>VXBT01004544.1:1956196-2013107 GCA_013400235.1 Oriolus oriolus
AAAAAAAAGAGAAAAAGAGAAAGAAAAGCAATCTTGGTCTTATAAACACTTTTTTTTCCATGACAGTTGCTTCCTAAAAGTCCCTGACCCTTTATTTTGCTTTTCTGTGAAACCCCTCTTGTTCGGCTATGCATTCTTGGAGGAAGATGATCAGCACTGAATCAATTTTCTTCAGACTGTTAATCATTCTCCTCCTTATTTAATCTGATTTTTAGTGCTACCAGTTGCAGGTATTGCAAAGGTCTTCACTTGCCTATGAACAATTTCATTTTGGGGTGGATATTGGGGCAGCCGACTTAAGAGGTAGTGTCACAGGCTTAAAACTATGTAAAGTGTATTAAGTACATAAGTATGTCAAAAGTGGACCTAGTAAAAAATACTGCAGCTCATTCTTTGCTTAAAAAAAAGTAAGAAAGAAAACAAGAAAATGGTATTACTTGTAGTTTGTATTTTTCTAAACATACCTTTTTATGTTTCTTATTATCATTTTCATTTGAAAAGAGGAATAGTTGATTTAATATCAAATTACCTATTCTAAACATATTTCTGATACTATGATCATGACAATGTAACTATCAATCTGTTTTACAATTTCTTTTACTTTTAAAGAAACAGGTTTTTTTTGATAACAAAATATTTTAAAGTGATAAAGAAAGTGGATTGGTTTTCTGTAATTACGTATTTTTTTCAATAAAAAATAAAAACTAATTACTGTAGAAAAAAGGAGTGAATTATTTTCTTGCTGCAATTAGCAAGGATGTGAAGTATTGCTCATCATAGCTAAAGTGTTCTGTCTCGCTCAATAATTTTTTTATCAATCTTATTTGGTATAAATTGTCTGAGCATGGCATAAAAACTCCTAATAATAGTTTGTAGGATGTGAACTGTTGTTTTATTTGAACTGTTGTGACAGAGAAATAAAGACAAATTCAAAATGTGGGGTTTTTTTAACAGAGAATCTTGGCTGTCGCTGTAGCTCTGTTCCCCTCCATTATTTTGATATTTACATTTCCACATATATTTAAACTGTGGAAACGTAAATATGCACTCAGAAACACAGAAGAGAAAAAGCAAAGCTGTCGTATCTGATGTTAAAGAATACCATGAAATCTAAAAACAGTAACTGTACAACAAACTCCCTGGATATCATATGATTAAATTTTCGTCCATGAGAGCAACCAGCTTTAGCCTGAGGTTGTCTGGACTGGACCTGCTTTGTCAGGACAATTGCAGGTGTATTTTGCCCTTTCTTAGTGCTTTGGCAATTGGTTGGTAAGTACCTGCACAGCCTCTAGAGCTGGTGCTGCTAACAAGGGTTATCCGGTAACATCTGCCAACAGAGGGGATCCACAATCCCCCGGATATCCTCCCTGACCTTTGGTGAAGCCTGCCAACTCTTCCAGCTGAACACTTCCCAGGTGTGCAGCAGTCTAACCAGCCCCTGCTGCTTTTTTCCAAGCAGAATTATACATCTGTTTTCATATTTAAAGACGTCAGGAATTAAACAGCAAAACTGTTGCCTTTACTGTTCACACCCAACCATTTCCCACACAACACATATGATTTATTCTGCAACATACAATTATTATATGTGAATAGGAGATTTTAGTCTTAAATTTTGGTTTAAACATAGTAGTGCTGCGTTAGACATATTGAAAAGTATTAAATAAGACACAATATGCCTAAGAAATTGCTTTTATTTTTATCCATTTGAACAGCACCTTCAGACACCTACAGTGAAAGCTACAGCCTTCTTAATATAAATTATTTGCACTTTTGTGAGTCCTGTATATATTTTCTAAACAGGAAGTCACTTACTAATACTGTAACAGATGATCATTTAGATAAAAGAAATTCCAAATACCAAAAGACAGTCCTGAAAGAAAAAGAAAACCTCATATCTTCATTTTCATAAAGTTTCTATGAAGCATGCCATGGAAGCAGGAAAGCAATTTTGTTATAAGTCTAATACCTGAGGTCTCTGAATATATTTCATACCAGATGTCACCTCCTAAACTACCAAGGATTGAAGTATATGTCAAATGCAATTTGAAAGTAATTTCTTACAAATATATAATAAAGGCTAGAATTTGACCTAAAACCTCAATGCAATACTCATTTAGGCATTCACAGAATACACGTTCCCCAGACCATGCCTTGGCCGATACTTACCTCAGGAAATAAATGCAGTGAAAATATTAGAAAAGAGTCATTCTAAGTCCTCTCCAAAAAGTGTGTAAAATTTAAATTATACAGAAATACAGCTAATGCATTAGAAATGAATGAAGATAAACAAAAAACAAGCAATACTTTATTCAGACTACAGTATTCCACTGACTAAGGAAAAACATCTTGCTGTGGCTCAAAGTTGAAGCCATGACTTGCTTATGTTTTTTTCCTGCACAAATACTTTGACAGTATTGAAACATTGACAGTGTTTCCACAGAAACACTAGACATGTTTGCATATAGGCCACTACCAAACAACAACTACCACTGATCTACTCAGTTTGCTGTCCAAAACACACTGCAGGGTAAATAAGATGAAACTTAAGAAACCCTATCTCCCATACCAGATATCAGTTACTTAAGGATAATTTTTGCAGTACTGCAGGAACTTGTTTTTGGTATTTGTTTTTGGAATCTTGCTGTATGAGTTGAATATCAAGTGCACTAAACCATCAGACATGGGTGCTTTCTGAAATAAATAAATTAAATAATAATAATAATAATAATAATTATNGTTTTGCTTGTGACCACTTGCTCAGAAGAGCTCAAAGTTCACTTGTGTATAAGCCAGAATCCCTTTGTCATTTTTTATAGATTTTACTGACAACAGGAAAGTTCAAATGGCTAAGAGCAAAGCAAGAAACAGATTCCATAAGACAGCTTTAAATGTTAGTCAAGTACAAGACTTATGTACCTTAAGATCTGATTTCTGCCCCTTCCATGAAAACAGTTTTTCACCAAACCAGAGCATAACCAGAGAAATAAGGATTTCACCTGTACAGGTATTCTTCTAAGGTAACTGAAGACTTACTTACATAAATGTGCGTATTTTTACATCAATTGTGGTGCATTATCAGAAAGAAAAGAAGAAAAAATAACCTATTAGATTAGTTCCACATTTTACAGAGCTGTTTGACAAGTTGCAAAGCAATAGACTTTACTTCACTGTGCTGTAATCAGCACACCAAATACTGGAATATTGCCCTGCTGCTTTGTGTCACAAACTGACGTGTTACAGTAGTGACAAACAGTGTCTTACTCTTTTGGTTACAATATTCATGTGTTTCAGTAAATGAGCTTTCACATTTTCCCATTTATTACCACTTCCAAGTTCCACATAACTGCCATGGTGTTTATCAATGCCAAGCAATTTCATTTGTTTTATAGGTGACTTCTCCCACAGTTGTTTTCCTATACAACTGCCAGGTGTAGCTGGAGAGCATTGTCCCTCCCACCATGCCACTCCTGACAGCAGTTTTGTCTCTGCTAGCAAACTTTTAATATTAACAACAATAAAAGTTATGCATGAGAAGAGTCAGACAATTTTATTTCTCTGGCAACTAATGTATCAGATGCACTGCAAGAACATCAAAGAAATTGTTCCACAGAGAGACTGGAGCTCAGCAGTTAACAGCGAAGACTCCTACCCTGGGCTTTCTACACATGAGATACTACAGATTCCTCTCCACACTCCAGGATCCTTAGGGCAAAAGAACGCTGAATTAATATAGCTACAGTCTAAAGTGTTTGAGACCTCTTTAGTGGTTTCAAAGAGAGAAATCACGTGCTAAGCTCTGGAAGAGCTTAAGTTGGGGAGGGAGTAGCTATTTCTGCTCTACATGTGATTTTCTCATGGGAAGTGATTCCCACCTCACTTTGGCACAGGTGAGGGTTCAGCTGGAGCCCTGGAGGATGTCCTGGCTTGGGCTCTCCAGCATGAGCCAGACACCCCCAATCCAGAGAGGGACACAAAGGCAATCTGAGAGCTGGAGCACACAACAGATGCATCAAGAACTGTGGCAAAGCAGAGCACATTTGACATTTTAATTCTCCACTCCTGACACATAATAGCTGCTGTTTTCTATTCGCTAATCGGAAGGTGCATTTCCCTGAAAAACATATGATTTTAATGCTATTTTAATAGCATTTGCTTTTCACTTATGGCTAATAATATATCTTTCCTTTGCCATACTGCCTTCTCCTTGCAGATTATCCAGCAGAAGTTTTGTTTTCCAGCACCCTGTGAGATATTGTAATTTTAATTACCATCCACAGTTCTCAGAGAAGAAAGTTAAAGTGACTTGCCTAGGCCTGTGAAGAAGCTGTTAGAGAGTGAGGGTCAGAACACAGATCTTGGTATTTTAAGCCACAGCCAATCTTCTAGCATAAAAAATAGTGCTTCACACTGAACCAAGACCCCATGTTAACAGGCCACTGATTTTTTTTTTTTAACATAATAACATACTGATGTGCTTGTAGCAAGAACCAATCAATTCATAACAAAGAACAGAGAGACTATTAAACCCCCACAGCAAAAGAACATAACCACAGAGAAGACTGTGGTTTTTCTAATGATTTGCCATGAAGATCGTGTAGGGCATCAGAGCTGACCTCCCTTAGTGGCACAGAATAAAACAGGAAAGAGTTTGAAAGAAATGGGTCCAGTCTATTCAATCTGCTTGGAGCATTTGTGCCAAAGTTTGATAGCTCACCTAACTAGATTATCCATTCCTTAGAACACAAGGATTAATTGAAGAGTTTAATGCCTGTTTACATCAGGTGTCAAACTCCAGAGTCAAAAGTAGAGACACTGAATAACTAGACATAGTCTAATAATCATAGAAAAATTTAACTTTGCCCAATGCCTGAAGGAGATGTACCCCACAACCTTTCTGCACAGATGCAAAAATACAAAAAAACAAAATAAAACCTCACTCAAACCCAGATTTGAACATTCCAGTTCAAATGACATGTAGCAGGACATGAAGAACTGATGCTCCAAAAGTGGGCTACTTAGACCATAATCCATTTCTTCCAAAAGACAACGTTCCTGTGGTTTTCTGCTGCTGATGTCATATCAGGCCAATTATTATATTAATTGAATTGTGCTTTTTGTACAATACCATTTACATGAGCATGAGATACCCAGAAAAATGGGGATTCTGTTTTACTAGAATAAGAAAAAACTTTAGCTCTGGAAACTATTATAACTTCAGTGATCTACAAACTCCTCTGAATAAAGATAACAGGAAGAATGGGAAGAGAGAGAAAAAAGATAGTGTAGTTGCTTCAATGTAATGTTGTTCCTCTCATGTGAAACAACCTTCAGATTGTTTCCTTTATGTGATAACCAGTAAGAGCAGGAAGTGCTGAAGATATTCACTTTGCCCAAGGTATCCATTAAGAAATGCTGTAGCTTACCACGTGACTGGAGACACACTTTAATCGTAACACTTAATTTTCAAGATACCTTTCTTCTTCTTTATTCCCAGAGTCTTAGACTGCTGCCTTTACACTGTTGTGCAATGGCAGGATGAGATTTAAAGGAAGCACAGTAGATATATAATATTCTCTGTACTTTCTAAATTCTGTCTTCTTTATCTTCTTATAAGCTGCAATAAATACAGCAAGAGACAGAGGACTTCCATGGAAGATAAAAGAGTTCAAGATAAGAAAGACCAATAGAAATAGCAAGATTCGACTATCAAAGAAGGTGCAAACCACTCCAATCTCTACATGGCTGAGGGTGTGGGCAAATGACCAAACAAGGTCAAGTCACAGCAGGGAAAAAAGTCACTTCAGAGCAGCCAAGGAAGTATCACCAGTTGCCAGGACTCTCCTGCCTTTCCAGTGAAGGATGATGAAGCACATTACTAGGGCCTCGTGACTAAACAGGCTAAAAATACATGCATGGTTCACCAGCTGCTCAGCATTAATTTGTTATACAACTGTAACTCGTTTGCTTTCAAACATCAGTTCTCATCTTTAAGTTGCCACCACCACCCTTTTCCTGTCCTGTCTATCCAGAGTGCAAGATCTGGGAAGAATTGTCTCCTACCACATATGCATGAAAAAATTTGGTGTCTGGTTATTTTGTGGAATTCTAGCTGCTGGTGAAATAAAAAAAAACAAATAAAAACAAAAAGTAGAACGATGCTTCATATTTACTAATATTTTTTCTACCTGCATTTTTCACACATATTCAATTGCGTTTTCATGGGATGGCAAAAAAACTTTATGTCAGAGATATCTTTCCTATTTGCAAATATTACTCCTGGATTCACGTTTTCTGGGGAGTCCATAAAAGCAAACATCTATTTTGCAGAAGACTCATCCCGATGTATCATTTGTATAGATCCAAGTGACAGCATTCAGACACAAAAAATAACTAATGCATTTGTATGTGCAGTTCTGGTGTGTTCAGCATTCATGGCACATCTCTACCATAGTTCATTGCTTAGTAAAACACTTTGAGCTATAGTGTATGAAAAGCACTAAATAATCTGTAACAGAATATAAACTGAACCACCTTATATTTAAAGACTAATGTTTTGTCCAGCTGAATTACTGTCTTATGGAACTACTTGTGCTTCTGTGTAGGGGCTGTGTTTAAATTGTGTGAATTAAAAGTAGGGAGAAAAGGTCCATACAACATTTTGCCTTGTAACTATTTACCTACACTTTAGACATGCTCGATGGGGAAATAGTGTATAAATTTTAAAATTCCTAAATTTCACTGATTCTTTGCTAGAACTAGTTTTAATTGTGATGCTGGTTTTTCTCCAACTGCTCAACATTACTTTAGCTTGTTTATTACCATATTTTTATGTGAGACTTCTCACGCCTTATTATCTCTGGAGAGGCCTTGCAGATCTGCCTACACAGTGAGAGAATCTGCAAGGTTAAAATCACGTCTTGGATAGAATAGCCTGGGATGGACCCAGGCGAGGTGCATTTCATGTTCATTGCTGCCGTCCTTATGAGAAGCTCAGGCAGTTTTATGAAAGTTAGTAACTACTTGATTGACAATTGCTGAAAGAAACACTGACCCAAACCTCCCACTGAAATTTCACAAAGTATCAGATGTAAGAAGGAAATAATTTTATCACTTTTGCCACCAAAGTTTCAATAGAGCTGAGACCATGTCCTTTCCTGCTTTATTCTCCAGTATCAAAGAAACATTAAATACAAACTAACCATAATCTTGTAAACTGTTAAACCCCACAATCTGCAGCCCCATATATTGATTTAAAATAAAAGTTGATGGCAGAAAGGGTTAGCAGCTTCTGGGTTTTGAAATGGGAAAGTCTAAAACATTCTCATCCAGTACAAACATGGAATAATATTGCCAACATTCTCAGGAAAACCCCAGCTTTCCTCAAGTTCATTGGCAACAGCAGGAAGAAAGAACACATCCTGAGGTTAAAGAGACACATTTTTTTTTCTACTGAAATATTTTCTTTTACATAAATGCTCACAAATGTGCAAAAGTATTGCTTTTCTAAACACACAGACAACAAGCTGACAACCAGAAATATTAAGAACAAATTCTTACACATTGCTCAGCAGCCTGAAATTATCAATGAAATCATGAAGGAAAAATGGAAGCAAACTTATACCACACAGTTCCCAATATCAGCAGTGATTTTGCTTATAACTCCAATGACTTTTGCTGTTAACTCCAGTTTAACTGAGTGTTGTATTTTCCATTTCCAAATAACAAAATATTTTGATTTTTCTATTAAGTTCCAAGGGTACTGAACAGGCAGATGCAACCTGCAGTACAACTCTCTACAACCTGCAGTACAACTCTCTACAACCGCAGTACCAGCAACTGTGGCAAGTGAGCAGAGCACAGCATTGTGCTATGCAGTGTTGGCTGCCTGTAGCAGAAAAAGGCTCAGCTCTGAAAAGCTTAAAACCTTCACAAAAACTGCAAGAAGGACAACAAAAGGGTGCACTGAGCAACACAGAACTTTTGGGATTAAAAGATGCGTCCGGCCAAAGATGTGACCACAGGACAGTACTTCTCACACGGACAAGCCAAGCACAGCCTAATCAGCTAGGTCTACTCTTAGAATTTTAATAGCATATTTCACTATTGAATATCCATTACCAACTGTTTTCCTTTTAGTAATGCAGAATTTTCACTGACAGTGACTTACAGGATTCAGAAAATTCTTTCCCATTCAGACTTTTTACTCAGATGCTGATGCTCTAAGTACCTGTGAATGATTTTAATGTACTTGTGGTGGAGAAACTCAAAGCAAGGCATTTACCAAGATATAGATTTGTCCTATACACATGGCATTACAAGCAGAAATGATCTACAGTAATGTTTGGACCCAAAACCCCATGGCTTAACATTTTTATGTTACAGCGAACTTTTGCCTTTGGCTGTCCAAGCTTAAAAATCAATTCGCTACTTTAAACTTTATGCTGCTGATGTCATTTTTATTGTTGAACTCAACGATCTGAAAACTTCAAAGAACAAGATCATGAAAAATTGCTTCCCATTTACCACAGTTTGAAGCAAAAGGTGACCAGTTTCAAGTCTTCAGTTTATCTTTGCCCTTGTGCAGCATGAAACTCTGCAGGATCACAACTTTGTGATGAGTAGAACCACATTTGAATCTCCAGCTAAAGGGTTTGGCTCTCACATGCTCTGTTCATATTCTTTTCCACTTTAACAAACTCCTAATACTTCTCTCTATTTTCAGTTTTATGACTGACTTTTATTGATCTATTTCTGCTCTCAGCTACATTTACTACCAGTTTCTAGCAATATAATCAAGATCGCATTTCACTTCAGTGCCTGTGAAGCTATTTCCGTAAACAAAATAAAAATTGTACCCATGAATCTATGATTCCTAAATAATTCTTGGTGATATTTTGGTACTGGATCTGATTTTCGTAATGTTGACTCTCCTTTGCATCTCAGAACCACTATAGATTGCATATACCTGAAATGTTAAACACCTAATGAAAAGTCATTCATGTCTACCTGGGATCCACTGTCTCCTTGTCCTCAGCAGACGGGAGGACTTAGCTGCATCACCCAGTGACATAAACAAGCAGAAAAATGAGGTTTTCTCATTTCCCAGACCCCTGGCTCACGCTGTTCCCCGCTGACCCCATCAGCCATCCCCTCCTCCGCAGGCACCCGGCCACGCCATGGCTGCGGCTCCGCGCAGGAGCTCCTCCACCCTCACACAGGGTGTTCACCTTTCCCATCAGCAGGCTGCCTGCCCCCATCCTAGTGCCGACAGGTGATCAAAGGGCACATTATCACTGCTTTGATGTGAGAGGATAGAGAACGACTCTTGCTAATTGACAGCATTTTCACCATTTGCTGACAAGCAGAACACTAGGTTTGGCCTGAAGCCCTGGATGCTGGCTTATACTTTTCATTCCTCATGGTGCTAAACTGAAATGACTGCACATTATAAACAGATATTTGGAGAGAACCTCTCCATCACTCCATTTTTATTTGAGCTTTCTTCTAGAGACAGGCTTTTTATTTGTTTCCTTCCAGTAGCAAACTCATCTTTTTTTTTCCTCTGTACCTTTATTTATGCAACAGATGATTTTGTGTTTATCTAAATGTTTTCTGTCATTCTAAATTGATTGCCTCAATGACTGTGCAATTTGGTGTCTGAAATCAAAGCTCTGAAAATGTCACTGTGTAAGCTACAACGTCTTAGCTTTATTTTTATCAGGCCATAGAGTCTCTCCTCAGATTCTTGTTTTCTTAAGTGTGTTTGAATGGAGCTATAAAACAAGTCTCCTGCAGGAACCAGTCGGTCAGCGAATGGTTATTGCTTCAGCGGGAGCAATCACACAGTATCACCGAATCTGTCAGATGGACAGTGTTAATTATTTGGTGTTTGGCTTGTAATTACAGAGCATGGGAAAATGCCTCTTAACCTGGAGGCAGTAACTACAACTGCTGACACACTGTTACTAGCAACTCCGGTAGCATGAACAAGCTGGCAGGGAGATTAGTGTTCCCAAAGTCAATACTTGCCAGCAGTTATTGAAGCATGCACTGTGAGATAGATACTGTGGAAAGTTACAATAAGGAGTAGCTGATGCTGCAGCTCTGTTGATTGGATTGCAACTCCTCTTCTGTGCCAGGGGGCACAAAACCCGCTGTGCAAACTGCAACAGGAACGGCTCTGTAATGTTGGTCTTGAAGGATCCATTTGATCACTTCTAATTGGGGATTTGGACTCAAGAACAGGACTCTTTGATTGACAAATTCACAGAAGAATCATTGAATGTTTTGGGTTGGAAGAGACCTTAAAGATCACCTCATTCCAACCCCTCCTGCCACGAGCAGGGACACCTTTCATGAGACCAGGTTGTTCAGAGTCCCATCCAACCTGGCCTTGAACACTTCCAGGGATAGGGCATTCACAACTTTCCTGGGCAACCTGCTCCAGTGCCTCACCACCCTCACAGCAAAAAATTTCTTCCTAGTATCTAAACCTACGCTCTTTCAGTTTGAAGTCGTTCCTCATTGTCCTGTCACTACAAGCCCTTGTAAAATATTTCTCTCCATTTTTCTTGTAGGCTCCCTTCAGGTACTGGAAGGCTGCAATTTGGTCACCCTGAAGCCTTCTCTTCTCCAGGCTGAACAATCCCAGTTCTCTCAGCCTCTCCTCGCAGGAGAGGCTCCATCTCTCCAATCATCTTCCTGCTCTTCCTCTGGACTTGCTGCCCTTCCTGTGCTGGGGATCCCAGAGCTGGGTGCCGCACTGCAGGTGGGGTCAGAACGGAGCAGAGGGGCAGAATCCCCTCCCTCTCCCTGCTGCCCACGTGCTTTGGATGCATCCCAGGACATAACTGGCTTTCTGAGCTGTGAGTGCACATGGCTGGGTCACATCCAGCCTCTCATCCAGCAGCACCCCTGTTGCCATTGAAGACTGAGACACAGCAGTTGTTGAATATCTCAGCCTTCTCCTCATCCATGACCAGTTTACCAGCACTGTTTACTGGGGTGGGGCAGGGTGAGGAGGAAGGGGTGCACACCTTTGCTGACCTCCTTTTTGTGCTTAACATACCTGTAGAAGCCTTCTGGTTCTAACATAATTCCTAAACAGGGGGGAGAGGCAGATAATAAGTTATTTTCACCCAAGTTCCTTTGCCCTGTCAAGCACAAGGCGTAAGATGGGCATAATTTCTGTCTATCCAGTTGTTTCAGTTTACAGTAGCAGGAGACACACCTGTGGGAATGGGACCAGCTGACAGAACGGCTTTGGGGCAGGCCAAAGGCAAGAGCTGGGTAGGCTCTGGCTGGGACCACAGCACACACCCACAGCCAGCTCAGCACCCAGTTCCATTCTCAATGCAAAGCCATGATGTATATTGGAAAAATACTCGATTTTTTTCTTATTTTTTAAGGTAATAACCCTTTTCCTCCCCACTCCCAGCAATGACATCACCAGGGAGTTTATTAATGTTCTGAAGAGCTTCAAGGACAGTGTTATTCGATAAGGTACATTTAAAACACATCTGATTACAATCTTCAGCAAAGTGAGAAGTTACTAGACATCTGTCACATAATTACTCTGTCATTAATTAATTTTATCAAAATGTTACTGCTTTTGTGATATTGCAGGAAAGTTTATTTTAAACAATCATGACAGAAAATGTTTTTTGCATTACCACCAGCTGTTACAGAAACTTTTGAACTCTGCTTAAAATAAAACTGGAAATTAAATATTCTTGTTTCCCCTTCTGATGGTACTATAATTAGTTAAAAGTAAGACATGGATGGTTGATATTATGATTAAGAATGGGAGAAAACCATCAAGAAGGATAAGAAAGTCATGTTCTGGCTAGCCTTGGATAGTTGGTAAGAATTCTTAGGTAAGAATCCTCAGCACGTATTAGAGTCAGTTTTTTTAAAATCCTTCCCCACACAGTAAGATTTTTTTAGATAAGTTCAGCACCATGGATGCTTGATCTTCAGCCTCCCAATTGAAACAGCTGGCCTAACAAAGGCATAAGAAGCTTTGTGTCTCTAAGCCCCTGACCGAGTTAGGCAATGATCACAGACTTACCATATGGCTGATGTTAAAAAGAAATATTGAGTAGTTCAGTGATCACCACTTATCCCTTGCTCTGACTGAGACAACAATTTTGTGGAGAAAATAAGGGTTCGGGGGCACTGAGGAAAAAAGAAAGTGGTAGGAAACTGTAAGTAATTTCATGTATTTGGAAAAAAAAAAATCTTATGGTGCTATTTAGGGCCATGGCCCAGGCTAAGACAGCTTGCTCAAGAAGAAGGAGTAGGGGCTGGCAGTAAAAGGACATTGTTTCTATATGGACTTACCACCCAGAGAGGAACATAAGGCCAGCTTCAGGCAGAGGCAAAATAATTAGATGTCCACACTGGCAGACTGTCCTAGTAAGAGATGTCCTTGCTGTCAGCTCTCCTCAATGGCATGGTCCTGAGGTGATGACCTTGCTGTTATTACTGCCAGTGTAATTGCCAGTGCAACAGTCTATGTGCCTGGGACAGTGGAAACAAGAGCGAGGTGTTCCCACTCTTGCCCTACACTGAAGCAGCCAGAGAGAGATATTTTTCTCTTTTACTTCGAGGAAAAAGTACTCAGTTTTGTCTGAATTAACAAGCAGCATCGAGCTGGTTCTGATGATGAACATTTTTCACTACCAGTAGTGCTGAGAAATAACAGATCCTGGCCCAGGGATGGCAGTAAGCCTGGCCTATCCACAGCACACAGCTCTGCTGTATCACCCCTGGCTTTTGCTTGCCCTCTGCATCCCTTACCCCAGGTTTGTGAATCTTCCAGCCTTACTCCAAATTCCCTCCTTACTCTGTTTTGGCTCCTGCTTTTCTTCTCCACCTCTGCTAAACCTTTCCTTTCATCGTACCTTGAAGAAATTCTTTCCTTTTCCACTGGGTCTTTTGATACATCTCCTCCTGCCTTCACTGCTCTCTGCCAATTCCCAAGCACTGTCTCCCCAGACTCTGAACTCCCAAGTGGGTCATGTTTGAAACTATTATTATGGTTCAGCAAACAAAAAGCAGTTCTATAACAGGCAGTATTTGGCTGAACTTGAATCCAAAGCACAGAATATTCTGCTGTTTCTTACTTATTTTCTAAGGTAACTGAACAATATATATTGTCAAAACCTTAGTTGCCTGTAGTCCCTTCTACCTTTATATCAAATAATCCCTTTGTTCTTTCCAGAGCTTGTTGAATGAGTATTTTTCATGCTTTTTTCAACCTGTAGACATTAATCTTCTCAACTTTCATCAATAATTGCAAGATCCTGTAGCAAATGATGCATCAATGACTTACAATTCGTTAGAATAGTTTCTTAAAAGACACTGTGGAAGGAGGACCATCAGTGGGTTTCCATTCTTGCAAAATAAGCATATTTGTGAATGCTGCTTAAAATTTTCTTATGATTTCAATAATTTAATTTACAATTCTGTTTGATTGGGTTTTTAAAATAAAAACTCTAAGTCAAAAGCTGCAGCTAAAATCATGAATGTGACAGACAATATGCTCTCTGTGTGCCAAAAGAATCTGACTCTAAGAGATATAATGTGAATGAACTTAATGTGTAGATTTAGATTTTTTTTTTTGGACAAAGGTTAGATATTATTACAGAAAAAAAATCCCAAAAGAATGGTTGTTCAAACTAATGGTTATCTTTTCTTCTTACTGTTTACTCATAAATTCTATTAATGCTAATGAGTTGCTTGCATTTATTAAAGAGGGAATATATCTACCTCCATAAATAGATTTATCTAATGGGACTATGCTTTGGGTTTAAGTACTTTGCTGGAATGCAGCCAAAATCATAAATCCCATCACCTTATTTAGCACAATATGAAATTCCACGTTGTTGCTCTCACCTTGAAGACCTCACTGAGCACTACAGCTCCTCATATATTTGTTCACAGTGTTGCCTTCTTATGCCACTGATTTCTAAATAAAAAAACAGAGCATGGCCGACAACATGGTGTTCATGCACCAAGCTGATTTGGTTTAACTATTTGAACTATTTGGGACCTTTGTGTAGTAGAAAGCACTCAGAGATGACCAGGATATTTATTAAAAAGTATTAGATGCAGCTCCTGTTGACATTTAGAAAAACATGTGTGGCTCTGATCTTTAAATAGCAGGCTAGCATCTTGGGAATAACGTGGATTACAAAGTAAACCAGAATGAAAATTTAACTGAAAATTCTCACAGAGAATTGTACAAACTGCTCTTAAAGCTGCCTGTAAACATATGTAAGAAGGTGTAGATTACTGACTTGAAAATCTTCTCAAGCCCCAAAATAAGGATTAAATTTGAGAAAAACGTATCTGGAGTGAAGAAATTTTCCAGTGAAAAAAGTGCAAGGGACAAGATAATGAAGTTTCTTGCAGTGCTACTGCCACTGTCTCTGCCTGGAAAAGAGAATAGCACTAGGGGTGTGAGCCAGACTATGGCAGCTGCTCTAGGGGCCAGAGAACAGGCTGAACTTCATGCTGTAATACAGAAGTAATCTTTGAACTTCCCTCTCTGAACATCACATAGGACTTCTTCAATTTGTAATCAATTAATCAACTGGAATTATTTCTGTTC
Organism: Oriolus oriolus; assembly: GCA_013400235.1. Classification (NCBI taxonomy): domain Eukaryota; kingdom Metazoa; phylum Chordata; class Aves; order Passeriformes; family Corvidae; genus Oriolus; species Oriolus oriolus. Next base: position 1,970,820 of record VXBT01004544.1, read on the forward strand.
TACTGAGAAGAATATGGTCCAAGGCTATTTGGAAAGTGGCTTTACTAAAGAACTTGATTAAAAATAGAGAACGTTTCTACAGATTTAACCCTATGTTTTATTATTGTGGACACCATCCAAATATGCCCCACAAACTCAAAAATTTATTCTCAATTTAGGGAGTATGTAGATGTCCCATGTATTATATTTAATAATAGCATTTTCCTTCTTTGATCCTCTCAGCTTGATAAAAACAGGTAATTTTTTATAAAGCTGTACAGATATTTATAGGATATGATTTCAGGGCAACCAAATCACCTAACGTTTCTAATTCTTTTACTTCAGTCTCAAGTTGGCAGTAAGCTGAGCTGCTTTTTCATCTAGATTTTGCACAGAACAAAATATGTGTATAACACATACAAAAACATGGTAAAGAAACATCAAAACGTGTCATTTAGACCCAATGACACTATCTGATCCAACAAAAAATATGAACAGTTAATGTAAAATTTCTGATTTTATTAGATAATGAGGTTTCATTCTAGCAACATGAAAGATGATCGATCCCAAGATCTCTGTGGAGCCTACATATCACCACTATCACTTCCACACTTAAAATGGATTGGAGTGGATTACAGAACTCACAAAAGAAAAGAAGCTGGTGGCTTATTCACTTCTAGAAGTTATTCAGCACTGGAACAGCTTCTAAACCTTAACAAGAGAGATGAAATTGTGGTGTGTGCTTCTATTGTGCTGAATAACTGCAGTGAAATACACCCTCTGATTATGAATGAGTTTTATGTGGTTCATCTTTTCTGATTCTGAAGTTTAAATTTAAATGGCCAAGAAGCAAGAAGGCTATCAATTCTAGAATACCTCTTCTCACTGCCAATGGGACCCCAAAACCAATAAAATCTAATGAATTCTCACTTCAGTAGCAGTGGATAATATCCTTAACAGAACGGAAATAGATATTTTGAGGATTTAACGGAGACACTGACTAGACAATAATGTAATTACAGGTCTGACATATGTGTATATTGTATTTGAAAGCACTTAGATCGTGTCTTCACAAAACCCAAAATAATTCCATTTTTAATATAGCTTTGGTTTTGTCACACATGTAACAAATGTGACTGTCATGTCACATGTGACAGAATTCAGCATACCATAGAAAAGGCCTGTAACAGAAGGCAAAGGTTAGCTCCTAAAAGGGGAAGGAATACGCTGCACATTTGTATTCAGAGGAAATACAGTGGGTTTTCTTCTGTTTCCTAAGGCAGTGATTTCAGTCATTTGAAAGCACAACAAAAATATGTCACATACTACTCCAAACAATGGCACCTCCATCCTGAAAATTAATCCATCAGGAACAATCTTGATGAGTGCAAATCTTTGCCAAGCACATCAACAATGCATCGATTTTCTCATTCAAAGATAATGCATTCATCCAATAAAAAACATTAAGGGATTTTAGTCTAGTCTAATGCTGCTACATTTTTCCACTTAAACTGAAAATAAGTTTGTAAAACAAATATGCTTTTTTTTTTTTAAAGTTTGCTACTTAATGGCTTGATGCACTTTTACCCAACTTTTCCTCCAAACATAGCCACTATATCCACCTCTGCCTTCACAAGCCCCATGCTGCAAGTCTAGAAAAGTTAAGATGAAATAAACTAGAAGTCTTGATCCAGGCATCCTGATCCTGTTCCTTTAGCAATGCATCTTGCTGTCATTTATGACTTGTATTCAATCTCTGAATTTGTTTGTTCAGCACCTACAGTGTCTAAAATCCATAATTTCTTAACTCTTTATCTCCACAGTTGTTTAAAGAAAACATAAAATATATATTACATATAACAGGTGCCCAAACCAATCTGTTCTCCTGGAGACTGGAACAGGAAGGCAAGAACTATTTTTAGGAGATTATCTTATTTTCAACTATTTGTTTCATCCCTACGTGCAAAGAATATCCAAGACCACAGGGACAAAAGAGAATTGCAAGGAAGTGGAACGGTAGATTCATAGTAAAAATTTCTTTCTCCATTAAGCAATTTTTTTTTTTTTTTTTAAATTTCATGAAGCCAACTTGACCAAATATAAGAGTGCACCTTATGCCTCTGTTGAGGAATTACAGCCATTAGACCTACTAAAGGTATACAGAAACTGGTTTAGTGAAAAAAAAGTCAGGCATAGTTTTACAATTAAAAACTATTTTGTTAAATACTCAGGAGCATTTCCTAGCCACCTACTACCCATGTGATTTTTTAACTCTCCGTGAATGTTTGAGTACTTACAGTCACATCACACCATCTCTGTCCTTCAGGCTTTCAGGTATCAAATCTTATCAAAGTAATCAGCAGCCTCCCTCTTTTGTTGATTAGGAAGGTTTTCTACAGTGGAAGTGCTAAACTCCCAGGAAGTCAGAGCAGCATCAATTCATGTTTGGAAGATTATCTTTATAGCAATAAATATGTAGCAATTTATTTCTGAAGCATCAAATCCCTCCGAGCAATCTCTACACTTGAAAGTGCAAACAACGCCTAAGCCCCAGCAATCTGAACAGGGCATAAAAAATGCTGAATAATGATATTCTGTAAGCTTCAGTAATGAAATGAATCTCAACACCTTTTAAATGCAAGGCTTTAAGTTAATGGATTTCAACAGGGGGTTTTGTCTATTTCTGACAGGTGCAAAATAGAAAAAAAAAAAAGGGCATTTGACAGCTATTAATGCTTTATTATGTAAAGGTCTTTGCCCTCCAAAGGCAGAAGAACTTTCCTGCAGCCATTATTAATTCTACAAGATGCTACCCTGCCCAGCTATGAAGGCAATGGTGATGCTTGTGCCACTGTCATGGGGCTGGAGCTCAGCACTGAGCTGGATCATCACAGAGCTAACAGCCCATGGGCATTTGCCACTTTTACACAGCTCCCTTACACTGGGGTCAAAGCTCTCCCCATTTCCACAACAAGACTTTTACAGACAAATCAATTAATTAACTAGTGGCAGAAAAAGTTTCTGAATTTACTACAATAATTCATGTCATGTCTGATTCATTGTCCAGTTCCAAACACTTTTGAACCAAGCTCAAAAGAAGGAGCCTGCACTGGTGGGGGCTGTGAAAGCACTTGCGTGTGTGTGCAGGTGGCCCAAACAGAACTGGCAAGAAGAAGCAAGAAGATGGAAGAGCAGGTGACACCCTGTGGAACATTTAGACATCAAAACAACCCCCTAACATTTTTACACAAGCAAGATAGACTCAATAGAACTAATTTGATATTAAAATAATAATAATGAAGCCAGGCACGTAATCTTAAAAGAAATTTCCCCGTCCCTCTCTGATGCAGACGTGTGCTGCTGCAAAGCTCTAATAAGCATTTCCTATTTTACCTGCAGGCTGGGAGGTGGCTGCAGTAAATACCTCCAGGTAGGTAGTCTTGTGTTTCACAACCTTAGAGAGTTCTCTGAGATATGTTATGATGAAGAGTACTATAAGATACCTTTATTATTATAAAAATACACTCAAACTCTACTCTCTGGATATTCACAAAATATTGTCTGTGTATTCCAGATCTTTTAAACAAACTGCTATAATCCCCCTCCAGGGAAATGCTGTTAAATGCCAAGAGGATGCATGCACTCATAAACACCCACTGTCTTTCTCTAATTGAAAAGAAAAATATTAATATAGCAGCTCTATCATTAAAAACCTGCACTAAAAACCACACACACTTGTTTCTAGAACAACTTCCAATCTGCCCTGAGCTGCTGTTTGAACAAATCTCTATCACTGTGATTTTATTTCAGCACATAAATGGAATCAGTTATGCTTCACTGAGCTCATTTTTCTCCCTCTTCCTTTTTTCTTTACATAATGGAACTGTCTCAAATTAATAGGTTGGTTTCCATATCTTATGAATTTTGACTGCCTTTTAAATACAGAAGCATATTCGTTGCAGTTTAAATTTGTTTGGACCTAGTATATAAGTACTTCCAAAAACTCATATACAAACACAAATGGCACTTCTATTTCAAATAGCACTTAATGGTCTTTTGCTACTGCACCCCCCTACAATGTCAAATATAATACTCCCACTCTGATTAACAAGGTGTGCTTCCAACACTCCACTTGGATGCCCAATACAAGTTTCATTCTTATTACACCTAGCAGCATTTGCTCTTATTCCAGCTCATTCAAAGTCAGAGCAAATGAAAGAAAAAGTTACATTTTAATTAAGAAGATGTGATTTAGGTTTGCTTAGGAATGACAAGAGATGGTGACAGTCCATCTGGTTTTTACATTCTGGATGGCTACTTAAACATGCAAGATTTGATATCATGTAAAAGCATCCTCATTTAATTTAACTACATAATGGTGAAAATTTGTCACAAATTATGCAGAAAAAATGTTAATGAGATTGGTCCAAACATAAAATTGTATGAAGATGTGGTGGTTTAACCCTGCCTGGATGCCAGGTGCCCACTAAAGCTGTTCTATCCCTCCTCTTCTCAGCTGGACAGAGAGAAAATATAATGAGAGGCTCACAGGTTGAGATATGGACAGAGAAAGATCAGACACCAGTTACGATCCCGGGCAAATCAAATTTGACTCAGGGAAATTAGTTTCATTTATCACCAATCAAATATGAATAGGGTAATGAGAAATAAAACTCAGTCCTAAAAATGCCTTCCTTCCACCCCTCCATTCTTCCTGGGCTGAACCTCACTCTGAATTTTCTGCCTCATCTCTTCAGCGGCACAGGGGGATGGAGAATGGGGGTTGTGGTCAGTTCATCCCACATTGTCTCTGCCACAGTTTCCTTCTCAGAGGGAGGACTCCTCTCATTCTTCCCCTGCTCCAGTGTGGGGTCCCTCTCACACGAAACAATTCTCCATAAACTTCTCCCAGGCAAATTCTTCCCAAAGGCAGTCTGTCATGAACTGCTCCAGCGTGGGTCCCTTCCATGGGATGCAGGGGTCACAAGCCCTGCCAGCAAACCTGCTCCAGCATGGGCTCCTCTTTCCACACGGCCACAGGTCCTGCCAGGAGCCTGCTCCAGCAGAGGCCTCTCATGGGGTCACAGCCTCCCTTGCACATCCACCTGCTCTGGTGTGGGGTCCTCCAGGGGTTGCAGGTGGATCTCTGCTCCCCCATGGACCTCCCTGAGCTACAGGGCCACAGCTGCCTCACCATGGGCTGCACCAGGGGCTGCAGGGGAATCTGCTCTGGTACCTGGAGCACCTCCTGCCCCTCCTTCTGCACCGACCTGGGTGTCTGCAGGGCTGTTTCTCTCAGATATTCTCACTGGCTGTAAGAAAACCAGAGCTAACTTTGAGCTAAAAGAACCAGGCACTTTCATTCTTTGAAACAAACTCTCCCTCAGGTACAGCTCAAGAAAGTGTGGGCTCATAGGAACACCTGTTGGCCTCAGCTTCTCTCTCTGGGTACACCATAGGTTTAACACAAACAGGCATGAGTAAGGATGGACAGAACGCAAATTTATGTTGTAAATAATGCAAACCAACTATCTAAGATATAAAGCACTGTGACAATATAAGCCAGAATCCCAGCATCCCTTGTGAAATGGAAAGAACAAGACAGCAGAAAAAATCAGCAGGGTCCTACACATCACACACGATGGTGACACAAGGAGCTGTTAGGTGACTGCTTGCAGCATATCTTGTAAAATTATCTACATAAAGAGAAACATATGTGTAAAACAATCCCTGGTTATGGGAGCACTACAAAATGCATTAAATTGCTTAAATGGTTCCTTCAAGTGCTTAGCATACTTTTTTGGGCCATAAAAATAATTAACAATAATGTCAAGAGCAGGTGAAATACTTCTCATTTCTCACGGTCAGTAACCTCCCTACTAAACATATCTCTGTTTACCAGACAGAAATACGCCATCTAATGACAGAATGATCTACTGTGTAACCAATGGATTAAATAAAGGAGAAAGAAGATTCATGCAGGCCTCAAGTCAGAGAATTATTTGTTGTTTTTATACTGCATTGCCAAAGGTCATCAAGTGCTATAAATCTACACTTCACAATTCCTTAAAGAAATGTAAATTATGTATTTTAGCAGAAACATACAACCTTCATGTTAGAACTGTACAGGGTCTCTATCACTTAAATCATTTAAATACTCCAGATATAGTAGGGTGTCTATAAATATTTCATGCAACTAGGAAAATCTTGTTCATATGCCTGTTGATTCCCTACAGTTCCCATGAATGAGGAACCCAAATGATCCTATGCCTTCAAAGGCAGTGGCTTATGAAATCCCATTTACCCTGCACACCTGCACTTTCATCAACAGCAGCCTCACTTACCTAACACTTGCTTCCATGGGTGAAACACAAGCCAAAATATAAAGTCTTATTTTGCTAGGAGTCAGATGTCAGTCTTTGTGGAAAATAAGCGTGATCATTAGATTTGTTTGGGGGTATTTTTTGTCAATTTTTATTTTAAACTTAGCTATTGGGGGAAAAAAAAAGAAAGAACAAACTGTAATTTTGTGGTTTTGAAATTCTGCAAACCATAACAACTCTAGTGGAACACGGGTTAGAATAGGAGCATTTCACGTCATTTGCTGCAATGTCAGCAATGGATGCCGATGTCACTTGCTGAAAAGTGAAAACATTACATTGCTTCAATTACAGTTGCAAGAGCAGGAAACAAGTAAACAGCTGTGTTTACACTCCCTTTAACTGAATGTGAAAATCTCATGGATAGCTACCAAAGTCATATACCAGCTATGAGTGTCCATCCACGTATTTGCAACTGAGAAAAAAGGGACATAATTTAGTCTCAAACATGGGTCCCATAGCATGAACTTGACTGTTTCAACAGCTCCTGCCAGCTCTTAGAGATGCTACAGGAACAAGGCCTGCTGAGAAATCTCTGAGCTGTCATGTAGAAGCACTGATGTGATACACAGTTTATTTGAACACTAAAATTTTCATGGCTTTCACTTGAGATTTCTGTTACTAATTTAGTAATGAAAGATCTTTTGTGCCTCATTTGGGCAGAGCAGGTAATTATGAAGTAATAAAAGCATGAAGGCTTGTGTGGGCTACCTTTACATGTGATCAGTAGATCTGCTGCCGCTGAAGATGACCATAGGACTGGCACAAATAAAAATCCCTGGTGTGTGTGTCAGCAGGTGGGTGTTCAACTCTTGTCCTGCTCCAAAAAGGATGCATTTGTATGCACCCTACATTAATATGTCTACTTGAAAGCAGCCTGAAGGAACCTGACACTTCCTTATAGACAGTTGACGTTCAAAGGATTAAAGCACACGAAGTATCAAAGTATGCATCTGAATTTTTTGAGATAAATACAAAATCATCATGGACTTGATTGACTGAAAATGCAATTATGGGTTCAAATAATTTCAGACAGACATTGTTCATGACTAATCTTTAATAGCTATAAGCCATTTGCTTAGTTACTGCTTTGAAAAAGACATTCAAATTTGTAATGAATAATGCTAAAAATGATCTGACCTCAGGAAAAACACCGCAGAATATGCAATTAATTATGTGCTTTGCAGCTAAAGACGCTGTAAGTATAACAGAACATATATAATTCCATAAGCATGGTCTGAGGGATTGGGTTTTTTTTAAGTCCAGAGAAGAGAAAGCTTTGGGGATAGCTACCTCACCCTGCCAAAAAATACCAAATGGGTGACCAAGTAGAGAGCTCTCTACTGAAGTGCAGAAGAGAGGTGATGGGTATGACTTGAAAGAGAGCGATCCTACCGGGTATAACAAAAAAAATAAAATCACTCTGAGGATAATTAAGCACTGGAACAGGATTCCCAGAGGGTGCAGGTTCCCGTTCTTGGAGTTTCCAAGACCCATTTGGACAAAGCCTGGAGCAACCTGCTCTGAATTCCGTGTTGCTTCTGCTTTCAGCACATGGACTCTTGAGACCTTTCCCACCTGGGTGAATATATGCTGCTGTAATTACCCAATGAAGTTAAAGTTTTCAGTTAAGAACTTCAATCTGTTCAAGGGCTGGTCAGAAAACTGCACTTACAAGAGAAAAGTGAAGGTATGGTTTTTCTCTCATGCCTTTAGCAAGGGCAAAATAAGATAACATGTATATTAGTTTTTATATAAATAGAGTAATGTGATATAAAGACTGCTTTCCCCCAAGAGTTTAAAAACTCCTTAAAGAAACAAGGCAAAGATTTAGATAAATGGCTGGAAAAAGAGACATGCAACAACTGTATTTGAGAATAAAGGCTGGCACTCAGTCCCTGGGAGATTTTGTTCATCAGGATCACATTAAAGAAAGACAGCTGCCAGGAATTGTCACATAATGCATTTGAGGTCTATATACAAGATCTAGAGATAATAACTGCTTTCCAATATTATTTATAACAAATGTATTTCAAGCTCAATGGAGAGTTAAAGCTAAAACTGTGGTACAGACTAGAAACACTTGCTTGTAGACAACCTGATCTAAACAATACAATACCCAAAGTATGCCTGGTTAAATTGAGGTTTTTCAGTTTGCTTTTCTATTTACAGGATGCTTTTCTGTTGGACTCAGGTCTGCTCCCACATAAGTCACTGACAAAAGTTTCATTGACTTTATGGGAACAGATCGGGCCCTCATTACTGAATCATTTTTCATGAATCTTAAAATATGCGGAAAGGAGACACATCTGTTAATCTAAACTGGAAGACTGGAGCTGTTGTTCTGGAGATCATCCAGCATCTTAGGCAATGCAGATGCCGTGAAGAAGCACTGCTCAGCCACTATTTGTTTGTTGACTCATATTTAGGTCTTTAATTCAGGGACACATACACTGGACTGTAGTTGCTGAAGGTTTGACTCTGGTTACAAGGACTGAGCTCACAACGTAATTGGCTAAATGTGACATAAAATCACTCCTCCAGGTGCCAGCAACCCATGGCTACAGTTTTAAACTCCTAGTACTCCAGTGTAAACCCAGTTGCTCTTCTGGATAAAATAAGGACTAGGACAGAGAATGTGTCACCACTCAGTTCACGCACTTAGGTGCTGATGTATTTGCTTCCCCAATCCTGAAGAGCTGGTTCAAAAGTGAAGATACGATTTTCAGGTAAATACTGGGGAAGATTTATTTTGTATTTTTTATAATTTTCAACACAATTATGGATTGATTTATACCATACAGCTATTCTTATATCTTTCACTGGGTCAGAGAGGGTGAGAAAATTCATCAGTTCAGATACTCAGGGTAAAGCACAACTGCTTAGTGATATTACATTTTTGGCATGATCCATCAAGATTTTTTCCTGAATGACCACTTGGTCACCAGGGTCCTAGTTATAGCCCACACAAGAACCCTCAGTTCACTTCAGTCCTGGCCTGATCAAGTTTGGTACCCATGCCCTGAGAAAAGGAGCTGCAACCTCACTTCTAGTGTGGGCTTGAACCAGGAATGGATATGTTCAGCTGCTGCAGGACTTTTCTCTGCTTAACTAGAGACAGAGTCAGAACTCAGTCCTGTCCTTTCCTGTTCCTTCCTTTTCAAACCTTCTGTAATAATAACAGACGTTTGCCAGAGGTAGGGACACGCCTTAGGAGGCCAGAGGTTATAAAGAAAAATTAACAGGGTACCTTCCAAGACCAGCATACTTTGGAACTAGTATTGATTTAGGAAAATTGTGCAAAACTACTCTTGTGGCAAAACCCACTGGTCTTCCTTCTCAGTGCTTTTTTTCTGAGAAAAGAGAAGCCCAATTCAGATCCAAACCACCTCAAACTTAACTTTTGTCACTCTGTTGCTTCAAAGTTTTACAGATAATGTTAACAGTGTTCAGTTACATATTATGGACCTGGATTTTTCTGAAATTGCAAAGGTTAGAGATAGCATTGGTTCACATCTACCCCACAAATACTTTTAATGAAAATATTATCCTTTCTGTTCTTCCCCCTGCCTCAAAATTTTAAAAATTCCTATTCCCATGATATTCTCCTTTTATCATTCCATAATGGTAATAACGTACTTACTGCTTAAGATGGCTTTTGTAGCTCCAGCTGCACTTCAGCATTTAGTAAACTATAAAAGCCATTTATTGCTTCATGGACTCAATCTCCAGGAACATTATCACTTAACTATATGATTGCCCAAAGCAAAAAAAGAAAAGCTGTCTATACAGTAGATATATGCCTCATTCATCTTTTTGTGTAGTTCTAGTACCCAAAAGCAAATTATGGCTATTTTGTACCACTAGTAATGTACCTTTACAAAATCAGTGAAAGAAAATGCACATAGTGTGCTCACACTAAAACTATTTTTAGGGAAAACCACCAGCTGGTAACTTCAGCTCTCAAATTATCAAAAAGATAAAAAAAAAAAAAGGAAAGCAACCCGGATGTTTTATAGGCATAGAAACCAGAATGGTGCTATCCCAGAGCTCAATGCTGAGCCAAAAGTAGGAAATGTTTCTCTCTCATTCGCATCATTTTTTTTTCAATATTGAACATCCTGTCCTCTGCCATTGCATTCCGAATTACTCAGTGCAGCTTTTCAAGTTGGCATTTGTCTTTGCTATACAGAATAATTTAGTATCATCAGCAACTTTTACTGTAATTTTCCAGATGATTCATGACCAGGTAAAAACCCATTTTTTTAAAAACTCTACCACTGAATGCTCTCCAATATGAAAATCATATTCCTGTCCTGTTTCCCGAATGTTTTTAGCCAGTGCAAGCATGTTCTCTTGTATCTTATTCTTTCCTTATTCTTCTGTAACCTTGCCTACTGTCACCTCAGCTTGAGGCAGATCCCCTGTCTCTGTGAAGGAGGCCATTAAAAAAAAAAATCACTTAATTACCTCATTAGTCTTATCAACCTTGCATACTGCTTTAACTCCTATATAATAAAGCTCTAGAACACAAAGGCTGCATCCTGTACCCCTTCCCCACTGGCATCTTCTCTGAGGACTTTGCAAGTCCATTCTTACAGCACATTCCAAACACTGTACACCTCTGCAGGACACAAGCACAGCCTTTGCTTCTCTTTCCTGCACACTTTGCTTCCTCATGAGTACTGTGAGCCGTAAGCCTTTTGATACTAATGAAATAACATGACTTGTACTAAATAATTAACTACTTGATCCTTTTGGGACCTCAAGGTCTAAATGAAAAATTTCAGTTTTCTGGAATATTAAAAAAGGACGTTTTCTCTCTAAAGAAATCAGAAGGAAGGCCTTTAGTACAGTAACTCAGTTTTGGCTTACCCAAATCCAATCATATTCCTGCTGATAAATTCTCACAAGTTGTTTTCACTAATCACCCACTGAATCACAGTGATCAAAAAATCCCCAAAACAACTCTTCAGCTTTTGACAAAAGAGTGAAGGAGTTCTAAACTGTCCACTGAACAATATGGCACTTTAATGTCACATTTGGTCTTTTCCGCACAAAAAACTCATTTTCTTTCAAAAGCTGATTAAATGCAATGCAGTCTTGACCGTTTGTAAAAAATGCTGAGATGTCTTATAAATCAAATTACTTATTTTTATCATTTAGAATTCCATAAATCTGAATAACCAAATCATCAGATTAAAACAATCAAAAGAAGAAACAGAAACTCAACATATTTCACTTATTTTTTTCACACAGCAGTAGTGTGGTTTGCTTGGTTGGTTGAGGTGTGACTTTTTTTCTGGTTTTGGTGAGATTTTTTCTTTTAACAGTATTTGTATAACATTTCATTCCTGCTCCTTCCATAACTGCACTAAAAATGATATATAAACTGAATCACTCTGCCTGTTGCTGAAATTCACTGTGATAAAAGGCAACAGATGTTAAATAACACAAATCAGCCACTGAAGACAGGACAAAAAAAAAAAGAAAAAAATTAATTCACAAAGGCATCCCAGGACACAGGATATTTGTACATCTACATCGGCAGAGCCTCTGAATTCAATGGCAATGATACCCAGCATCTAAACTACATTATATAACCATCAGTGCAAAGTGTGCCCATGTGCATTAAATTGTTCATCTCTAAGAGAACAGAGATTCCTACTAAGAAAGAAGAATCAGCATTTTTGCAAGCAACAGAAGAAATCAAATTCCCCTTCCTTGTTGCTGTATCACCCAGTCGGTGTCACTTCTCTGTGGAGGCTAAGAGGGGAGGAGCAAGGCAGGAAAGGCACATTTCAGCTCTCCTTTTATCTGCTCCTGACTGCCAGAACATAGGACAGAATCCAGTCCCACCTGAGAGCTCAGTGGCTCTATGTTTCCTACGTTAATTTCAGAATAAACTGAAATTTGATAAATGCAGCATACCCTTCCTGAATGATGGCAGATGCTCTCTCTGCCAACTGATCACCTTGGTTCAACACCAGCTGTCTTTCATGTAACTTATATGGTTTTAGCACATTCTCTCCAAAATAACTCTACTTTAAAACTGGAGAAGAATAGGCTCAACATACTTAGTACAATAAATCTAGAAATCAGCAAAAAGACTAGGACACATCAGTATGTTAAAAAATCACTTATATTGATGAACTAATGGGAGTGTAAGAGGCAACAATTACTTGAGTACCAGGTAAAGATACATTTCCAAGCTGTGGAAGAAGGTTAGGAGATCCTTGGTTGGAGCTCTTCCCGAGGCTCCACATAAACCTGTAACTACAGCTGTTGTACATGACAAAGAGTGTTATTCCCAGTACTGAAAGTGAGATTTTTTCAGGCTACTTAATTGACAAAACCCAAAAGATCTATGATCTTTTAGTGTCCTTATGAACTTTCACAATCTACAGGTAGTTGATGAATTAACAACACTCCTACTATAAAAAATAATGGGATTTTTTTCAAAGGTTTTAGGGACCAGGGTTTGAAAGAGGGGGTGATAGGCATTTCTAGCAGCAAAAATTATCTTTCTTTAGCTTGCTGCAATGATTCGCAGCATATTAGTTTTGTCGCCACGTAGCAAGTGATAAAAAGGGGTTTTTACACTGATACTCACAAGTCATTCGAGCTTCCCTGCTCACACTATACCCAAGTGGGGCAGAAAGAGCTGCAGCAGAGGAAAAGCAATCTGACACGTACGTAGGGCTGGGCAGCTGAAAGCCTTAAGCATCATCAAAGCAAGGGGGAGATTGCAGCATGAGCAAGGTTAGGGTATGTTCTGAATCTAGGATAAGGAGATTTGAGAGGGAATAGATAAGGGGATGCAGAGAGATAAACACATGTGCATGAAAGCAGGAAAGATTAGGAAGGACACAAAGCTGACTGGGCACAGGAAAAAATGGAGAGGTGGAATGGGAAGATCAGGACAGTGAAATGTTTCAGGGGATTACAGAACAAGGGGAGGTGCAATATAAGAATAAAAATAATGACAGGGAAAGGGAAAGGAAGGGAGAAACCAAGACTTCGGGCACTTAATTTCTGCACACAATAAAAATGGAATTTCAGGGCAAGAAAGCAAGAATTTTGCTGTTTTCTGCAGCCCTTGTCCACAGCCAGGAGTACTGACATCTGAGTATTTTATGTATAGTTGTGTGCGGCTTTTTTGTTAAGTGATTATTATGAATATTTTTATTATATTTACATGCCATTAATTTTCACCACTTTTTTTCTATATTTTATAAAATAGCAAATTCACAAAATATATCAGCTGAATTACTTGATATTTAAAGAGATACCACATTAAACATGTCAACAACAGATCAGCCACGCTTAACATGTTTCCAAAATCCTAAGGAATAAGCACAAACTTTTCAGCAGTAGCCAGAGAAGACAATATTCCTATTACCCATCTTGTTGCATCTATACAAACTATGACAAATACTGATTTTGTCTATGGTCTCCATTTCCCTTAAAATTTAAATGCAAACAAGGGTAAGTGTAGAGGTCCCTGTTTAAGACACATGTTGGGAACACAATTCTATTTTGATGAATCATGGGCTGCTCCTGACATGTAATTCAGCACAGGTTAACTAGGGAGGTCCACATCTTCTGCATTAGGTTAGGCAATGGGATGAGTAATGGAAGTCCAGGCTAGGTAATTTTCAATGAGAATTAATAATTCTGAAGACCAGAATTCTATGTTTAACTTTTGCACTAGAACACTTATATAATATTATCACAATACAGGAAAAGCTGAGCTCAAATTATGTGCTTTACTTTCATTTGAACAAATTTATGTGAATATTTGCTTTGCATTTTTCTACAAACTTTTATGAATAGATGCAAACTTGTACATGGCTGTAGATAATTGGATAGTTGCCAATTTTCTACCATTACAATGTCAGTCAGTAATAAAAAAAAATAAAATCCTACCTACTGTAAATGTTTAATACTACTTTCTCATCCAAATAGAAATCATGAAACAGTAGACTCTTAAAAAGGTGCTTGACTAAAGCAGTGAATGAAGTCTAAACGGGAATACCAAGGATAAAGCTGCCAGTATTAATGCACACACGCTTTTCTTATGACATTGCCTTTATATTTCCAACCTGTTATGCAAAAAATGTCTCTGGAAAGAAAAAGGTTTTCAACAGTTATGCCTTCTGGGAAGAAAGATTGTGACAAAGTCTTTGCAGAAAATACAATTGCATCACAGGAACAAACTCCAGAACATATGGCCTAATGTGGCCTAATTTAATCTAACTCTCTGATGAGAAAATATTTCCTTGTATGATTTCCAGTTCCCAGTACTCGGGCAGCATTGAGCAGCTCATGCAAATAGATTTAATCATCTTATATACACAACTGGAAGTGAAGGAAATTTAAGGGATAGTAAAAAAAGACTCCAGGACAGCATTATCAGTCTAATTAGAGACTGTATTTTGAATTCCATTACATTTCTCTGAGTTTACTGCAAGACATTTGAGTTTGAGACTTCATCAGCAACACACCCTGGCATTTCCATTGCAAATGCTGAAAACTGAAATCTTTACTAAAGCTTTTAAGGATTTTTCAGATTGTGAAGACTATGGAAGGTCTTTGGTAGATAGAGACTTTGGCTGGGAACCAGGGGTTGCACTTCAGGCTCTCACAGGCTTCCTCAGCTCCCCAGACAGATGAGGAGGATGGCAGCTCTATTTATCTCTCTGGGCTGAAAGCCCACCGTCTAGTTACTGAGATTAACCAAGATACTGTCTGTCAGCTCCAGTCACCACATGTGTGTTTATAGCCAGCCATGAACAGATTTCACTCAAGTTTAAACTAACACCCTCTATCTTCCTTTACCCATGAAAGCAGATCAGCTCACGTGCATTTCTTCCCAAGTGACAAGGAGAGTACCTGCAGTAACCACTTCTCAGTTAAGAGGGAGAAGCTACCTTGATCATTTGTCATTTTATGAACATACCTTTATTATATGTATACAAAGCCTCAAATAAGAGATTCTTCTCACCCGTTGCTCTGAACAATTATATTTTGGCCTTTCTGCAATTCTGTTCCTTCACAAAATGAGAACGGACTTCTCTCAAGGGGATTAGAGCTGACACTCACTAAAATGGCTGCATTGATGAGTTGGATAGTTCTGCCTAGGAAGAATGAAATGTAAGTTGTACATGACATTTTCAACTTTCCTTGAACTTCCTGCAATTAAACACATTAACATTTTAAATTCTAATATTTTAACAGCTGCTTAGAGATCTTTACACTGTAAGAATACCCTGATGCTCTGCAAGAAGTGAGTGCCAATATTTGCTGTGTTCCCATCCTGAACCCCCAGGACCTTCCAAATTGGTTCAAAAGGTACAGTTAAAATAATTCTGCATATCTGCCTCTGCTGGGTTTGCAGTCTTTCCCTATCCACTCAAAACTGCTCTGCTACCCAGATGTTAGGCACTACTTGTGTGCACCAGACTGGTCACAAGTATTTCAATGCCTCCTTTTGAGTACAAAAGGCCAAAAATTGACATCAAGGAGTGTGGTTTCATGACCTTCATTCCTCACCAAGACCCTAAGAATAAGTTCTGAATAATTTTTTGTTTGCTGTTGATCCCAAACATTTCAAATGTACACACTTAAGCCTGGTCGAAGAGAAGATTTCATCTGACAGAGATTTTAATACAGCACAGCTCCTTTAGACATTAAATACAGCTTATGACACAGTAATCCTCTGAATTCAATGAGCTCGAGATGAGTTTGGCTGTCCCAATATCTCAGCACCCACAGATGCCAGAGTGTACTGCTTCATTCAGTGTGCTGAACTTCCCTGCATAAAGCAGCACATCCCCTCCGCAGGAAGGGTGTGGGCATGAGATCCAACATGTGGGCTAAGGAGTCTGTAGTCAGGCTCCTAAAACCTATTATAATCTCTAAATATAAGCACATACACAAAAATAGCGTAAGTTTCACATGGTCTGAAAGTACTGCCTTACAAATGGCTTCCAGACCATCAGTACTTTTATGTGGGGGAAAAAACACCTCAGCCAAACAAAACCCACCCACAAAGGGGCAATATGCAGGGCAAAAGAGATGAAATAAAGACAGCAAAACATCTAGGATCCACTTCTCACTGCAAGACTGCTGTGCTGTCTTAGAGCACAGGGCCAGTTTTTTATTGCCTACCAAAAAAAAAGAAGACACTGGAGCAACTTTATGTGATTCTTGGACACGACTACCAAGCTACACATCCAGAGCAGCACAGGTCTCCATTATCTCTTGTGCCATGTCAATATATGCTCTGAAAATACCTCAGATATTGCAGGACACCTAAAACTGCATTAGGTGTCCATAGTCAAGCAATGTAGTCCTACTCCAGATGTAACATCCTGGTTATCTACCGGTCTCTGAATTTGTGGGATTATTCAGGTTGTTTTCCCTACACCCAAATATCAGTCTGTCTCAACATAAGCTACTCCTGTGTGTCATTGTTTCCTTCAAACAAACAGAATAAAGTCCTTTTTAAAACTGCAGGTGTCTCAACTCTGTACCAGAAAAAACAACCACCATCTTTAGTGCACATCTACTTCTGGACAGCAGCGGCACTGAGTCAGACAACAGTGGGTTTATAAAACACAACATTTGTAGTAAAGGGTAAGAAAAGACAACACACTGTATGCAAGACAATACATTAATATAAGCACTGTGTAAGTTATTTATTCCCACTCAGCTCATTCCAGTTCTGTTTTAAAAGTATTTCCAAATGTGTAGATCCCCTGAAAACCTAAGCAACAAAATGTGAATGAATCTGTACAGGAAAAAGTCCTAAGATTTTATCGGGTCCAGTGCTGATATGAATAAAATGAGGCACTTCTTAGAAGAAAAAGAAGCCAAAGTTAAAAAATATATCAAGTAAAGGAGGGAACACATCAGTGAGACTAACACCTCTGATAGACCAGAATTATGATGTCCTAACTATGGTCAAAATCATATTAAAAAGTAAAATGGAAGACTATGGTTATTTTAAGAAATATATAGCTGAGTTACAACTCCACAGGGATCTACCCTAGCATAAATTCCATTGCAGCTCTAGATTACATTTCTGCTGCTTGAGAACAAGAAAGGCAGAACAAACTCAGACAACACTATCTGCATTGCAACTTGCTCCAAGTCAAGCCCTTTGTTCTGCTCAAACGAGCAATGGACAGGCTATCACTGCTCTCTGACAGCACTTCCCCAGGCTGGCCTAATAATTAAAAATAAATCCAACCGTACCATGACAGTATTTACACAACATTAGTCACTGGGGAAGCTTTGGTGACTATTTTCTTTCCTTTTAATAGTTCGTCTTACAATGCATGCTTGTGGCTTTGTGGAATCCCATCAAGAAAGAAAAACAAAGGTGCAATTAAGACATTGCGGGAAACACTTGCAGCACCGTTCAGAACACACTGCTGGCAAACCAGTGGTACTAGAGATGTGTTTGAAAGCCAGGAAAACATAGCTGGCTCCAAATCTGCAGGTATTAAACTTCGACAGGGATGAATGCTTTTTTTGTTGCTGTTGTTGTGTCATCAGGGCATATTCTCTCCTTCAAACTTTTCTATGACATTCATTTGCACCAGTCCTTGACTACCTATCAATGTCTGAGATCTGTCACCTACAAAGCAGGACTGACAAAGCCTAGAGGGAGATTTAATGGTACTTTATGCAGCATTAAACAAGGAAGTTTAAAAAAAAATTATCTGAGACTGAAGCAATCTTTTTTTCGTAATGTCTGTTCCCCTCTGGTTCTGTAGCTGTTTCTCGGCCAGAGTAAGGGTCAAAACAATTTTTTGAGAGAGTTTAGACATCACATGAAAAATAGCACTTGTTCAAAACACAAAGTTATCTTTTTCTAAGGTCTGGGATCCTTTATCTTCAATTAATGTTTATTCTGCATAGCAAGAATAAGCACTCAGGAAGGTTTGAGCTGGTTTTCTTAATACAGTGTTTCACTCTGTTACGATTTCCTTTAGGCATATTTCAGGTATTCTAATTTATTAAAATTGAGCTATTTTCAAACAAACTAAAACAAACAGAGAACTGTGAACAGCTAAAATTTAAAAACCATTTTCAACACAAACAAGCCCACTGGCATTAGCAAATCTAACCCCCTCATTCCTTGACTTGACTTCTGTTTGCCAGTTAAGAACATAACCATACATAGCTTGAATTTTGCTCCCACGGCTGGTCTTTAAATAAGGTTTACGTTTAAGGTTCACCTACTTCTCTCTTGCTGCTACCCAATTTCTTTGCTCTTCTATCTCAGGAATGGAGCTAATGAGATCAGGCTGACCTGACTGCCCAGGGAGGCAGCAGATTCGCCCCTTCTCTTACACCCTTGCCCTGTAGAAACATGTCACACCATTTCAGGCACCCCAGAGGGTCAGTGACCTGCAAGGCTCTCCTGATTTCTTTTCTCCAAGCAAGCTACAGCAATACAGGCACTTCTGTGGCTCTATTGATCGAGCAGACACATGGAAAAACTTTCATAGCATACAATGGTGACTATTTGGTGGATTTACCCACCACCTTTCAAAATAGAAGTTTCCACATCCAATAATAGATTTTAATGCAAATAAGATGCTCACAGTCATACTGTTTGTGTATTTGGGATAGAAATATGGATGCTGAAGGACAGCCACACAGATAGCAGATGATCTCTATGTTCTCTCCACACACAGAAAATAATGGATTGGTGTCTACTCTACAGTCAACATTACTCCTTTCCCTTTCCTAAAAATAATCACCAGAAGCAGAAAGGACACTGGTAATAGAACAGAAAGTAAATTTTTAGGAAAGCTGGGAGGATCTGCCAGTACCCTGAAGAGCATCACTAAATCTTAACAAACTGGAAGTGCACTTAAAAAAAAATTCTTTTACTCAAGTTGATCATAGGAGGGAATGTGAAGCAGGAAAATGATCTGTAATGAAAACAGAGTTCCTTTTACATTTTCTTAAGGATAACAAGTAACTGAACTGATAGTACAAAAGGGCACAGGTATTTCCATGGTTCCACCATCTATGTCAACTGTCTCAGGCTATTGGAGGGAGGGCAAACCTCTCACCAGGAGGATATAATCAGCCACATCTCCTTTCAATCCATTCAGCCCAGGTAAACTGTCACAATTGGACAGCTGTGATCAGCACTAATCAGTCTGAAACAGTACATTAACCCCTTAGGAACACAAAAGAGTAGCTTTTCCTTTCTACAAATAACCATGTGCACCACAAGGATCAGGATCTCCTTTCCAGCTTTAAGGCTTGAAAAGCATCCAAGTCAAGAAGGGTCAGATAGGGAACAGCTCTTAGAAATGCCCTTTTTTGAAAAGAAATTGCATATACTTCAAAACTGCAACTCTAAATTGTTGTAGCAGTCTCTGCTGGCTACCAAAAATTCAGTCATTATTTTCCCACATTTCTGTAATAGCTGGATTTTATTTCTTAGTCAGAATGTCACAACATTTATGAAACAAACAGAATAAGAAAAAGCATGCCCATTTTCTTTATATCTTTGACATATGTCCATCATAATTTATACTTTATTTCTGCTCAGGACTTTCAAATGACATTTGAAGTTCAAAAACTTTATAATGGAAGGAAGATTATCAAATGGAATATTTAAAGGGAATTTACACAGCATTGCAGACATTAGAAAAAAATCTTTTATGGAAATCAGACAGCAGGATAAGGAGATCATCTTTTAAACAGATACTGTACTACATGTTTTAAAAAACATGCATTGATTTGTTGAGACTATTAGGGAAAATAATCAAACTAATTTACAATGAGTGATAATTTTTTAATATTTAAAGAAACATTTCATGCAGCTTTAACCGTATTTGCACAACTGTTAACTGTTTTCCAGCAGGTTATGATAAGAAGATCTACCTGGGGAACCAGAGAATGGTTGAGGCTGGCAAAGAGCTCCAGATATGCTGCTACCCAACCCCTCTGCTCAAAGCAAGGTCACCTACAGCCGTTTGCTCTGGGTCGTGATCAGCTCTTGGATATCTCCATGAGAGGTGATTCCACAACATCTCTGAGCTATCCATGCCAAGTTTCCATCTATCCCAACAGTTTAAACAATAACAACCAAAAAATTATTTTTTATGCATGAATGGGTTTTCCTGTATTTTTTTTGTGCCTGTTGCCTCTTGCCCTGTCGCTGGGCAGTCTGACATTGCCTTCTATACACCCCATCTGATATTTGTACATATAAATAACACCCCACTGATCCCCCTCCCTCAGGTAATTCCCACTTAAAGGAGATATAAATCCCTTCTTTCAAGAGGGACGTTATGGAAATCAGTTCTAATCAGTGCATGTGGTCAGGGCCAGCCCTTAGCCTGCTCTAAAGTATCAAAGTACATCAGTGGCACACTACAGTAAAAGCAGAGTCCTTTTAGGTCCCAGAATATGAGAAAAATACAACTGGTATAAAATGGCTTGTTCAGGCTGGCAGGCAGAGCTGCACACCACAAAATATACAAGCTGGTAATCGGGGGTGGCTGTGTACATGATATATTCCAACCATGCTGCAGATGAGCACAGGGGAACACGGGACATTCACTAAGGATACTTCTGCTAACCTCAGATGCCAGTCTGCCTGAAATTAGTGGGAAAATTGCCGCTAACATCACTTAGGACAAAAATTTGTACCTAAGCCAGGCAGCTGGGAATAATGAACAGCGTGAGGGAAAGTTCAGATATTTCAAGTGTCTGGACTTCAGAGTAATGTCTGTTCTTACATCTCTGCTCCAAAGGAGTCATCTCTGTTGAACCCACTGAAATCCACTCCTTTTTCTTTAATGATGTGACATTCATGTATTTGCCCTCCAAATATCCCATAGATCACCTCCCTTCCTTCACTTTTAAAGACTCATCCCCTCTGCCAGCAGTTCATCTGCTCCTGCAGTGTTTGTGCATGAGGGAGCAGGATTTCCTTTTGAAGAGCAATGAAACCAGTGAATTTCAGTTTAATGTCTGCTAACTCTGTCTGGGATACACATCCAGCCTGCTCTTTCAGGGCAATGCATTTGACAATGAATAGGTTTCCATAGGTTTAATAAAGATTCTGTTTCTAATATCCTCAATTACCTGGAGGCACTGAGACTGATAAACTGAGCTTAGGTTGTGATTATGAGACCCTGTCTCGATTTGCCAATATCCTTTGCCTGTGGTCAAGTTGTTAATTCTGACTATTCTGTCTCATAACTTTGAGCTACCCCCAAAATACTTGTCATTATACTTGGAGTCAAAAAACTGAGAAACACTTTGAAAATACCTTTATGATGAGTTATGTTAAGGCTGTAATCAAAGAAAAAGCAGACAGGGCAGGTTACCTGCTGGAGAAGTTTCAAACTGCAGCTCTTTGCTGCCCTCTCTAGATACAAACAAAAACTGGAAATCTAGGACAATGACAATGGAATTGTAATTCTTTTCTAACTTTTACACCCTGGGTTATTCACTAAAGGACAAGCAGTATTACATTGGTTTCAGTACATTAAATAACCTCAAGCACTGGATTTCCCTCTTGCCTCCCCAAAAGATACATCTACCTTGGTCTGGTTGTTTAAGGCTGACACTGAAACCACACAGAAAAGTGTCAAATCTTTATGTATAATGAGCTGTGGAATGTGAGAAGTCCATGAACAAATCCAAACTTGAAATCTTCTCCTTTAGTTTTGTTCTACTGCTTTCAGCACTTCAGTACTAAAATGCGTATTTTGGAAAAGGCAAAGAAAAAAGAGGAGTCCACACGAAATAAAGAATTGTTGTAGAGTTTTCCTAAAAATATTTCTCTCCCTTTATATCCTTCTCCTTTTCACTTTAATCCTAGTGCTAATGGTGACTCCATTGCCTTGGGTAAATGAAATACTTACCGTATCACTGGGGTGCTGTGGGATGATCATCTGTAAGGCATTTTGAAGCTGAAAAGTGATAAGTGTTATTATTATCACAAATGAAAGGCCTGTTAAAACAAATATGCAAAGCTGCTCTTATCCTAAAACTTAAGACAAAAGTCTGAAATCCTATAGGAATAAGTACTTTATAGCCAGCCTTTCATTGCAACTGTTCTCATCTTTGTGAAAACTGCCAAGGAAATAGCCACTTTCCTACTACTCAAACTGGATGCAAACAACCATCAGACTGATGGCACTGAAAAATAAAACAGAGTCTGGACATGTTCTTACCCAGTCAGATGGATGTACTTCTGACAACAGTGCTTTTAATGCTAATTAATTGCTTTCTGGATGTGTCACCCACTGTTGCCCAGTCAAAACTTAATAACCCTTGACCAGATGAAGTAGAAGGAAGAAGGAACTGTCTGAATGTTGGGCATGTGCACTGTGAAGGTGTGAAAACAAATGGCTATTAAATCTATTTCTGGAACTACACGGCTTTTCCAAGAAAACATCAGACTCTTGAAGCCTTCTGCACAGGGTGAGGAAAACAGCCCCTATAGCCACAGCGTGCAGCAAACACAGGGAGCACTGGAACTTTCCACAGGGCTCGTGTGCCCTCGGTGTGAGGGGCAACGCTGGCAGAAATTCTTTGAGTGCAAGTCTGTTTGAAGAAGAAAACATCTCTTGACACACAGGTATTAGACTTGTTTAGTGCTATGCCAAACGATGGGGATGATCTTGGGAAGGGATGACTTTTATTACTTAACACTTGGCGTCTTTTCTTTGGCGTCTGAGGGACAGAATTTCTAAATTCTAAGCTTCATACAAGTCTACTGCTATGCTAACATACTTTTAAAGCTTAATCCTATACACAAGACTGAATCCTGCAGAATGCAGAAGACTTTTCCTCAGACTGCCTTTGCTGTGAACTACATTGCTCTGGCAGTTGTACAGGGAAACACAAAGAGCTTTCTGCCCCTCTCACCAGTGGCCAATTACCCACTGCACATACCACACAGCTCTGTCCTCTTTACAAACCTACCTCAGAGTAGTTGCACAATCCCTCTATTATAAATATTTTAAGAGGATAAATTTATACATTAGATGTATAAAAGATACCTTATAAAAGACATTTTTCTTAAGAAACATTCTTGCTACCACTGAGACAGGGGAACTGTAGTGCTAATTAACACAATTCACTCACTGCTCTCTACAAGATTAAAATATCAAACACTCCTGACAAAGGCTTAACAGAGACTCAGTGCACAATGGTTTTTCTAAACTTCTGGAATACCACTAAACAAGAATGTAAGCTTGAAGGGCAATTACAATTACAGCTTTCTAAAACTGTACCTTAACAGCACCATACTGTCTCAAACCAAGACAATGCCTCATTGCCTCTCCACAAAAAAACACCAGGAAATGGGTAGAGCCTTTTAAAACAGACTTCTACCCACCTGCAAGCTGAGCTGGACCAGCCTATCAGATGTTTTCCAGTACTGGGTTTGATCTTATTCTGAAACCAGTGTAGGGGTACTTATCATTATGAAACTGCATAGTCACAGAGACACACTGAGAAATCTAATTTGTAAAATTCTTGTGAGAATCAGATAAACCAGTCTGAGTCAAAAATGCAGTCTTTCAGACTCTCATATTCTATTAATCTAAAGCTTTTCAAGGCTGATTACTCAAACAAGAAAAGGAAATGGGAGAGTGCCTTTTCTTGCTTTAATTTTATAATGTTTTCAGGGGTAAATAGTAAATTTCTTCTGCAATTATTAATACTTCTTTTTTGAAAATAATATTAATATAAAGCTTCTTCTGGGAAAAAAAAAGACAAAAGGAACAAAATCAGACAAGATAGTATTTAGGTCATTAGCATATGCCTAGCACTGTCACAGAAGACCTCATGAGGCAAGATTAAACAAGACACTTTCAAAGTCCTTATCATGATGGTAAAATATGGTTAGCTGCATCCGTAGTGATTGGTGAATAGAGACAATTAGCTATTAATGCAAAATTCAAAAGAACTCTTGAAATACCTGGATATTTCAGTCACCAGATACCAGTTAGTCAAGGATGCAGCCCATGAAAAAAGAATGCCAGATTTCCTGCTCTGGTGGCTCTTCTCCACTTGCTGTAACACAACCACAGAGGCTGTTACACTACATTCTCCCCTGCTCTGGGTCATTTCTATCCCAAACCTATTTCAGAAAGCTCTGGAAAGACAGACATTGCACAGTGCCTGCAGAGATTGCTGGAGATGGGTGGGTAGGTACCACCCTTCTTTCAGAGATTAGGTTTCCCAAAGCAGAGGCAGCCAGCCCAGCATGGAGTCAATGCTGCTCAACTTTTGCTTCTGATCCTCACATTAGTCTGGATCTAAGTCCTGGGTCTCTTCCAGCGTTGTTCTCTGCCTGGTTCAAAGCTGTCCCCACTCTTCCTGTCTGACTCCACTTGCTGCATGCATGTTTTGTGTGCCAGACCTTGTGCCTTGGCTCACCCACAGCAAATCTCTCTGATCTCTGCTCTTCATTGTCCTGGCTACATGCCCAAAGCCTAAACCTTAGGTTTCACCTTAAGCAGCCCCATCATTAGAGTTTCACTAGTTTGGATTACTTGGATGGAGAAATCTTCAGTATACAGCAAGAGCACTACTAATCATGGTCTATAAAGCATTTTGATACAGTTAAATTCAGCTTGATACAAATGTGGTATTTTTGACTTAGTAGGCACTGGCTTGATGGCTAGGAAAAACCAAGAAATACTAAACATTTCTCTAGAAGTGCGACTGACCTTTGAAATGCTTCTTCCCAAAAGAAATTTCAGTAGGGAACAGCCAGAACAGCAGTTTCCTTTCCAAAAAGAATGCCCTGCATGACAATGGGATAGTTTTAGATCTGAAGGAATCCCAAGGGTTTAGAAATTTCTCGTTCTTTCTCTAACAGACAGAATAAGAAAAAATATCTCCTATTTGGGCATGTGTTGTATAATTTACCCAAAGGGACATGGCATTTCCTAAGCCTTATTATTCGTCCTCTCAGTGCTGTTTCCCATGTTTCCCTGGAGAGAATTAAATAACAAAATCCCAAAATATTTTGGACCTGATTCTCTGAAATTTTGAGCCTAATGTAGTCATCGAAGCCTGTGTCTTTACATCTGCTCCCACTGGTTTGAGTGATTACAGAAGGTTTACATGAAGAACCATCATGCTCTTACAGGCTGCACTTATAACACGTGCACACTCTGCCATGACCTAAAACCTATTTCTTAGACATTTATTTCCTTGAATTGTCCTCTCCACACAGGGAAGTCATTAAGATCTGAAATTCCAGTACAGTACTCCAAGCAGCACAATCCTAGAGACGCTTAAAAGTTAATTTTTAAAATTAATATTTAAAGTAAATATTCCTTTTAAAAGTAATTCCAAACCAAGGTTTCTTCTAAAAAGCACACACTGAGCATCACTTTACCTACTGCATGCACTCCACAGGGCTATTATGTGCATTGTCACAGTGCTAACCACAGGCCCCCTCTCTGATAAAAGCAAACTTGGAAATTAAACCTCCATTACAGTCTGCACTTCTCAAAGATCAAAAGAATGGCCTTATAAAAGTCTTTTCTTGGGGATGAGGCTGGGGTGGGGAGGCTCAGCATGAGCTAGAATGTCTTTATAGTTGCATTTGTCAGTGCTGGTGGTTTTAGGCTATGAACTGATCCAAGACATGACTGTTATTATAAAAACAAATAAAATTATGCCTCTGTGTACAAATACTAGAAACATGATGTAAAGTATGCAAATTATAGAACTGCAGAATGGTTTGGGTTGGAAGGGACCTTAAAGATCATGTTGTTCCATGCTCCTTCCATGGGCAGAGACACCTTCCACTCTCCCAGGTTGCTTCAAGCCCACCCAACCCGGCCTTGAACACTTTCAGGGATGGAGCAGCCACAGCTTCACTGAACAGCCTCTGCCAGGGTCTTGCCACCATCACAGGGAAGAATTTCTCCCTACTCTCTACTCTGAACCTCGACATATTGGCCACACTCGATGCAGTCCAGGATCTCTTTGGCTTTCTGGGCTGCCAGTGCGTATTGCCAGGCCACACTGAGCTTCTCATCAACCAGAAGGAGACTTCAAAAGTAATTAGAGCAAATGCACAGAAAAAGACATTATGGCATTGACTTCTATGAGGGAATGAACAGAATATTTGACACAGTTAAATATCTCCTCCAATTTAAATTTTATGTTGTGGCTTCAAAACCAATTAGACTATGCTACAGTCTGATGATCTGCCAAATTATCCTTTTTAAAACAAAAGTAGTTTTTGACTAACAGAGGCAAAGGAAAACTGCAACTATGGAGTTTATTTTAATTTTTATAGTGTAGTATATCTAGGGCCGCACCTCAGTAAAACCATTCAAGCATATTTTTAAATTCATGGACACAAGAAGCCCCTAACAAATCACTATTCCAAGATAATGGCTTTTCCATTGACTTACCTAAGACTGAAAAGTAACTCAATGGGTGTACTTGTGCATGATAAGAAATACATATATACATATATGCTCAAATTTTTGTCATTCTGCTACAAAAGTTCCTAAATTAAATCAAACATAAGCACATAATTCCCAGGGGAGGAAAACAGCAGTGCCACAACATCAGCATATGGTGGGAGCAAGCCAATAGAGGTCAGCAGTACACAACAGAAATATCTTTAACAGCAGTCCATCAACTAGACTTGCCCACAGTCATAAAAAATTCTTAATTGACATTTGGTGGAAATTTTTCTGAAAAAAATTGAGCTTTTTTTTGTAACAAAAAGCATTTTCCGATTTTGGAAACCATCAGTGTTTCCTCACTCACAATGCACATCGCAGAGCTTCACAGTTTAACTCATGCTCCTTCTGTAAGCTCTTATTTGTGTTATTCCTTGGATGTTGGCCATACAAAGGTTAAATTTTTAGTTACATATCTGAGAATTTCATTGCAAGAGGGCTTAGTCTGGTATAAACAGATATTAGCTCAGACACCTCAGAATTCATCTCTTTTACTTTAGAAAATAATGTTTTTCAACCAGAGAAATTTGGCTTTTCCTTCTTTGGTAAATTTGGTATTTATTTATCTATATTTCTAATTATGTAATAAATTAGATTTTTAAAAAATTAAAATCATCTTTATTCTTCATCTTGATTTTCATCATGTGTGTCTGCTTCTTGCTGATAAGGATTTTGGATACACACCTGGACCCTGACTACACAGGTTTAGAGGATTTTTTAAAATTTTAAATAATTTTGAGAAAAAATAAAATTTTAAAATATTCAGAGATTGTTATGAACAACAATAATTCTGCTTTAATTCAACCGTAATTTTCATTTATATCCTATGACTACAAAATTGGAAGAGACAAATCCTTTTTCATGGATACCTACTTGAAAAATACTACATTCTATTTGTCCAAATAACTGGCTGCCTGAAGTCTGGCAATCACAGATTATAGCTAACAAAAGGAGTATTAAGCTTGGAAAATAACAAAGGCAGCACGAAAAGCAACAGCTTAAAACAAAACCTTTTAAAAAGGCACAGAAATAATTACTTTTTTCGGTGGGCAAGATTGTTAAAAACTAATTTGCCACCTGCTATCATAGAACAAGTCTTGTTCATCTTAATAAGAAGGTAGTTAAATATGTGCCTGTACAAGTTAGCAAATATTTTAACTTGATGAGGGATAAGAGTACCCAGTGAAGCAACTGCAGAATGAAAGTTTCCTGCTTCCTAATTTACTACACACATTACCAGTTAATGTTCCAGAAATAAAGCAGGATCCAAGAGGTACTGTAAGAATTTTGTACTGTTATTTTCCTTTAAAACACTGAATTTTGTTAGCCTTTCCTCTGTACATAAGCTTGTATGTAACTTACTAGAATAATGAAATCCTACAGGTTTCAGCAGACATCCTTACATGCATTACGGCCACTGGTCTCCTGAATGAACACCAGCTTCCACAGAAACAATGGCCAAGGCTGCCAAAGTGTCCCAGGGAATTAACGGAGTATTTTCCATTAATCTTTGGTCCACATGCTCTGCAGGACTTAGAAATTCAAAGATTTCTCTCTTTAACTTTCAGAGTGCAAGGACAGTTGGAAAGATTATCGTGATGCTGTGTGTGCATTGCTCTCATCTCCAAGGATTTAACACACTAAAAAAACAGCTCTGCAGTCTGTGGCCTCAGCCAAACTACAGACCTGGCAGGGGGCAATGAATCAAGATCAAAGTGACTTTAGGCCTTGACCATTAATGTTTTCCTACCATTTAACATAAGACTGAGTCGTGAGAAGGATCATTTCTAGGCTGATTCTCCGCAGCTCAGAGATGGCAGGACAGGCTTTACTCCTATATTTTATGTACCCGTAATTTCACTGACCTCATGCCTAATTTACCCCACCTTAATGTCAGAATCAGAGCCATAATGTATGGTCTTTCCATAATGGAGCTGTAATGACAGTCATTTGGAATACATTTATAATTATGAACTGAAACCAGCAGCCTTTATCCAGAGGAAAACTTACACTTCAGTGATTGATTTCACTTGTAGTTTTAGCAAAAATTGCAAGTTTGGCTACTGTAGTAAAAAACTTTTCATTTTTAAATTGAATATAGGCAACAGAATTCAGCTGTACATAAAAACATCCACAATTTTTCATAAACAAACATCCGTTGCTTATTAGCAGGACTCCTGTCTCTGTGCTTACAGCGTAAGTACCACAGCCATTTAATCTTGGCTATATTCATTCAAATAGGTCCTTAAAATAATTACATTCAGTTATAGCATTGAATTTGAACTAGACAGCTACTCTCTAGAGTTCCAAGTATATTACCCTTCATTTCTTTTGGATTTGGAGAGTCACTTCAAATTAAAAGCTTATAATTTTCCCTGGTAGTCAGCAGAATAAAGTTTTGTGGATTTTGTTGTTTAATGGTTTAGTTTGATTTTTTCCAGAAAATCTTTCACTGCATAGTCTTAAATTTTGTCAGCCTATCAACAGGGAAATGACATTTAAAATTCTAGTTTTATCAGAGTATTTAGTGTAGCTAAATATTTTATTAAATATGAAAATATTATTGAGGTATTAACTTCTTATTTATGATGTACAGTGTCCTCTCAAACTCTTTAAATACAGACCTTCTTGACACAAAACCCTGATGGAGGTAATAATGTTTGGGTAATAATGGACTTCAGAGACTCTAAACTCCTGAAAACATTCAAGGCCCAGGTGGATGCAGCTCTGAGCAACCCACTCTAGCTGAAGATGTCCCTGTTCATGGCAGGAGGGTTGGCCTTTTACAGGTCCCTTCCAACCCAAACCATTCTATAAAGACTGGTCATAAAACACAGTTACAATTTGCAAAGTTTAGCAAAGCCCTGCAGTGTGAGCCCAGGGCATGAGCTGGGCCGTGGGGGGTTGCTGGACCCAAGAACACCCCAACACCTCACAGAGCTGAGTGCTGGGTTTGAATTGCTAAGAGCAAATGCACTTACAGGGCTTGGGTCTCTGCAAAACATTCCAGGAGCATAGTAAATACCAGGCCTGAGAAACAGCATTCATCTCCTCTTCCTCCTCCTCTACAAATAAATTGCAAGTAATAAAAATCAATATTATTTTGCTTAGATTTCTTCCTCTCCCCTGCACTGCCACAGAGTTGTTTTTCAGACACCTATGGGAGGGTATATCCTTGTTTGGATTGCAGGGAATCCCATAATCTCACAGGTGAATGCATCCTAATGAAGTGGAAGATCTACATAATCCTTGCTTGCAGAGCAGCATCATTTATAATACAGAAAATTCCTATTGTAATTTTCTTCTTGACATGCTACAGTCTCACTTCAAATTTCTTGAATTCAATGAGGGGTTTTGTTTTGTTTTTACCATAACTATTTATTTTAACTTTGACTAATTTTTTTCCTTAACATTTACTCCAGTATGTCATGCTCTGTTTGAGAGCAGTAATTGGTTCATTCCTTCAGGGAAAAAGCAAAACACAAGCAAATACAGTTTTTGCACACAACATGCACACACATTCTTGCTTTAAAGCAAAAAATAAATACCCTTTACATCCTCTAAATATTAAAACCACTAAAGTCTTTGCCCGAGTGAATATAATGTTAATTGTTTTAGATTTATGGTATTCTTATACCACAGTTTAATAGTGTTTCTCACCAACCAAGCAAGGAAGCTTAGCTACACTGAGGAAATAACATCAGCTACTGCAAGGCAAGAAAATGCTGTTCTGGTTACGGCAGTGGACTAAGATTAATAAGGTCTTAAATTCCAGATTCTGTCACTGTCTTGCTATGTGACATTAAAAAGGATGTATCTTCATGCCCTGCCTTTAGTTCCCTTCTAGAAAACAGGAAAGTAAGAACTGTAAAACTGCTGGACAGAACAACACTCTGGTTTTGTGCTGAATCACTGGCTTGTATAGTGGGGCCATAATGTTGGTTAGGGCTTATCTGCCATACTGAAACAATTAATAAATGATAGCAATCTATGCCTTCATGAATAGAAATATGTTGTGGGTTTAATGTAAAGGGAGAAATGCTAGTTAAATAAAATTAGTCATGTACAAAATCCTGGGCATGTTTTGCACCTGTTTTACACTTCATAAAAAGGTAGATAAATCACTGTAAAAGCTTTCTATATTAATGTTTGCTTATGGATTTATATTTCCAGGTGAAATTGCACTCAACTGCTGCCACATATAAGATACCACATCTGATGTGGAGGGAAAAGGCCAACAGCCATTTTATTTTCCTTACAATGTGCTTTACTATTCTCACACAATCTGGAGGGAGAAAAGACTGTAATGGATTTGAGTGCCACAGATTATATTTGTTAGGTAATTTTTCAAAAGTGCTTAATAGTCACAAGAGTTCATAAAAGCTTCAGAAAAGATAATAGCACTCCAAAGTATTAAAAGGAGTAAGAGAACAAGCAGTGGAATGCATACAGAGCAATTAATTAATTGCTTTGCACTCTTTCTCACTGTTCCTTCTAGCAAAATCTCTAGCAGTAGCCAGGATGAGTACAGTAATTAATCTTTTTTATCATCTGAGATCAGCATGATTACTGGGCACACCTTTTAAGTGGAAATCTAGTCTGACATCCTGCCCCTAATTACTCACAGTCATGATTAAAGTTTGTGATAGAAAAAAGAATAATTGCACAACACAGATTTGCAAAATTCCACTCAGTAAAGGGATTCAACCCAGAGACCAACATCAACACTTCAGTCACAACATCCTCTGTGTAAAGCCAGCCAAAAGCAGGAAGGAACTAAAAGTCAGATCTGACAGTATTCAAAGCAATGCTGAAGAAACAAGACATTGGATTGGCTTCCAGCCACATGGGAGGTAGCAAAGATCTCTTACATATTGCAGAAACTGAGAGACCAAAATGAAAACAGTTAGGAATCAAATTCACTGAGATGCATTTGACATAACTCTGTATTTTAATGAGTCATTTTTAGAGTCAGGTGGTTTGAGAAGCCATCACACAAGTACATGAACAAATCATAAGCAAATTACTTTCTTGAATCACTTACTAGGGAATATTGTCAAACTTATTTATTAGTTGTGTTATTTATTTGGATGATTGTATCATTTATTTTGACAAAGGTAAATCAATTTTCAGTATTAATGTAACGAAAGCTATCACACAGAATGCTTCTTGCTGCGTGTGCTAAGAGGAGCACAGCTGTGTCACGGCAGCCTTGGCTATCACCTTCGTGCTCGTGCTTAAAGGGGTCATGTACAACAAGATTTCAAATTACTTCAACTTAAAACCAGGAACTTGTGAAAAGCCACACACTATTCAACTACTGTGAAGTACCTCCCAGTCCTATCTAAGTTTTCTAGGAATATAAACATTATTTTTTGCTGAATAAGAAGGAAGCAAGCCAGGTTTAGGCAAATCAACTGATTTGAAATATAAGCAGTTTAAGACAACTCCAAGAGGTGTTACCTTAAATTTTCTGATTTATTTGTGCTAGTACACAGTTTATAACAGTAAGTGAAACAGAAAACTGAGAACTTGATCCTGCAACATATTCATGTGAATTAAAATGGAATAATCTGCAAGACTCAGAATGTGGAAAAGATTTCCAAGCCTAGGTATGCTTACGTGGTAGATACTCAACTTTATGATGACACAAACAGATTAGTCAATGACAAAATTGTTCACATGTTCACTGAACTTAATTCTTACCAGAAGCCAATAGTCACGTGACTAAGTTTAAATAAACTCACTTTTAAATTATTACTGTCATAGTAATAGAGGTCTGAGTTTCAATGTAGCTCTGACTGCCAGCCTGGACTGACAGCTCCTGACTGTTGAAAGGCTGTCTTCACTTCTATAATTTAAATATCATGAACAAAAAAAAAAAAAACAAAACAAAAAAAACCCCAAAAAAAACTATCATGTCCCAGCCATTAGAGTGTTCTCCACAATTCACAATATCCTAAGGAAATTAAAAAAACAAGAGGCATAGCAAATCCAGACACAAATCATTACCCCTGCTCTCTCATTTTTCTCCCTAAAATTGTGGTAACAAGAAACTACACTTGCATGCATACAAGAAAAAAGATTAGAACTTACTATTCTGAACAAGAAGTAACACAAAATTAGTTTTCCAGACAAGCTCAGATGATTTGTACAATACTAGACAGAGTAAGTAAGATCAGAAAATAGATCAGAAATTTGTTAAAAGCCATGAATACAAAATTATACATTTGGCTTCTCATAACACCATCTTTTGAATAAGTATTAATAATAATATCAGACACTTTACCACACGAACTCCAACAAAAAGGGTCTGAATGTAGGTGAAGCTAAGGGTAAAAAATGGATCTTTACAGCTATTAGGAAACATTTTCAGGAAATCATTATTAAGAGTGCTATTAAGGGATATTCTGGTATGGTACAGTGATACACTTTCATCTAGGACATGTCTGGAAGCATTTGTACTTCGACAGTGCACAGATGCTCAACTTAGAATCGAGATCCCACTGTGAAAGGTAATAGGTATACAAAGGGAAAGATGTGAGGCTGGTAAAATGTGCATTTTGCTCCCTATGTTAAAAGACAAGAGGGCAGGAAAAGCAGAGGAAAACAAGTGATGGTACAGTTCTGCAGTTAATCCTTCTACTGTGCACTGTAGTTATTTCAATGCAAGGAGATTTGGAACAAATTAGGGCTCCATGATCCTATGCTTTAACTGGGAAGGCAGAAATGTGTCAGCACTGGAACGGGTAACACAGAGATTGATAGAGCAACGAAACAAATGTCAAAGCCCACTTGAAAAGCAAGAATGTACATGAGTGCACAAAACCACCTCATCCTGACTGTTTTTACTGTGATAGCAGAAGGGCAAGGATGACTCTGCCTGTCTCTGAAATCATCAGCCATTCCCCCTCGCTCTCTGATGGCCACTTGGCCTGTAGTTCACGGCCCCCGGTTTAAGTCAAGCAGCTGTTTTTGCAGGATCAATAGAATAAATCAGAGTGCAGAGTCATCCATCTCTGAAGACAGTTTACTCTGTTTTCTTTCCTAGGAACAATGTTTAGATGACTGTATAAGAAAACTAAGTGAATTGTTTACGACAGCACTGGGAGCAAGCCGCCAGTGCTGGTTTGTAATGGGGTTAGATAAGCTGAGGCTGTGACAAATGGGTCTCCCCAAAACACTTAAGATCTTCAGTCACTGCTGCTCTTCCCAGTTGCTCAGGCAGTTGCTGTAACTAGATCACTCCTTGGGAAGAGGAGTGCCTTACATTTTCAGGTGAAATAAGAAAAAAAGAAAGTTTGAAAATAAGTAATTTAAGCAACATTTAGGTTAAATTCATTTAAATTTAAACACTGTTTCGAAAAATTCTCATATCTATTCCCAGAGATTTGGGAATTTCCTAATTTTAAAAGTTAACACTTTTCCAAAGGTTTTCCAAAGCATTTTCAAGTATTTTACCTTAATTATTTGTTGAATTCAGGTTAAACTCACACATTATTTTATTTCCACGATAATCAATTCAGAAAAAATTTCCCAATTTCCAAACAAGATTTTAAAAATCCCACATTTTCAAATGGCATTTTCTCATCGTTCAGAACCGTG
Organism: Oriolus oriolus; assembly: GCA_013400235.1. Lineage (NCBI taxonomy): Eukaryota > Metazoa > Chordata > Aves > Passeriformes > Corvidae > Oriolus > Oriolus oriolus. Next base: position 2,005,282 of record VXBT01004544.1, read on the forward strand.
TTAGTAGTCATTGCTGGAAGTTTATCTAATATGCTTTTCGAAAATCTTACAAAACTAAGATGACAGATTGGTTTAGATGTGACATCCTTAAATATGTTTTTCTTTTGACTGATTTGTTATTTCTAAGCTTCACTCCTTATTATCAGCATCTAAGCCAATGTCTCCTGTTTTCATTACAGAGGTATTGAACACCTGATAGCAAATACCAAAGCTTAAATATGCTAATACAGATCTCAAAGAAAACTTGGAAGGAATATTCAGGCCTGAATTTGTGCCATTCTCTAATCCATCTGTTAGAAAAATTGAAAGGCCTGATGTTTCTTTGAGAATTTATCCCACAATTGTAAAGTTCAGTGAGTCAACTACTATAGCTGTGTTTCTGCAGATTTGGTAACACTTCAACACAAATTTGTTTCCTGCAAGAAAATGACGTGAAACTATTATTTTACTGAATTTCATGCGAAACCAATTGTTTATTTTTCTGCTTAGAGCAGTTTATGTTTTGAGCATGGATAAGCAGTTCAGCATCGAGGTATTTCCTCCTGCCTGCCAGCCCCTGGCCCGAGAAGAAGCTGCAGCCAACCACAAAAGCCACCCAGTGGTGGGCCTTCAGATGCACGAGAGATCGTCCTCAGTTTTCCCAAGACCTTCTCTACACTAAACCACTGCTCCATATTTCCCTTTCTCTGTTTCCACCATGGCTTCCCCTCCTTCCCTGCACCTGGACTGTCCTGTTTGCCCAGCATGACACGGGGAAGGGCAAATGCTGAGCAGCCACGGCAAACCCCATCCCTGCCAAATCCACAGCCAATATTTCCACTTGGTTTTGAGCCTGAGACTTGAGCCAAGTAGTTCAGCCTGCGCCATGAAAAGGTTTCACCAAAGCAAGGAAGTGGAAGAAGGTGAGAGTTTGGACAATTGGGTTCTGGAAGTAAAAAGAGAAGCAGGGAAGAACTATTAAATTAGTGTTTTGGCCTTCTAAGAGTACTGTTTTTATGCAATAATCATGCAAATGAGAGGATATTTTATCTGTGTAGCCAAACACAGCCACACAAGGTTATAAACATTTATGGGCTAAGATAGTCTCCTGATTAGTCAATGTAATAAAAAGGGAGAAAGACTAATCTATGCAAATTAAACATGCAGCAGAGCCTTTGTAATATCCAAAGCTGCTTAGTCAGGCTTCAGAAAGACAACACACATTTTATGGTTGACACACAAAGCAGCACAGCTGGGAATTGCCTGCTGGGAGCTAAATGCTACCTGTAGGCTTTGGTACCTTTACTGCCTGTCACCTGGTGCAAAGTCTTAACAGCGTGTTCTAGGAATACCTTGGGCTGCTGCCAGCAGTCCTGCCAGGCAGAAAGAGGCTTTATCAGGAAAACTGGGTATTTGTTCTCTTCTGGTTTTAGATAGATGCAACCAGGGCAGGATTTTGATCCCTAAAAACTGAATATATTTTTAGTACAGTGGAGTTTACTAATTTTAAAGGCATTGTTGAGTAAGACAAATACCACTAATTTTGAAGACTGACTAAATACTGGAGAATATACAATACCATCAAGCAAATGTTATTATATAGTCCACTGTGGATGGTAAACTACTGCCCTTTAAGGAAGGGTTAAGAAGCTCAAATACCCCTACATCTGTTCAGGCACATAGGATTAATTAACAGGTTTTATTTTACAAGCTTTGCTGAAGTTTTCATAGACTGTTAACTTGTGTAATCAATCTTGTCATAATATTCTGTTTTTTCATATTTCTAGGATTATTGGTAACAGTAAAAAAGTAACTGCCAGGGTTTGGGGAATTTGGATTGTCCAGCTTCTAAGAGAAGTAAGCAACAATGTTAAACTGAACCTCCTGGATGTGACAGAGAAACATTATCAGAATAGTCTGAGTGACAAGAGATCATGACCTGCTGGACTTTAAGGCTTTGTGACACGTGAATATGGGATGCATCCACCAAAATTAAAGCTTGGTAGCTTTCTTTTACTTAAATGTACTAAGCATTCTTTTTCAGACTGAGTTGAGCGTGTTTGGGAAAACAAACAAAAAGAAACAAACAAACAAGACAAACAAACAAAAGAAAGCAAGAAACCAACCCACAAACCAACCCAAGAATAGACCTTGAATGGAAAAGTGAATTGGTCTACATTGTTTCCTCACGATAACAATACTTTCAATTATATGTAAAGGACAGCTGCTGTACTTGATGACAGGCCCCTTTTAATTTGTCAGCTAAGTCAAACCACTGCACTGTGCATATTCCAAGTTCACACAGTGTTTGGCCTCCCTTGCGATAAAGGGGTAGGGGTCTTTACCTACTTCTAAATAACTTTTTTATTTAGCCAAATACAGCCTAAGTTATTCAAAACTGTACAGATAAGCACAGGCTACATAATTAATAACAGTAATTAAAGCAAATTACATATTAATGGTTGTTTTGGGAAGCAAAAGGACTTGAACTCCCCATGGAAATGGGCTTGGTACTGGATGAGTTTCATGGTTCCTTCCAACCCAAACCATTCTATGATGTTTCTATGGTGTTTCTTGAACTGACCCTGAAAGTAAACAGCTGAACGCCTAATCAGTAAATCCACTGTTAAGACAAACACTGCTTTTAATGGTTATTTTACCTTCAGTAGAAATGGTATTTCTGCTGGTCCTTTAGAAAAGTAAATTACATAAATAATATCTGGACTTTAGTTGTTCTTTGTGAATGGGAAACAGGCATATGAAAATTTCTGACTCCACGGAATTGGATTGCTTCCATTCCTCACAGTACACAGTGTCCATTTGGTGAGCGAGCTGGAAACAGCAGAGCTCCTTGTAATATTTCTTTAAAAAGCACATTTGGGGCTATTTTGTTAATAGAGAAAACAAACCCTGTAGGGCATGAGCACCAGTTTAATACCAGGGAGATGCATCTTGAATGACAAAATATTTCATAGTTGTATGGCCACAGGTGTGTTAATGAGCTGTACCTAGAGTCTAGAAGTGGGGAAAAAAGAGCAAACATCCTGACATAAAATGTTAAGTGAATGCATTAATCAGATCTTCCAAGTGCTTTTAAATGGTCAAACTGAAAGTGTTTTCCACACTCTTAATAATTTCCTCTAAAAGAATCAAGGACTGGGTAATGAATTTACAGACCCTGATCTGTACACTATCAGTTCACATGAAGTAACTTATTAGAAACACTTGCTATTCCTTGGAGTGTAACTACCACCACCACAGTTTAGCAAAAAGCCAGGGCATCTGCAGCCTCTGAGTTCCTCAAAACCTTGCAAAGACACATTGTAAAAACTGAGATCACTGTCGGCTCAGCAAAGGCTGGAGGAAAAACCACATCTGAGTGCACTGCTGTGATCCTGGCTGCCATTTCCCCAGTCCTCTCTACCTCTGCCTGTAAGTTTGCGGTACCTGCCTCTTCTGTGCTTTCTGATTTGAATAACTCTTCTGCTAAATGCCTCTGCAGTATCTGCTCTTGTCTTTGCTATGCCTCCTTTAGGCAGAGAGTTTATCTTAGTTGGGCAGGTGGAATAGCCTGTCAGAGATAGGAGAAGGCAAAGCTATTATTTCTAGAGCTGTTAAGGTTTACCCACAGGCTGGAGTCAAATTTGCATGATGCTTCAGGAAACCTCTTCAAGACTGAGAGAGATCTCAATTTTATTTCCTCTTGCATATTTAAAGCCAAAACAGCAAAAAAGAAAAGAAAAAAAAAAACAGGAAAAGGGCAAGTTCTGTCTGGATGAGGGAATGAAGAGTGCAGCAGCAAATGTGAGGGATAATATAAACTATTCCATAGAGTAAAGACAAAGGCCAACTCGATATGGTGCAGAAGAGCTTCAAGGCACTGAGTGGAAAGACAAAATGAAATAGAAATTAAAACCAAGTGATATATGTAAGGAAAGAAACGGTATGCTGTGGTTGGGTCTGAAATAGTTATCACCACAAAGAAATGAGATCTCAAGGTTAGAGTTTCAGAGAAAGAAACTCAATGACCATATCGACTGTTACAAAGTACTGATGGAATGAATGCAAAGTCCATTAGGCACAGTAACCCAAACTGAAATAAAGCAAAATAGGAAATATTACTGCAGAGGACACAGACTATATACAATGTGACCTTTGAACCTGAAAAAGATAAAATTGGAGTGGGACAGGAAAGAAATCTAAGAAATCTGGAATGATGAATGAATAGGTAATACTTGTTCACTGCCTTCTTAAACAAGGATTAAGGGGAAAAAAAGATGGTATCACATAGCAGGTTGGAACAAAAGATATTTCTCTGTACATCTCGCTGTTAAGATATTATGATATTATGATCTTATGATATTAGTTCCCAAAAGATTCCCATGTTTACCTCAGTTCACAAAACAGCTAGACAAGTTTATGGAAGAAAAATCCATTCACAAGTACTGAATATCAAGTCTTCTCCTAAAATTTATGAAATCTGTGATTATGATGTGCTGGAAGCCATCAAAGTATTCTAGAGAAGTCTCACAACCAGACTGTCCTATCTTAAAGGCCTTCTTAAACACCTGTGGCAGGCACTGCTGAGGGTGGGGATAGATCTCAGGTCTGGGTTTAGTACAACCAAAATCAGGTTACTCAGGTAAAAATGACCTACTTGTGTTCCTTGTTGAATGGATGTGGTAATTAAGCCTTTGTTTAGAACATAGCAAGACTGGAACAGAACTTGCACTGAAAGAACAAGAAGTGTTACTGCAACTGGAATACTGAAGATCTGGAAGTAGAATTAGAGACTTGCCTGGTCATACAAACCAAATTCAAAATCCCAATGGAAAACCATGCTCTATCCAGAGCAGGACTTGACAAAATTCTAAAACCCAGGTGAACAAATTAATTGTAGGCCTGCAGTAACTCAGGCTTACTACTACTGCACCGTTGTCCTACTGGAATATTTAACAGCTGTCCAAAAATGAGGTTTGCCATCCAACAATCCCTGTTTATTTGCGGTATCTTCAACTACCTGCCAACTACTCTTCCATGAAAGCAGCATCTTATGTTCAGCATACACATGCTGAACATGCCTGCAATTAAATGGCAACAGTTCAGCAAACTACATAGTAAACTACATCCAGCTCAGGGCATGGAGGGGATCTCTGACCTTTAACTCTATTGGCTGCAGTCTATAAAAACTGAAAGTTAAAATACTCATTTACATAATCAAGCTCTTGATTAACAGATTCTGCCTCATTTGTGCCTCCTTAGGCCCTCCCTGACCATATGCTCTAGCCTGGAAGCAGAGGGCTGAGGAGCTGCCAGATCCCAGGGGTCCAGGCTCTGGGACCCACAGGTCCCCTCTCCCTCCACAGTCTGCCAGGCCTGGGGCACATCCAGCCTCAGGGCTTGCTGACACCACTCCCATGCATTTCCCACATGTGGATGCTTAAAGAAGCCATTGGCAGGTTGCAACCTTTGCTCATATCTATGCTGGAGGAAGCACTGGAGCAGCACAGGGCTTCCTGTGAGAGCCCTCCAGCTTTTCCCTGGCTGCAATCACTGGAGACCTATGGCAACAAATCTGGGTTGGCTGTGTCCGACCATTTCAAAACATTTTGTCCGAAACAAATATGGCTGTGTCCTCCATTTCAGCAGTGCTACCATAAAGCACTTTGTTTGGGTTTTCCTCAGGGTGGTGGTAGGGGAAATGCTTCCATTGTGCCAGAGATTGAGAAAAAAAAGAAGAAAAAAGGAAAAAACCAAAACTATCCAACAGCTCGCTCACCAAAAAACCCACAAAAAACCCCAGATCTGATCAAACTTTGATTACTTGCACTTAATTCTGACCTTCACATTAAATGTTGGAGACAATGCAGATGAAGATACAACAGTAATTGTAAAACCCCATGGCACCCACATAAAATCTAGACTCAGTTTTGCAGAGTGAAGGGGAAGGAAGGAAGGAAGGAAGGAAGGAAGGAAAACCTGTAGAGAATCCAGAAAAGAACCACAGGAGAGCTACAAGATGACCTGGGAAATGAAAGACAGCTAAGGAAGTACTTTCAAATGTATCTGCAATTCAGCTAAACAACAACTCATGAAGGGACTTGGAAACAGTTTTCCAAGGGACAAAAGCTAATACTGAATGAGTTGTTTCTCATTAGCCCATGTCTGTGCAATTAGCTGAGTAAAAGAAGTTATCTCCACAGCTTTCTTAAACTGTAAAATAATTGCTTGAGGAGAGTTGTGGGAACTCTACCACTTCTGGGATATTTAAAAAACTACAGGGGGCATAATCCTAGAAACAGTAGTTTAAGAGGGATTTTCACTAGCAAGTACTTAACAGAGCAGTTCCATTAATTGCTTGTAGCTTTTTATTTATTAAAACTCAAAATTGCTGGGGTGTTCCAGTAAATTACTTTTGTGGTAAGTGTTCCCTGAAAGTAGCAATTTTTACAAGGTTAAATGATATTACTGCCACCAGATTAACACAGTATTTGAGAAAATTTACATGCAACATTCAAAGTTGATTAAGAATCAACTGATAAAGACAGCAGTTCACCCCAACTCTGGATTATATGACCTTATTGCTTTAATTCCCCATTTAGCCACTTAAAGCTCAACTTCATCTTACTTCAAATCTTATGGGGTTTTTTTCATCTTTCTGTTGCTCTTTTATTCCACTTTTTCTCTTGTTCCCTTAATCTCTATTACTTTCATTTTTCTTGTTCTCTCCTCCACGTACTGCTCCATTCTGTATTTTGCATCATTGGTGCCACACATGGCCTGCCAGAATCCACCTTTTTGATGTTTTTTGTTTGTTTTTACCTCACATGCCCTTTCTTTTTTTTCAGTCATTCTCCAGTCTTTGTGGCTCCCTTTAGCATTTTTCATTCAACGCAGTATTTGCATTTGGTTCTGCTGTGCAAAAGAACATCACAGCTCAAACGATTTTACACAAACATGCCTATCCTTATGGCCGTCCTTTCTTGTGGCTTCTGTTCAGATAATATACATATTTTATTCAATTTTATTTAAATGCCACAAGGTCAGGACTAGGAATAGTCATTTGAAGACACCAGAAAGCAAACTGAAAGGAAATAAAATATTTCATTAGGAAATAAGATGGCTCTTTAACCGTTATCTGTTAGGAAATACAGATAAAAAAGGTCAAAAATAGGCTTAGAAGTCATCTTTCAGGGACTTTTTATTTTTAAGAAATTGTTGTCTTTTTACTTCTAACAGGTAAGTTATGATCCGAAGGTATTTCCCCTCACCCATTCCATCTTTCCACCACATACATCGTTTATTTTAATCTAGACCCAAGTACAACTCATGCTTCAAAGAGCTGTTTTTTTCCCTAAATACTTTGGTCACTAAACCCTCATAAAGAGGGAATTCAGAGGCAGCACACATTTTTCTCCCTACTCAAATGTTCAACATTATTCCTTAACCCACCAGACCTTTTCTTATCTCACAGTCATCACAGATACCTGACAATTTAATAGAGTTGACAACCAAAAAACATTGTCCCTTTTTTGACTTTTTTGGATTTTGGGTTTTGTGTCGGTTGGTTGGGTATTTTTGGTTGGTTGCTTGGTTTGCTCTTGGGTGTTTTTAACCCAGAACAGGATCAACACATTTCTGATTTCATTTGAGCACCAAAAAATATTAAAAATGCCTTCAAGAGCAGCAGACGAGAACATCAACTGTATACAAAACAATTTAATCCCTCCCTGGCCCATGGAGCAACTCTTCTTACTTAAACAGCCATAGCTGTATCTGCACAGATTGTTCCAGAGAGAAGCTTGGCTGGCCCTGCCTGGGTGCAAGAGGCAGCTGCTCTGGGTGCA
>VXBT01004545.1:0-219265 GCA_013400235.1 Oriolus oriolus
AAAAACAACCAACCAAACAAAAACAAACCACAGAAATGCCAGGCTGGGAAAGGATTTGCAGAGTGCAGAACAGGGGAACAGGAGAAGCAAAACTCTGCATTAACAAAATATAAGTTACGTGAGCAGCAAGCCTGGAGCTGGCAGCTACTTCTGTCTCACACAATCTGACATGCATGGAGGTTGATTGACCAGTAAAGTTATGCTTACTTGAAGGAGGGTCACAACTGACCTGCAATCTCACAAATTTCCATGCTGCCATCAGCAGTCTGTAATATCATCATCAGTAGCAGCAAGAATAATTTTCCCTTTTAAATAAACACACAACACAGTGCATTCACTCTATTCACAACACTCTGCTCTTCAGACATGAGATGTAATGTCTTCTTGACACGTTCATCTCTTTTGTGTATAAATATTGTTTTTTATTCTGTCCAGTAGCCAACATTTAAATACTAGGAGAAAAACAAAATACTGCTATATTACCACTGAACAGCATGGCATAGGCAAAGAGAAGTTGTTACCAAACAACCATCACTTTCTATTAAACAAGTTTATTTCTCATATTATCTGATTTTTGTATTTTGACAATATTCTGTTATCTGGCAAGCCAAACTATGATAATTGATGAATTTTTTCAATTAGGCAGCACAAAAATAAAGGACTAACACCAATGTCTGGGACATTTTAGAAATGAGCCAGTGGAAAATAAATTTTATGAAAAATCTTAGCCATAAAATTAACCTACATAAAAACTGCATTCTTCATATTTTGCTTTATAATAGAGTAATTGTGCTTTAGAACCTTCATGGGAACTATAAATATGGGTTTCTAGATTTAGTTCAGCTGAAAAATTGTAAATAAGAGGACAAAACATGGATGTCTATGCACAAAGGCATAACTTCATGAAAGGAAGGAATTTTAAATAGCAAATATCTCATTAATGGGCATAGCATCTACAGTTTTGCATGTCTGCAAATCATTTACAGTGTATAAAGCCTAGTTTCTTACCCCCTACTGTGTCTGTTTTCCAGTGTTCCACTATGATGCAGATCTAGCAGCTCAGAGATTGTCCCATGGATTAAAAACAATGCTTCATTTACTCTCTATGGCATGAACTGAGTCCCTCTGCCAAGACTTCTTCCTTCCTTTCTCCATAAACAATATCTACATATCTAAAATGTAACACAAAGTGTAAAAAGGTGCAAGCAAGCAAGTTTCAATATTTAGACTTTTCTCCCTTCCTCAAATGAAAAGGCAGGATTTAAAGTAAAAACAAGGAGAGACTGCTCTTTCAGCTTTAAGCAGTCATTAAGCTGAAGTGCATTATTGAGCATGAAGATAAAATTAAAATGAAGAAAAAAATGAGATAGAAAAGTAAAAAAAAACCCATAATGCTAAAAAATGGATACCACGCAAATGGAGCACCAGAGGGATTATGGAGGAAGGAATACAAAGGTTAAAACAACACTGGTACGTCTCGATGCAGATGTTGTCCCTTAACCTTTTCCCCACCTTGTCATCTGCAACTCCCTACCTACAGAGCAAGTCCTTTATCAATGCAGTAATAAATTAATATGTGCAACCATCTGCCTAGCAGATGGGGCAGGTGCTGAGTATCGTCATTCACCAGCTTCCACTTGCACTTGTCATGATCAGGAGTTAATAGGCTTCATGGCAGGAGGTGAGCCATGTACGCAGCAGGAACAGCAGCACATCGTGCCATGTTTGTTCATCCAGTGTCTCCAGGGAAAAAGAGGGTGGTGGAGGAAGGAGGAGGCAAAGGAAATATGAAATTTTTTCATCTAACATGTCATTACGTAACAGCCAGTAGGTGTTACCTCAACTTGTTAACAAATGTTACCGCTCCTGTCCAGCACATCCCCTCCATCTGAGGGGTATACCTTTGTACCCTGAACTCATAACTCACACAAAGAAATTTTGAAATTGTTAACATGTGGACTTATGAGACAACACTCCTTTTTTTGTTTTGGTTTGGTTTTGTTTTTTTCCAAATGTGACCATATTAAGAAAAGAAAAAGGAAAAAGAAAGGTACATTTTCAGGAAAAGCGGGGGGGAAAACCCATGTGACAGTAATCAGCAGCTGCAGAAATTATACTAATGGTAAACATGCAAAAGGACCATAAAAGAGAAGAAAATTTTCTTTTCTTACTTAGATCTGAATTCCAATACTTATTTCTTATCCAGACTAGGTAACACTGAGTTTCTAGAACAGTCTCATTTTTTTCCTCTGCAGGTTTACACTTCCATTATGTATTTGATGTGACTGTCAATAAAAAGTCGACACTTACTGTAAAGAATCCCCACAGAAATCTGGGAAACTTCATAGCCTGTGCAATGTTTCTCACTGAGGTGTCAATGAAATCTGCTGGTGACTTACTGTCCCCACAGAACAGTGCCAGAGGATGTGAGCTGTTACCTAGCACTCTTCCTATAGCTAGAAACTGTAGCTCTCATAATCTGAGGCAATTACTTTCTTTGTACATTTAAATGCTTGATTACAGAGAGAATTTTTCATTTTAAAAGATGCTGAAATAAACAGAGAAAATATACTCAAAACAGAAGTCTTAACTATGGAGATGTTTCTTGATATTAATGAAACTTATTTAGTGCTTGTTTGTTTTGGGGTTTGTTTTCATTTTGTTGTTATTAGCATATCTTCAAAATGTTATATTTGGCTTTTCTACTAGTATAATGTTTTATCACATAAATTTGATTTTATAATGGACAGTCAACCATCTAACAAAAAATTATTTCTTTACCAAAGGCAGAGTATGTTACTGTATTTGAATTTACTTTACAGAAAATATTGTCACCTTAGTTACTCCAAGTTTGTGTTGCAAAACCTCTACTTTTGGTACCAGTGCCTTATTTTAATTTCATCTTGACTACAGAAAACACATATCCTCCAATGGAGACCAGGAATTATATGCTTGAACACAGGGTAGATTCTTTCCCATTGATGTTGAAGACTATATTCTTCCAAATTTTCACCACAGTCATATCACTCTTTGATTCCACTCCTGAGCGCATCTTTCCTGTGTAGCATGATGAACCACCAAAAACCAGTCATTTGGAACTTGCACAGTTAAAAAACTCTAGATTAGAACACAGCCATTTTGGTGTTTAAACACAATACAGCGGAAAATTATAATATTTCAAGCCCTCCTGACAACCCAATTGCTTTGTAGAAAGCTCCAGCAGACAGATTTAACATGTGAGCAGTCTGGTTTAACTCCCAAATATCTACATATACATACAACAATTCCATATATATAATCATAAACACACACACTTCATGTTCCCTCAAGATAATTTTCTGCTGAGTTTTCTAATATATTGATTTCAAAAAGCCTACATCCTCCAAGGAAAAATGTACAACTACCAATTGGCAACTGATGCAAAGGAGGAAGCAGTCAGATAAAGAAAAGCGGTTTCTAGATTGGGCATCCAGAAGTTTATTACTAATAATATACAGAAATATTTTATACCATGCAAAGTACTGAATAGGACTTCATGAAGTCTCCTGCAAGTAAGGATTGTTGGTGTATTTTCAAGCTTTTTCTTTTCTGTTAGCTCATAAACATCTGCAACTAATTCAGATTTTTGCATCTATTTCTCATAATAGCACATTTATCTGCCTTCAGAGTCACACAAATATACTCTCTAAACCTCATAAGTATGCAGGCTCTGACTTAACCTCATTTTGTTGATTCCTATGGCCCAGAGATAAAAGCTTGAAATCTACACCAAAAAGATGAGCAACAGCTTTTGGCATTCTGAATTTATCAGCCCATGAAGGAATATATATTTTTTTATTTATGTTGCATGCTGAAAGTGATAGAAAGACATTAAAAATTTAAAACAGAAATTGGGTGCTAGGAATTTGGTCAGAGAAGAAAAATGAATAAATAAATTGTTCCACTTTTTCTGGACCCTGTGGCATTTTTAAAAAGCAGATCCAGAAAATAAAAAGGATAAACCAGTGAAGAGTGGATCATGAATGGAGATGGAAACTGTTTCTGTTGATTTTCAATTTGTTATGAGCAAAGGAGCTCCTAACACAAGGATTATATTTATAAAAAACAGGTTCTGAGTCATCAGGAGTCTCTACACACTGTCCAGGCAAAGGTTGTTTCTCATCTTATAATTACTAGCATTGTCCTGGTGTGAATCCTTATAGCAAAAGAAAAGGGAGAAGAAGTTAAATAAAAATAATAATAATCACATCAAGCATTTGCATTAAAGGAAATAGGGGGAAAAAAGCCATCCCTTTATAATATGCAGTACTAATACTAGTATTATGTTGCTTCCAGGTAGAATTAGAGTCCCCCTGTGTTGAGTTATGTAAAGAATACAATAAAAAGTCTTCATGTGCAGCCTTTTTCAGCAAGTAAATTATGTAATAGTTTATCTTATAGTCATTTATTTTGTGTAAAACTCTTCACTGGACTGAAAAGGAGAATCTTTCAAAACTTTTGCTGTTTAGCCTGCTAGAAGAGTTTGAGCTGGGATCATGCTGATAGATTGCAATAACTGTTGTGCCTTCAGGTTTATCAGGGTATAGTGCAATGACTCTTTGATCTTTTCCTATTTAAACCTGAGACATTAAAGAACTGCAGCTAAAATAGATAATTACTATTCTCCTTGCATTCCTGAGTTTGCAGACAGCTTCACTCTGCAAGACCAAGACTCAGTCATAAGGCCTGATTGTATCCTCATTTACATTTATGTACACTGAGAATAATTCCACAAAGGCCAGTGGAAACTTAGTGAGATAAAATTGGTGTGAAGTATTTTTTGAAGTGAGACATAAATTCATGAGTTTCGTGTAATGAATTGCTTCATCCACCAGAAAGCATTTGAAATTGGAACAATTCATGATGGACAATAATAATGCACTATGTATAATTTATATTTTTTAAAATGCAGTGGCTTTTTCAGGACTGTTTCTTGTCTCTTGTATGCCTTATTTTTTCTATTTCTATTCCCTTTCTGCTTTATTATTAAATGGTTGCAGTTTTGTTGTCTTTCTTAACAGCAGGACACAAAAGAATATAATTTAAAAAGGTTGGGGGAAAAAAGATAACATTTATTTGTTCTTCTCCAGAATTTAAATCTCAGTCTTAAACACAAATCACAGAAAAAGATTTTAGACATCAATTTAGAAACAGTACACTATACTCTACCTGTAGCACTTCCAAAAAACTGAACTGAAAATTATATAGGGTCTTGTCCTTAACAAGAGAGCTGTATGCTTTCTAACTAGTAGCATCTGAAATATAAGATGACTTCAGTTAAGTTTACCTGAAACCAAAGAAACTTTTAGTTTTAACTCAATTTTCCCTAATGATCAAGAATATAAAGAAAAATTAATAGTCTCTGATTCTTTGTAAAATCTAGTCTTTGTCTCAGTTTTCTGTAAGGATGTCCCTTGAACATGAATGGCCACCATGGTGAATAAGAAGGGAATGAATACAAGCATTGCAACCTGTGCCACGTAAGTATTAATACTTTCTAAATTAAACTGTGTATTAATAATTTCTTTATTAATATTTTTTTCTAGGACAAGGGCAGGGACACCACCATGCTCCCTTCAAACTAAAAAAAAAAACCAGAAAGAATCAATTCCTAGAACACCCTGCTTTCCTCCAAGTATAGGAGGTGCTTTCCATCTAAGTAGATGAGATTCCCTTTGGCAATCATTTCCCCAAGAATCACATCGATGCAATATACTCAGCATCACCTTGTCTAAGGTGTGTACTACTTTCTAAAAGGTAGATATACATATGGAGAAAAGGAGATAACATACTGGGCCCCCCTGCACAATATTGGGGAAACAAAAGAAATGCGAACTAACAAGCAGAAGCCACAGAGCACCTAAGGTGAACTGGAAGATTAAAATAAATAGGTGGTGAAATTTAAGGTATGTCAAATGCATGTATTTAAAACAGTGAAAAGGAATCAGAGGCAGGTGTGTCTAATAGTCTACTACTCTGTGTGAGTGATCCTTCTTCTTTCCAAGTGACACAATATAAGACCGAAGAAACTACGGCTGGGGACTGACACAGCTATTACAACCAGGTTGGTGGTTATGTACTGTGCTATACTCCAAGAGTGATTAGCTGTTTCCAAAGATATTTAGCATCAGATCACAATCAAAATTTTTACCAAGAGCCTTGTCAAAAACATACTAGCTGCATTTTGCATAGCTAGATTTTTAGCATTTTGTATTTAGGAATGTGCTTTCTCCTCAGATGATCTCTTTAGGTGAAATTATACAAAGTATCACAACACACACATATCAATATGAACTAAATATGAAGCTGGTAATAATCAGACTCTTTCACAACTCAGTAAAACAGATTGAGGGTATGATGAAACTGCCTGATAATCTGTTACCTACCAGTGATCAAAAAACTCCAAAAATTATAGAATCAGAGGCTAAGTTTGGAAGGCCCTTGGAAGTTCTTCTTGTGATAAACCCCTGTTCAAGCAGGGCCACCTACAGCTGGCTGCCCAGGAACATGCCCAGATGGCTTTTGAATTTCTCCAAGGAAGTATACTCCACAATCTCTCTGAGCAAAATGCCTTGCTACAAAACTGCACAGTTTCATTTGTTTCACTCTGAATGCATTTTGAAAATTTCACCTCAGTTTGCCTTGCATATATCATTCCCAGGATTCTGCCATTATAAAAGTTCATTTCCATTTGAGGAAGGAAATCCCCTGACATTTTGACTAGCTTAAACATGATTATGGACTTAAAAGAAAAGTATGTAAATCATGATTTTTTTACCCTGAAAGACAAATTGAAGAGCCACAAGACAGGAAGAAATCTGAGAGTAAGAGGTTTGTTGCACACATTCTACCAATAATGCTAAACATTAAACTAGTCTGTAGGAAGAGAAATATCAATTTCTAAGTCATCTAACTATAACCATCTTCCAAATGATACAATAGAATTCCCAGAGCAAAAGTCCATTATTGTTGCATGAAAACAATTTAACTTTACTATGTGGGGCAAGGCAAACATTGCAAAGCAACATATAAAATACATAACTGAGAGTTACACAGGTAAATTTATTAAAGAAGAAATGAAAGGTCAGATCAATTAAATAAGAGTACGTATGAAAGTTTATTATGTGGTTTAACAAGTCGGATCTAAACAGTATTTAAGTCTGACCTGGTCTGAAGAAAAAGATCTTTTGAAAGTATATTGGTGAAACATGCTGAGAGGCAGTACTTATAGAGTTTGAAGAAGAGAAACATTTAACAGCTTGCAAAATACCTTCATACAGGTACTTCCAATTTTGGAGTATATAGATTGAGATTAGGGGTGGGGTCAGAGAATGTTTTTGAACATTCTGAAAACAAACACAGGCATTCAGCAAACTTCATTAACAAAAAATGTTTGCATATTTTTTGTAGACTTTACAAAGCACAGCTATACTTCTGAGAAAGCATGGAGAATAACAGTGTGAATCAGGAAGGAGTAAAACTTTTAAAGAGTGTTAACGAAACAGCATCAGATACTTGCATTGGAAGTGTTTGAGGAATGGCAGCTAGTTCAAGACTTTCAAGGTAGGAAACACACTAGATGAAACAAGACAAGCTGACAAGATACACCAGATCAACCGTGTCAAATTCTGGCAACACATCAGTTCATTTGGAACAGAAATTGAAAGTGTGTGCATGTGCTATTTCTGAATATATTCCGAAATAATATAACTCTTTAATTTCCAAGACCAGCTGATCTTATCTTGTAATAAAGACTGCATCATTCCAGTTCAAAACTTAAGGTATATTCAAAACACTTAGATTAGCAGCAGTATAGATAGATAAGGGGCAACTATATTACAAGAAGGAAAAAAACCCAACAAAACACCTCAGGGAAGTTAAATAACACATATTAGCATGGATAGCAGTAAAATTATGCTGATGTAACTATGTAAATTCATTAATTAAAAAAAATATGCTACACATGACCTTGCCTCTATGACTGTGCCATCATTTTTCACGCATTTCTATTTTTGTCTGTCTATTACTGTATGTTATCAAGGAAAGGTTCCCTGTCTGTTCAACAGGAACTACACTTGTAGTGTTTTTGAGAAACTCTTTGACTATTTCATTTTCCATGACATCCATTTTTCATTTAATCAGAAAAACATTTAGCAGTGTACCTCTAATGATAACAACTGCTGTTCTTTTCTTAATTTGTTTATTCTTTTCAAACATGGCACACGATAAAAAGTTTACAATTTTCATCTAGAATTCTGAACTCAGTCTGGTAGTTCTACTTTTATTGAACATTTTCTGTGAGGCTGTACCTTATGGTACTTAATACATAAGCCTAGTATATGCCTGAGAAGCTTGCTGTTCCCTGAATCTTCTCTTTCATATGTACAAAGCCTAGCTTTTCTGTATATTTCAAGATACACAGTGAACATGATGCAGCTGAGTTTTCCATGACAGAAATATCTTAAGACATAGATATGCTTTGTTACAGCATAGAAATCATTTCAGCTTCACATCTCAGATTCCAACTGTGGACCAGAAAACAATATTCTGAGTCAAGTAAGAACTCCCAAAACTTTCAAAAGAATGAGAATATGCAGAGGATATGCTCCTTCACTTCACAAGAAATTGAATTGATAAAGCAAAAAAATGAGCAAACTGCTTAGGGAGAGAGGGAAGGGGTTGTGTGTGTATGTGTATTAGAAAAACATGGCAAACTGAACAAGGTGGTGTAGCCTGCTTCATAAAATCAGACAAGATAGGCACATTGCTACACAGGATGATTCACCACCTAAGTGTCAATAATTAAGTCAAAACTACACTGCTACTTTCCAGAACATCCGCTAATTGTAGTCAGGTATAAGACCCCACTGGAAGCCCGGAATCATACAAAAAGCATGTGAACAGAATCAAAACCTACATTATAACAAATGGAAAAGTCCTCCTAAAGTTAAACCTAGGTGACTTGTTCACAGACTTGAGATGATAAATGATCAAGATGATAATAAAACTGAGCCACAGAATTAACATTTTAAATGCACCTTCCTCTTACACAATAAATGAGAGATAAGAAAAATAAGCAACTCTTCTCCTCACTCCAAATCTACAAGATTTTACAGACATGAGACAGAGTGGGGAGCTTGCAAAAAATACTACAATGAAAAGATTGCATCTAGTCTGAAGTCAAAAGTAGCACAAAATGTTAAATACAAAAGAAAAAAATGTATTACTCCATTCTAATATGTGGTTCTATTGTAGGTGAATGCTAAATATCATACTGGACTAAGACAAATTCAGTGTCATTATATTATTTTCATGCAGTAATAAAGAAAAAGAGTATTTTTACCAGCTCCTGAGGCCAAAGCACAACTGGAAACAATTTATTCTGACTTTATGTAATTTAAATCACACTATAAAGAAAACATTAGTGGGCTATGTCTTCCACAAAGATTGATATAAACAGGTAGTGGAGGTAAGATATAAGCTAGGGATTTCTAACTAGTGTTTTAGAGACTTTCCTGTTATATTAGAATATTTATTGAAACTGTGCTCATCCACTCCTGCTGAGGATTTTCTACTGCAGTACTTTCTTCAGGTCTTCATCATTTGCATATCCTAACACTGCTCACTGTACAGCCAGTATACACACACTTATGCCCAGTGCATTACAGGATTCCTATACAGACCACTTTGGAATTATGAAAGCTCTGTAATCTTATCTGTTATCTACTAATTGCTAAAATATGCTTTTATTACAATGGATTTTAAGATTATAGTGATATACCAATATAGGTGGTATTACTAACAGAATTGTAAGCAAAATATCAACGTCTGGAAGGAAGAGCACTAGCAACAAAATTTATATTTTATACAACTTATATATATAAAGTAAATGCATTTATTTAAATTATTTTTAGTATATCTGCTATTATACTACCACCTAATGGTAAAAGATAATTAATAAAGCACACAATTACATAAAGATGCCCTGAAAAGCTCTGCAGTTCAAGCACTTGCAAGTAGCAACATCCTTTTCAGTCTTTTGCACGTCTCTTATTTCTCCTGCTTTTAAGACATGTTTTGTACTCCTTTGCCCATACTTCTATCTTTTCCTGAAATTTTTACTACTTCAGTTACATATACCAGTCATGGATTACTAAATTGTCGAGCATATGTCATTGCAGATGAGGTCATACAAGTCCTGTGTTCAACAGTATAGAAATTTCCTCATACAGTTAAGCTAGCAGTTACTTTCAGCTATAAAATTCCATTTCTACTTAAAATAGAATATTTACTGTCTTCCATTTTATTTTTAAGATGTATTCACTTAAATCTGTAGTAAAAGACCTAGAGGGTGGGGTCTTGCTGGACAAGCTCAGCCAGAGCAGCAGTATATACTTGTGGCAAAGAACACCAGCTACGTATCCATCCACCTGCAGGCTGAGAGAAGCAGTCATTCTCTACTACTCAGCATGTTATAGGAGAGTGCATATGTCTAATTTCCACTTCCTTAGTACAAGAAAGACATTCATTTACTGTTTTGTCTTAGAAGAGGCACCAAGAAAATTAGGGGACTGAAGCATGTGATACAAAAGGAGGGACTTAAAGACTTTTGGTTTATCTAAAAAGTGAAGATCAGGAACAAATTTCATTGCAGCCTTCCACTACTGTAGAAGCCTAGAAGATAAGGGGGGCAAGATTTTGCAGACCCTTGGATTTTTGTTGTTCCTTTTGAGCACAAGAATCTATGAATCTTGGCTGCTCCCTTCTCCTTAAGGGTGGGGTGCCACAACTAAACAACAGGGAATATGGAGAAAATAGAGTCAGATTCTGCTGGAAGACACACACTTAAAAAAAAAAAAGACAAGAAGTAGGGTATGGAATTTGCAGCAAGGAAAATTTCAATTGGATATTAGAAAAAATAAGTCACAGTGAGAGGAGTCAAATAATTGGAGGATTATATACAGATTGTGAAATATCCATCACTGGATATGCTTGAAGCTTGACTGGACACCAGGAACAATGGAACAAAACTATTGTCGTGATCTGTCAGAACTTCTTGCTACATCGTCTCTAAACTTATACTTAGCATAATATTTGAAATATGCACAAAATCTTTGCCTGGATTTTTTGTTAGTATGATTCAGCACCACTTGCTTCTGAGTGAAGATTCCTATTTGTTTTTTTTCCCTCCATGTGCATCACAGGCTACATATAAGGGTGTTTTAGTTTAACCCCAGCTGGTATCTAAGTACCACACAGATACCCATTTGTTCACTCCCCCTTTCCCCATTTTCCCTCCAGTGCGGTAGGAAGGAGAATCACAAAAAAAGTAGAACTTGTGGGCTGAGATAAGAACAGCTTAACAACTGAAATAATAAGAATAAGAATAATGTAATTAGAGAGAAAGAGGAATAAAACCTAAGAAAAACAAATGATGGACAATAGAGTTGCTCATCACCCACTGACCAATGCCCATCATTGAGCAGCAATCAACCCCTCCTGGAGAACTTCACCAGTTTATAACCTGAGCATTACTGAGCATGTTCTATGGTATGGAATATCCCTTTGACCAAGTAGGGTTGGCTGTCCGGTCACTGTTCCCTCACAGAGTCTTGTGCCCGTGCTCACCAGCAGAGCAGGGAAAGTGGAAAGTCCTTAGCTTAGAATAAGCACTGCTCAGCAACAACTAAACCATTACCTTGTTTTCAACATCATTCTCACACTAAGTTCAAAACAGAGTAATGTACCAGCTACAGAGAAGATAATTAACCCTATCCCAGCTAAAACCAGGACAAAGGAAGATATTTTTGATGATGAGTATGGTGAAGCACTGGAAAAGGTTGGTGAGAGAGGTAATAGATACCCCATCCCTGGAAACCTTCAAGGTCGGGTTGAATGGGGCTCTGAGCAACCTGATGTAGTTGCAGATGTCTCTGGACATTGAAGGTAGGTTGGTCTTGATGACCTTTAACTGTCCTTCCCAACGCATAATCCTATGATGACAATTTGGAAGAAAACAAAATAAAATCACTGCAAAGATAGAGAAGTTTTTATTTTGCTGAAATAAATAAACAAAAATAAACCCCTAAAACCTACACAAGGATGAAAAAATTTGTTTACTGAAACCTGTCCCTTCATAACACAAACTGGAAGGAGCTTTAACCTCAGATAAATAGAACGCACATCAATTAATTCAGCTGCAAATTAAATTTCTATAAAAAATTTTTATTCTGTTCATAATTGTACACACATTTTTGAAGACTGATGATAAAAAGTAAAAAAAATGACAACCAATATTTTATTCTCATTTTAATTTCTAATTTTTTATTTACAGTTATTAATCTGTATTAAAATTAAACTTTCAGAATAAGAGCCTCCATGATTTGTGTGTTAAAGCTCAAATGTGATTAATTTTTCAATTCAAGGAGTCACTACTGCCATTATAAAACACGGATCTCTTTTTATCCATTTTAGTATGGGGGAAGTATACCACTGATAACAACCATTTTCAAATGCTAAGCACTAAACTGAACACACTTCTCCCTTTTCTCCAACTCTCTGCCTCAGTATTCGAAGCAAGTGACCACTGAAGTTCTAAATCAAGTTAAAAATAAAAATTCCAGATTATATGAATAATGCATAAATATATAAAATATATTTCTCTAACATCTGCATAGTATTATAACAGAGCTATAAATTCAGCTTAAAAAAATTAGATTAAAAAAATTAATTATAAAATATAGGAAAATGTTAATCAGATGATATAGAATATCAGTATTACACAGTATCATCATTTTAAAGAGAAGGACTACTTAGATGAATAATTACAGTCGACTAAAAATGAGCTGACAACTTAAAACTTAATTTATCTGCATTTTGCTTGAATTTCTCCTATGTCACATGCAATTCTAAACACTGCAGGAACTAAAATCAGTGCTCTTAAACGTTTCCTGTTTTATAACTTCTGTTTTTAATCTGAAACATAACATCATGTACTTGGTTGTCCTTCCTGTGTACCACTGCCTTCAAAATTCTAAGGGAGTACTCTGTCTTACTCTGTTGATGTCTGTAGAAGATACTTTGTTAAGACAACCTTCAGATTTAATGTTTCTGCTGTATCTCTTGGCTGAAAAACTCAGTGTGCACTTGGCTATAAGCATTCCCTTTGCTGCAGTGCAATAATGCCCTTGTTTGATGAATTAAGCATCTTGTCGTTTTTAAAGCACAGTTTGACATTTTATCCTATGAGTACAGTATGTAGTAGAACTAAGATCAACTGTTACTAGTGAAAGCTTGAGGCTTATGACCACTTCTGTTGAATTTACCTTTCATTCCACATAAAGTAAATGAGCTGGAATTAACAGATCTGTCCTTGCAAAAGTGAACAGGAAGGCTGACAAAGTAATTCCCTGATAATCAGAGCAAATTAGTCTTGAAGTCCACTGACATGGAAATATTCTTACTGGCATCAAGCCTGAGGAGTAGACATAATCCCTTATCGTAAAATTGTAATATTAATTGGGAAATCTTAACTAAGGAGAAGTTCCCTTTTTCTTTTTGTTTATTTTTTTTTCTTTCTGTTTTTATCCTGGATGTGTACATGTACACAGTATATATGCACTTTAGTCAAATTTTGAATACATACCCACAACTAGAAAGTCTACCCACATCTTTCTTTGGAGACGTGTGTGAAAAAAACCCCTACCTACCAATTGTGAATCTAAAAACATTTTATTTTTAAAGACGTAACATCTCACCATTATATGAAATCAGAATGTTGCCCTCTAGACATGATAAGTTCTTCTGAAAGAAGCCTAAAAGCCCGTGTTGGGGAAACAGGCCAAAACTCCAGTCCCTGTTGGTAGAAGTAATAATTTCAGAGTTTTACACATGGATCTCAAAGCCGTCAATCTCACACTAGGTACTAATGCTAATGAATTGACTAAACTGCTGAAGAAGCAGCAATCAGATCATTACAAGACAGACATGCCAAGTTATTCTTTTAACTGCGTGCATGTTCCAACGTGCTTTGTGGTTGTGCTAGTGTTCCTGGTTTGAATCTCTCTGTATTTGTCTGCATATGTGTGAGACCTTAGACACAGCAGAACAGTAAAAAACCCCATGACTATGATGAGTCACACAATATTACCAAAGAATGACGTTCCTTTTTACATGGTGCACATGTGGTATTTTGGTATTTGTACTCAATACTGGTGCTATTAACTGCAGTAAAACAAACTTCATTATAACATTTTTGGGGTTTTTTTACAGTTGGTCAGTTTGGTTTGTGATGGTGGGCAGGTTGCTTGTTTTCTGCAGGGATGTGTGAATCAACACACACAGGTAACCAGGGTGACCACCAAACCACAGCTGAAATGCAAAGAGTACATTTATTTCAGTACCTTGCTAACAATGCCAGGCTGCAGAGAAACACGGGGACACAGGCTCTGTTAGGCTCAGTTCATCCTAGCACCCAGCAGGGGTGGAGTCAGGGCTGCTGCCTGCCCCAATATAACAAAAAACTTCGAACAAGCAGAGTTTATCACAGAGCTGTGCTTTTATGATCTCCCTCTCCCTCCCAGCAGGAGGCTCAAGCATGCCTGTGAGACTGTGTTATCTCTACACAGGAATTCTACTTCTCAAAACAGGCAGAGGATGAATGACTTGGGCATGACTTAGGCATGAACACTTACCCACATTCCTAGCATTCCAAGCTGCAAGGTGGGATTTTCACTTGGAGCGAAATTATTCCCTCCTCAAGAAATCTTCTTGTTTTCACTCCTACCTCCCAACAGGGAGTGTTACTTCTTTTTTTTTTAAAGAAAAATACTGGGAGTGGTATTCTTACTGCTACTTTTAATTGTTACATTGGCAGGAGTCATTCGGAAACCAAAGCTAGTATTTTAAATTCTTATACACCCAAACTACATCCAAATTGACGGACATATGTACCAGAGTTTATACATCTGCTACGTAAGTGACCTCATAACTACACAGAAAAGTAGAAGCCTGAATATATTGATGATTGGACAGAATCAAAAGTCTGAGGACGGAAAATTAAAGGCATTATGCAACAAGAAACATTTTTTGCCTTGCAAAACTTACAGTTAAGATAGAACAGTCAGCATAAGTAGGCAAAACACAGAATGGAAGTTAATGCCATCCAGGATTAAATACTAAGACATTATGTGCTAATTGACACCAAAAAAATACCCTCACCATATGGGTTGCACCTCAATGCTCTCATGGTCCAAAGTTAACTGTTACTCTTTAGTTCTCTGTTTCAAGCTTTGAATCAGAGTGACCTGTAAAACAGGCTTGAGGTCCACTCATACTCAGTTAAGTTCTCTTTCAACCAACATACAATTTTTTAAAGATGCAAGTATAAAGAGCAGTCAGTACAGGCAGCAATCGCAGCACGTCTGTTCACAGAATCACAGAACTGCTTAAGCAGGAAGATGTCTCTTCAGATCATATAGTCCAACCCACCTGCTTAGAGCACAGTCACCTACTGCAAGCTGTTCAAAGCCATGTCCACTCAAGTTTCGAATATCTCCAAGAAAGAAGAATCCACAATCTTTGATTAAACAGTTCCAGCATTTGATCACTCTTACAATAAAAGTTTCTCATGTTTCAGTAGGATTTCTTTTTTTTCAGTTGAATGCCTGCTGTCTCTTGTCCTTTTACAGGATACCACTGGGAAGAGTCTGGGTCTGTCATCTTTAGGTCCTCTAATCAGGTATTCACACAGCTTGCTAAGGTACTCCTGAGACACCTTTTCTCCAAGATAAACCACTCCAGCTCTCTTAGCCTCTCTTCATACAACAGATGCTCCCACCCTGCATATCATCTCTGCTGTCCTTATCTCCTCTCATTTCAGTACATCCATATCTCCCTTGTACTAGGGAGCACAGACTGGGACACAGCACTCTAGATATGCCTCACCAGTGCTGAGCAGAAGAGAGGGTCGCCTCCCTCAACCCACTGGCAATATTCTGCCTAATACAGTTAAGAAGGCTTTTGGCTGCCTTTGCCACAAGGGCATATTGCTGGTTCATGCCCAGCTTGTCTGCCAGGACTCCCAAATACTTCCCTGCAGAGCTACCTTCCAGCTGGTCAGCACTCAGCCTATTCTGGTGCACAGGGTTAATCTTCGCCAGTTGCAGGACTTGGTATTAAACATCACTGAGCTTGATGAGACTCCTGTTGGCTCATTTCTCTACCCTGTTTGCATACCTCTGAATGGCTACACAGCCACCTGGCATATCAGGTGTATCTCGTGCACGTGATGTTTTGGAACAAAGTTAATAATTCATTGAAGAATGTACCTTGTTGAGTTAAAGTACATGAAATTAGCTGGAGTTTATTACTCCTTATCAGTTACATATGGCAAATTTCAACACTAATTTAGGGCTTCCACCCACCCCAAAACTACAAAAATCCAACATGTCCCTGATCAATATGGAATACAACCATGTCTTGAGTTACCATGAGTATTTGGCGCCATTGAAAATTATCCTAATTGATTATGACATTATATTGACTTAAGACTTTTATTATGCTGTCTGTAAATTGTAAAATTCAGTGAATTACCGCAGGATTTAAAATGTCCTGTCTATATATACTCTAATATCCAGAAGAATATCAACAAATTTATGGAAGAAATTCACATCTCCATGACCAAGATATATTCTGAAATACAATTAAAAAAAAACCCGTGCCAAACTACATATACATATATGCTTTCCCAAAAAAGTTTCATAGATCATCATCATAAAAATGTAGAATATGAGGAACTTGTAAGGATAACCATGTAAGAGATCCTGCTATGCCTTTTACAGCTCTAAATTCTGAGAAATACCTAATTACTTGTCTACATAGATATATACTCAACATAGTTTTTGCAATTTCCCAAGACCTAGTTCAGTTTGCTTAATCAACAATTATGTGATTTAAAGCAGCCATTGAAATCCTCATCATCCTTCTCCAAATAAGTACTCCAATCATTAACATATGGACAACAGAGCTTGACACAGAGAGAAGAAACTGGAACTCTCTCAGAGGAATTCACATCTCTGACAATTTGACTACTGAAAAAAAGAGAAGAATGCACCTTCTTCTCTATCCGTATATTGAAAAATTGGGTTAAAGCACTTAATTCAAGGTGGTGAATCCTGTAGTAGATGAAAAAGTTTGTGACCCCCCCCAGTTATTTCCTACTGACAAACTCAGGGCAGTTTCGCTCTGGATGCTGCCTTCCGTGAGTTTCCTTCCTTAGCAGAGAACTGCATGGAGAGAAGCACAAATAGCTCAGACATGATAAAAGGTGTGCTCCGCAGACATCAGGCTCTCAGACAAGCTGGTGGGTGGTATGATACACTTTTGTAGATCTATTGCCGGATGCTCAGTCATATTGACATCCAAATATCTCTGAAAATTATAGCTCGATAAAGCCAAATCAAGACAAGGTCATTCATAAGGTATCTTCAATGTCAAACTGATAAGAGCAAAAGATAAAAACACTGAACACTCAACATTTTTCATCAGATGGATTTCACCACTGAAACTGCTTTGAAAACTAAAGGCCAGCATGTCAATAGAGTGTCAAAGACTTCCTGCAGAAATACAAGATTTAGGAGAACAGTGGTAAAACAATAAGATAAGGTTTCATCAGAAGTATAAAATACATGAAATACAACAATGGTTAAATAGAATGGAAAAGGTAAAACACTGATTTCACTACAAACACAAGAAAAACCAGAGAAGAGTGTGAAAAAAGGTGACTAATATAGAGAGTTTTAGAACCAAGTGTTGAGAATGGCCAGTCTTGGGGGAGTGGGAACATCTCATTCAGTCTTTAGACTAGCAAACTGCACCACTATAGGTATTGGGTTATTTATGTTCTCATCTGTAATGTATCTTCTGCCCAATAATTACCTTCCATAAAGCATAGTGGAAATTAGCTTTGCAGGTAATTTTTGAATGGCATTACTATTGAACAAGAAAGGACAAAGTTCTTATGTTTTAAAAACAGACTGTAATGTCAAGGTTAGTAACCACTACTCTGCATCTGGAACTAATTCACAGTCTGTAAATAATAATACGAACAAAATAGGCCCATTTCATTATCCCATTCCAACATAACTGCAATCAACACACAGACCCTCAAGATACATAAGTAGCACATATTTGAAATTAAAATCTCTCTTCTAAATGCTGTACAGGTATATTTGTATCATGTCTATCAACCCTTGTCACAACCACAGGAGAAAAATAAAAGCTACATCAAGCCTCATGCCTTCCGTAGCTTCCGCTTTCAAACAAGAGGACAAAAAAAGTCCTACTAAACTCCCAACACAAAATGACTCCGATTACCCTTCCATGAAAAGTGCTTAAAGTTTGCACTTACTATTCATTGGACATTCTTTACTAAAGAAGGACTTGTTCTTTGCCAGACAACTTCTTTATTAAAACCAGTAATGGTGTTATCATGATTACAGCAGAATAGAAGAAATACAATCCTTCTTTGTCATGCCAAAAGGAGACAAATAATCAATCCTGTTGCAATTAGCAGAGAAATATCATTACCATTATCAAGCTTTCTGGTCTTGTATTTCATAAATTAGATGGAAACCACACAGGAGAAAAATGTTAATAGTTCAACAACTCTACCAGCCACGGCTTGGATGTTTACCCTGGTATCCCAAAGTAGGAATACGTACAAAGCTGACAGATCCAGTATCCCAAATGGAGGAGTTATGATGATCAGGAAGATTGGTGGCTTGGCAAACGTAACATATAATAACCTTTTAAATTAGCTTTGTTGTTTCTTTTTTTTATTTTTTATAGCCTGATGAGATTCTCACATTACCATTGATAACCAAACCTTGTTTCGCAAACAGCAGTGGTGTTGCTCTGCCTTGTTAAGTATTCATTCATTCATTCATTCATTCATTTATCAGAAACATTTTAAACTGGGGGGAAAGTATGAGAATTTTTTAAATCATTTTCTTTTCTTAAGCACATTCTTAATCCTGTGGTTTTGTTCAGTTACTGAATTGCAAAACTATGTGCAAGCTGAGATTGCACATACCTTAAAGGTATTAAGACTCAAATTATATACCATATGCACCATGTAACATTTGCAAAATCTTCTCTCAGTAGGTGTTTCGACATTTTCTTTTCAGTACTTATATGCAACTAATAGTACATAAGCAAAGCCTAAATTTTGTTTTCAGGCTGTTACTTGCATTTTGGTGATAGGTCAATGGTGACTTCAGTCAGTATAATTCTCTTACTATCATTCCATGGATTCTCTACAAGAAGGGATTTTTGTGCAGCCTACAGCACACTGAGGAATGTGGTTTTCTATCCACCTGTCAAGAATTTGTGACCGTAGTACTTAGTACTGACTGTATTTTGACATGTTAAGCATGATCATCCTTCTTAAAAATGAGAAGAATTTCTGAGAAGTATCCTGGTTTCAGCACACTTCCATGCTGTGGCAAAGTGAGTCACAGTATTGTAATCTGCAATTTCTACCAGGATTCAAAGACCTACTTTGTGATAGCGTCGTTGATCATTCTCAAAAGAACACCTCTCAAGAAAACCAGAAACACAGTTTTGCGTATAGTATATATCACAACTACTGCTGAAGGAGAAAAATTGGCTGATTCATTAGTCAAAATTTTTCATGTCCTTTTTTGACATGTATGAGTAGAACAGAGTAACCCTGTGCAACAAATAGGGCTTTGCTTCCAGAAGCTATATGTTTTGGTAAAATCTATTGCATATGAATCCTCTTAGAGGCACTGTTGCTCAATATTTTTTGTGATACTTTTCCCCTGCCTAATAAAATTGCTTCAGTATCTTCGAACACATTGGCCTACAAGCACCTTGGAATATCTTCTAAATGACAGTGTCAATACGTAGGAGCTCTCTGGAAAGAAATTTTAATCCCAGCTGTGATTTTTAGAGGTGGGTTTTTTTCCTTTCTTTTGTTCTTTTTGCTGTGTAGGAAGGAATTACACCCTTGCACCATTAAATACAGAGAGCAAGCCAGTATCAAAATTTTATCTGAAGAGATATCTGTATTACATTTCAGAAGGGTAAGCAATCTTTAGTGGGCAAATATTTAGTACTCTCTAAAGAAACCAGGTTTACAAGCAACATCCCAAACTAGTTATCTCAAAGACAGAACCTCCAAAACCAGTAGCCATTCCTAAAAAAATTTTCTGTGATCTTTTTTGGTAGGCAAGGCTCATCTAGTTAAACCTAGACATGTATAAGCTGCATTTCTGGAAGTAGTTTAACAAAAATCTAACTCTGTTTCTAACCTGTTTTTTTTTTTTTCTGTGACAATGGATAGTCTGAATTCAAAACTGTATTTCTGTGAACTGGGCTCTGGAGAAGAACAAATTGGGGGGGGGAGGGAATGCTTAGTCAGCTCTTCCTATTTTCACATCCTTACAGTTCCATACTAAAGCAATATAGCAAGGAGAATGAAGATTCACAGATCTTTCACTGAAAAACATTGCCTCTCCTGCTAAAGGTACAATTCTTCAAATCTCACTTTGCGGCCCACACAAAATGTTAGCACAGTAATGTTAAGTACCATCTAGTTGCAAAGGAAAGGAGAAGGCATTCTGGAAAAGTTGCTGATTTTGTCACATAGATAGTACCCAAACGTGTTTACACGCTAAGGAATCAAGTGTTGAAAATGTCTTGATTTTTATAAATTGCAGCCTAGGCTCCCAATATAAAAGGAATCTAAGAGGAGAAAGTGAAATAAATAACCCTTGGTAAGTCCCTGCCCACCATTTTCCTATATGCATGAAAATAGCTGACATACCATATACAACAATTGCTTATATCCTTGCATGTAATTCTAAAGTGCACTGGAAATTTGTGTTCACAACATTTTCAGAACTATCATCTTCACTACCTTGAAAATGTTTTTGTGTGTGTAGATCTCAGTACAGGAAAGTACGTCATAGAGACATGAGACATTAGCTACCTTGCACACAAAAGTCTAAGTAGCCAATACCTAGAAACTCACAAAGTTATAGCACAACACTTAAGCTAGTGAAAAAAATATAATCTTTCATCTGTGTTTTGCTGGGAAGGAATCCTACTACTGAGAGAACCTAACCCTTGCAAAAGGATAAAACCTGTAACTCTAACAGAAGCATTTACTTCTTGTAGTGCAGGCATTCAGGCTCTTAAAGGAGTCTGAGATTAAAGTCTCAGTAATATCCTTTGAATTTCTTATCAGCTAATTCAGTAGCTGACTGACTGTTGTTGTCTGCTAATCGTTCAAGAATTCATTCGTGTTCATCTCTGTTATGCATTGCATAGGAGGCTGAGAAATTTAACATAGGACTGTGAATACAGTGACAAATTCTCTAAAGGTTTACACAACACCATAATTTCCTAGTTTCAGTCCAAACTGCTTGAAATCTTCCCAAGTACATATCTTCCTTTTCCTCTTTGCCTTTATTATTTCTGCAGTATAATGTTTGTTTTCAGAACATGGACTGAATTTGCAGTGATTTAAATCCACAGAAATTTTCTCCTGTGTTTCTTTCTGATAACTGCTCTTTTACAGATAGAAAGGTGAGTTTAAACCATATCGTGAACCCAGGACTGGCAGGTGCAAGGCATACTTAACTATTTGCAACATTTGTAAAACACAAAAAGTTGTGGAGCTCACATAAACAAAAAACCATGCACCAAACTATTGTAGTTGAAATATTATCAGTAACTAGTATGGACTTATTTGCATTAAATTATAAAAAAACCCTTAAAATTATAAAATTATAAAAAGTGTCTGTGTACT
The DNA here is from genome assembly GCA_013400235.1 of Oriolus oriolus. NCBI lineage: Eukaryota > Metazoa > Chordata > Aves > Passeriformes > Corvidae > Oriolus > Oriolus oriolus. Next base: position 21,878 of record VXBT01004545.1, read on the forward strand.
CCATCAAAACAGACTTAAAGCATGGTACTCAGTAGAAACGACTCGGTGTAAGCAGCAAATTTGCAGGCTGGCAGGTTTTATTAGCTCACTTCTCATGATGTGGTAAAGCAGCAAGACTATTTTAGACTTGATCTTGAAGGCATCATGACTGCAGTTGTACAATGCTGAATCTGACCTAAACATCCTGGTAACACATGAGCACGTCGATGTCAACTCCAGCGTGGTTCTCTATAAACCAGTTTATGGACCCACAATTAATAAAGAATTGACTGTTTTAGGAACAGATAAAAAAGCTGTAGGTTGACCCTCCATACAAAGAAGAAAATAAGTTAGAGTGGGAAATTACATCAGCCCTTAGTTTACTACAGAGATCTTTACAAAGATGAGCAACAACAGTTTTCTTTTGCGAGGGAAAAAACTATTTAACAATAAAAAAAAATAGATGTTATCTTTTTAGACAATATTTAATTAAGGGCTTGAATATGTCTGTCTGCATTCTTTTGTGCTTCTGCATTGCTTCAGAGAGGAAAGAAAAAAGGGTGTTTCCTAGGCTTCTTATTTGTGTGCTATTCTAATACTCCTCACACAAGCAATTTGTTTTAAGAGACATACTATTTGTAGCTTGACTACCACATTACAGTTGTGTGAAGAAAATTGCAACACACAAACCTCCTTAACCTCTATTAGTCTTCAGCTGTATGGAATGCATTTTAACCTGTCAGATCTTGTGTTCCACTGCTCTAAGATCAAGCCATATGTAATATTCATCAGTTTAAATAATGTCGGAGGCAAACACTATTCACAGCAACTTTCTCAAAGACTGAAACAAGTAGCTGGTGTTGAATATTATAATACCATTTGTTATCTACCTCAGCAATAGAGAGAGTTCATTACTGGACAAATTAGCTTCTAAGTTACTGATGCTGAGCCATAAATAATTGGAACCAGCTGAAGTGTTCCTAAGCATTTTTCTGCTGTGCTTTTACATATGGTAACTGCTTGGAATGGGTAAAAATATGTATTTCAGGAAACATTTTTCTTCCATATATATTTGTTTCTATCACATTTACTGAAAGCTGTATAGCATCAGGTTGATCTTGTGAATGAAAATGAGGAGACATAACTTTCTTTAGCATTTCAAGAGTTTCTAATGACAACTTCCACGTTTTATGGAGGTGGTGGTTCTGCTAACACCATTGTTTTGAAAGAGCATAAAGACACTGTAGGTACATGCTGCAGTATCTTACCAGGCAGTTAAATTAAAAATGGTAACACACCAGGATAACGTGCATAGTTTTTCTTCATTAAAAAACCAACCAAACAACAACAACAAAAAAAACCAAACAAAAAAACCCCAAACCCAAACAAAGCAAATACCCTTAAACAAACAAACAATGCTACCTTGTCTTGAACTACAAAAAGAAAACCAGTGGTATCTTGCCTTTGTAGATGGCATGAGCTGATATATCAGTGAAAAGCAGGGACTTCTGCACTGGCATAACAGCTGTGTTTCCTTTGATCAGGTGAGAAATTTCATCTGCTAATAAATTCATAAGTGCTTTGCTGATCTAGAAGGTTTATACAGAAGATCAGCGCAAATTCATCTTTAACTACTGTCCCAGCTAATGAATGCTTTAATATTCCCCAGTTAGCTGGAGTTAGGGTGAGGATGTAGGAATGGAGCCAATAAAACATGGTGCGTAGTATTAGCTCGGAAGGCAAGAAGCAAAAAATTCTAAAAAGTTACAACATTTTTTAAGTCACTGTAAGAAGAAAATCTTCTGTGACTTCCTGTGTAAAGTCTCACGTCAAAGTAAAATACGCTCATAATTAATCCTACAAAAGCTGGTAAAAACTACCTTCTAAACCAGTCCTAATTTTTTATAATCGTTGTCTGCCTAGTAAGTGCTTTTTAACCTCTATTACACTTCTACCGCAAAATAGCTAGGAAATTGAATTTTTGCAATTAACTAAATTAAAACTTAGTAGCTATCTGATTACATCGATCCTACTTTTCTTACTTCATTCTTATTAAATATTTACTATCTGCTTCTGGAATTTTACACTGCAATGACTGCCATTTCCCTAAACCTCTCACTGTTTTGTACCATGAATGAAGCTGGAAGGAAGCAGTAAAGGCTTTCTCTTGCTCCCTTTATAAATTTTCTCAACAATTTCAGAGGTACAATAGTCTCTTAAATGTGTAAACAGAATATATGGTTTAAGTACCATACAGGTTATGTATCTCACCGCATTCTGCTTATAAAATGAACGAATACACTGAGGGTTGAAGGCTATCCACAGCTAGAAATCAGTTTGTGTAAAATACAAAATATGTTCTCATCACTGTGAAAGACTGATTTTATTACAAATAATTGTTAATACTTTCTAGTTATATTTGCAATACCATATGCTCCAGAATTTTTACAAATTAATTCATCACATGAGTGATGAAGAGGGGCACTTCAACAGGTTATAACCATACTGCAGAACTCAGGTGAAGATGAAATAGACTTCTTCCAATTGTTATTCTTGTAAAATGTGACCCAAAAGAAATTAAATCCACACAAAGTTCTTCAGCTTTGAATGTAGCCACTTAAGAAATAAGGCATGAACATTCCTTTGCATTGAGACTATTAGTATATGTAACTCTCAATAGACTTCTATTTTTACTCTTTTACTGAAATCTATTGAAGGGGCAGAACACTGAGTATTTTCATCAAGACAACAAACCATACTAGTTGACTATATTCAGTCTAGTTTTGTAGTTCCATTTGCATTAAATATTTATCTTGCTCTTCTGAAAACTGAACATTTTAATTAACACCTTCATGTTTTTCCTGACAACTCCCACTGTCTTACATCACAGAGCTCAAAAGTAATAGCAAGGGTTAGTGTTTCCCCATCACATAAAAAATAATATTCATATCAGATAAGCTGACGCAGAAATGGTAGTTTCATATAATTAGGTCTCAAGTGATTTTAAAACACACACAAAATTCCCAAAGAAAAACAAAATAATACAATGACAGATTAAAAAACATTTCTTTCCAATTTTAAAATGCATACCAGGATTCTTACTTCAAAGCAGTTTCAGATTTGATCATTTCAACATAGCCATTAGGAAGGAAGAACCATGTCTAAGCATCCCCTTTTACCCTCTGGAGTAGATACGCTGTGGTAGACTCTGTTTCAAAGAGGTGTCTATATTCTAGAGGTAGGTGAGAGGGGAGCAGATGTGAAGCTCGCTGCCTGAGCAAATGCCACCTCTCACATTATGTACAACTTTGCTACTCACAAAATGTTAGCTCAGACGACACCTAGATTTTTTAAATTGTCTTCCTGAACCAGCCAGTTAGAGGTGATTTGCACAGATGGAGACCAAGAAATAGAATGCAGCTCAAGATATGACCTTAAACAAAGCTGGCTGAAGCTTTCAAAACCCAATGAAAAAAAACAAAACAAGCAGAACAGGAATTTCAGAACAAATATCACAGAGAGATAATAGAACTCATCATTACATGAAAATATTGTGTGTGGGAAGAGACAAAAGATAGCCTGCAATGCAGAGGGTTGTGCTTTAATTTTTGTTTTCTTGCACTGGGGCAGTAAAACATGTATAAACAAATACACATTCCAGATGGCTAAGGCTAGCATACTTATTCCTAATAGATTCAAGACATTGTTTAGTACCAACTTCACTCTTGTGGAAGCAGAATTATCCCTGCAATACTGCTAAGGTCAATGAAAACATAAGGTGCCTGCTGTGCAAGTATCATTGCACAGTCAGAAGGGCCCAAAAGATGCACGCTAGGTAAGTGTCCCTGTCCACATTAAGCCATCTCTGTGGATAAATTGTGCTTGTGTAGACATTAGAAAGACCTTAACTAAAGCACAATTACATGGAAATTGAGCCATAATCGAGCATAACTAATTCATAAACAGACAACATATACATTGTAGTTTTGTCAAATCTTGCCATCTGTTGCATATGTTGTTAGCAGAAAAATTTTTAAAAAAGGACCTGACTTTTCCCTTACAATGATCAAACACTTCTGAATTCCCTATCTCCTTTCAGATTGTAATACACAGAAGTTCACTGATTTAAAGCCACATTGCAAGTTTCTGACAGCCAAGAAAAAATGAAAAACAAAGATTATCATCTGAAAGGATGCCAAGTATTTGAAATCAATTTAAAAAAATAAAACGTCTCTTTTCTTCTAATTTTTTTTTCAAATCTTTTTCAAACCACCTATATTTAGAAACAAGTACATTATAAAACTAGCATTAGTTAGTTGGTAGCATTTGTATTATTTGGTGGCAGAAACAAATCTCTTTAGTTAGCAGTCAAAGACATGAGAAGTTTTTTCTCAAGGCTCTCATATTCGAGAAAAAATAACCCAAACAGTAACGTCTTTATATCCTTTTCATAATTTTTTTTTTAATCACTGACAGTAGAGTCACTTTAGGCTAACCTAAAATTAAACACCAAGTCTATTTACAACTTTATACAAAATGAAATTAAATAAACATGTTGCTATGGTTTTCCTGTACTTTGGAATTACTTCAAAATCCTTCACTAAGCACATAAATATTTCTATAATATTTGTTCACATATGCATATGTATGTATGTGTACACAAATACATACACACACATATTAAAAGTCACTATTATGAATGCAGGTGGCTTAATGTAACAGACATGCAGGAAGAAATGTTTCCTTTACCCTTTCCTTCCACCAGATGCCTGGGGAAAACAAACCAGATAAGGGAAGAGCACAAGATAAAATATTGCTTTTATGTGGGAGTAATGGGCTGGAGTTTTAAGCTGAGGATTCAAGAATGAAATGTTGAGGCTGCCATATATCTGCTTTTCTTTTTATTACCTCATTACTTAATAAATAACTAAAGAGCAAATAGAATTAGAAAGAGCTACAAACTGACAAACAGCATTATTGTACCAATGAGTGTTTGAATGCCTTCCTCACCATTCAGTTTTGCACCTGCCACACTGAGCTAGGTGAGTCAGTATAGTAGTTTTGAGATCTCATAGTCTGCCAGTACTATTAAAAAGCATATCTGTTTACAGAAACAGATTACATGCACAGTATCTGTTTTTTGATGCCTACTTCTCCAGTAACTGATCAGTGAAAAGCTGTAAATAAAGCCATCTGCTGATGTCAATACTTTTTCTGAACCAGGTAATCACTTTGTCTGCATTAATTGTTGCTCATTTCTGTCCAACGTAATTTTTCAAGAGGATCAAGGTGGTTAGGATAGGAAGCTCAATGAGTTTTGACTTCCAATTTCCTTTACAAAGAGCAAAAACCTGTTTTGGGTAAGGTAATCTACCGTGATATTTCCATTTACAACTAGCTAAACAAGCTATTAAGTGTACAGTGTTAAATTTTATAGGCTTGGTTTCATGAGGAGCTTAAAGGCAGACTCAATCTCTGCAGCCTCGTACTAAAACAGCCACATTGTAGCCTGAAACAACTGGTGGCTCTAGTTAATTTTAACAGATTTATGACATGTTATAATGCAGCTGCACTCCTATTAAGTCAGAACGGTATTTTCAATTATGCTAAACCATTTTTTTTAATCAACTTTGGTTTCTGAAAGAAAATGGCTTCTTCCAGGAGTAAACAAGATCTTTATACAAGAGACCACAGTCAACGTCAACCTTTAGGAAAAGCTGATGTCTTTAACACCATCTCTTAGTAATAACATATACAATGTCTCCCAGCAAACTTTTAACCAGGCTGAAGGATTGCATACTTGAGGCATCTTGAAGGTTAGGCTAGCTTTTTTCCAAGATGTTTGAAACTGACACATTACACTTGTCTGTCTACACAGATATTAAAGTCTGCTATCATATTTGACATACCACAAAACTTGAAACAGACAACAGTTAAAACTTAAAGTTTTTTAAGGTTGTACTTGTTGTAGCCTTAGCCAAAAGGTAAGTAGGCACAATCTGCACGGCATGATACATTTATACCAGAGGCCCTGAGAGGACAAATAGTTACATACACCATTCTTTATGCACACATATTTATACACAAAAAGATATCCGAATAAAGGCTTTCTCAGGCAGAAAAGTATCTAGTTGAACTGCTGCTCTGAGGCAGTGGGCAAAACCACAAGTACATTCACCTTATTTCAGTCACCAAAGCTGTTATAGCAATTTCTAATTCAGCATTACCCCACTTATCACCTTCTAATATCTTAATGTTATATTTCTACCAGGTTAGCAATGACTTAAAATGAAAAAAGCTATAGTTCTCAGTAAAGGATAAATTCAGTACTTCCTTTTCAAAGAAAACAGAATCTTCCTATAATATCTCCGTAAGGACTAATGTGTGTATGCAATATGTATTTTACTTCATAGCATTTTTGTTGTGCCAGCAGAGCTGCCCTTAAAATATATTTTACTAAGAAATACCTTCAAGGCATTGGGTTCCTTGTGGTATAATTCATACACTTCAAAAGAATTACGTACAGGATGGATGTGGTCCACAGTATCTGCCACTGGCATTGTTTACCTCCAGGTGGAATTGAATTCCCTGAAATCTGAAGAGCACTATAACAGTTGTAACATATGTGAAATCAGGTCATTTGGCCTCTACCTGTACTTTAAAAGATAATTCATCAGGAAATGAATTTAAAAAACCCTTAAAGTTACTAGATGCGCAAATTAGTCATATTTCTCTGTGCTAAAAAAGTATGAATTTTGATACCTTTGAAAAACAAAAAAGATCACTGCTTTCATGCTTTCCTACTGTTTTATCATTTCAGGTCTTATATTTTTCTGTTTGCTATTTTCTAATACATCTTCATGTGTGCAAATACATCAAAATATACTATAATGTTAATATTCCCTATTCTTGCTAAGAATTTAAAAATATTCTATGTGCTTTCATACAGTCTTCCTAAACAGTCTATTATATCTATATCTACTTTTCCCAGAAGACACTAAAAGTTACACATTGGTAGAACCACATTATTGCTGTGGTAATTTTCCAAGGATCAGGAAAATCGTAACTTTTAAAATACATGCTCATAGTTCCTGCTAGTGTTACTTTTTTATAATTACAAAGACATTTCTAAACTCAGGAGTTCATGAAAAAAGAGGCTGCATCAAGAATTTAATACAACTCTCACTTCTATTTTTAATTCTATAAATTAGGAAGGTGTAGTTGCCAGGGATATTTTTTATCCTACTGGGAGGCTTATTGCATTGAGTCATCCCTACAGAAAACCACACAAATACCAGATACAGGGAAAGGTAGGAGACAGTACTTTTCAAGTATGACTGGCAGTGAAATTAACTCATCTGGAAGCAGAAATCATCAGACTATCGCAGTTGTAAAATGGAATTTGTCCCTGGACCAACTTGAAGGTAATAAACAAGAAGTGCTTCAAACTGAAGCAAAGAAGAATGAATGAATGAACAAAATTTTTTTTTGGGTTTCTAACAAACTATTTGAAATGGAACGAGAGGGCAAGGAAGAGTGGGAGGGTTGTAAACTGCTCCCCTGGTAGCACAGAGGGAGAGTACAATTTGTTAGGACAGGAAAAGAAAAAAACAACAAAAAGTTTAATTTGCAACAGAATCATCTGAACCTTTTAACTAAAACTGAGTAGGTCAGATTATAAATCTTCATATTAAAACCATGTCCTTGGTCTTGTTTGTTGCTTAATGATTTATTCCCCTCAAGGATGGGTTCTCTTTTTTTTCGGTTTGGTGGGGTTTTTTTCCCTTTCCTTAAAGAAACAATGAATTTATAGTCTTTGCTTTCTCCTTTAATGACTTTTAGAAAATTAGCATCTGGGGTTTAAAATAATTTTGAGCTGGGCCCACAAAGGGCCATTAGATGCTATCTGAAATATTTTCATTTATCTCCTCTTCCAGCTGTAACCTGTTAATTAAAAATGGAGAAGAAAACAAAAACCAAAAAAACTAATTTAGTTTTGAATATGAATCTTGATATATGACTGGCCAGTGAAAATCAAGGTCTTTGTTTTCCTGGTTGCAACACGTGCAAGGAGTTGGGTGGGCGCTACAGACCCAAGCAGGTCAGGTTGTCTTTTGAGCACAGCGCTGTTGTTTCCAACATTAGATAATTGTGCAATCAAAACAGTAAGAACTAGGGGGATGGCTTTTTTTTTTCTTTTAAAGGAGCAAAAATTCTCTCACCCATGCCTAGCAGAAGGACATGAGGCTTCTAGCCCATGTGCTGTTGGGCACAATACTGAGCAAACCTTTCACTGAGACTGCAATCCCTACTTGGAGTCTGCTGCTTTAAAGAAACGGTGTATGACATATGTCAGCTCTCCTCAGAGTAGCAAGAATGATGACAAGAGATGAATAGCTTTAGACCAGCACCATCAACTCCAAAGTGTCTGCGGCTTGCAATTATCTTGAAATGCGTGATCTAGAAAGGCCACTATGATGTTAGCCATGCCAATACTTCAGGGCTCTCTCTCTCTATCACAGCTTCAGTCATTCCTCTGAACACTCCAGCATGTCATGAACAATCCAAACACACATAAAAACAACAACATCACAGAGCCTCATAGAAGGAGAAAACTAATAGTACTGAATGACTTATTATTCAACAGTAATTGCAAAATCATTTCAAAATGAGACCAGAATTGCTGCAGCTATTCTTGAGTTTCTCTGATTCTATTTATTCAATTCCTGTGGCTACCCAGGAAGCATTAGAGTAACAATAGACATATGGAGTGAAGTGAGTGAGGTTTTTTCAGATTCTAAAGGAGGTGAAAACATCTAAATATGCTTAGCAGATGTGGTTGACACAGTGTCCCTATATCTGGATGTAACTTCTTAAATCTCAGGAAAAAGAATAAAAGATAGCCCTAAGGACATGGTATGAAAGTTATTCAGATAGATACATGCACAACACTTTCAGTGTAGCTCTAAATTCACAATTACCAGAATGCCTTTCAGTCAAAGTACAGTCTCAAACATGTCTGATGAGAGTCTAACCACCCTCACCACTGCATGTAAGTACTTTACTCTTCATACAAACTAAGCTTATTTACCAAAATAAAGAATCATCCAGCCATATGGAGAACACACCAAATATTTACACTGTGTTAGACAATTTTTTCTGGGTGACAGTTGTGGCCAGTGAACTACAATAGCTAATCTGCTATGAAGAATGCTTATGCCCCAATGGATCACAAGCTGACTGCAGCTAGTCCTCCAGTAGAACTTGATAAAAACAGAGGAGCAGCTGCTACCAGGCCAAAAAAGCATCCCTTGCATGTACAAAAAGCATGTTTTCCTGAGAAGCAGTCTCCAACTTCAAGTATATCTGATATTGGAGCAGAATGCAATCTTAAAAAGTAAAATTTTCCTACTTCAATATTTCTCATTAGTTTTAAGTATCACAGAGGTCTGTACGTTCTGTTGTTTAGTCATGATTTTGCAGTCCTGCTTGAGAAGACAAAAATCTGCTGATGTTACACTAGAATGAGGAAAGGTTTCCACTCTACTCCTGCAAAAGATACTCAAACACAACTTCCTGCATTAATTTATGAGTGAAACTCACAAAACTGACTCCAAAAACAGTAAGTGTCAAAGCTAAGGTTATGTTTCTTTTTCCAGTTTTTCCTCATTCCATACAGGATTATAGAAATGTAGCTTAACATACTTCAGGACAATACTCTTGTGGTTTAACTGTCAGGCAGCTAAACATCACACAGCCACTCACTCACAGTCCCCCAGTGGAATGGGGAAATGATCAGAAATAGCGGTTGAGATATAAGAGTTTAATAGAACAGAAAAAGGAAAGAAAATAATAATAATAATGATAAAATAATATACAAAACAACTGATACACAATGCAGTTGCTGACCAATCACTGACTGATGCTCAACCAAGCCCTGAGCAATGAGCTGCCATCCCCTGTCCAAATTTCCCCAGTTTTACTGTTCAGCATGACATCGTACAGTATGGGATATCCCTTTCATCATTTGTGGTCAGCCGTCCTTGGCTGTGTCCCTTCCACACTCCTTGTGCTTCCCCACCCTCCTCGCTAGTGGGGTGGCGTGAGGGGCTGACTTAGCGTAAGCACTGCTCAGGAACAACTAAAACATCAGTGTGTTATCAACATTATTCTCATCCTAAATCCAAAATACAACATTATATCAGTTCCTAAGTAGAAAATTAATTCCATCCCAGCCAAAACCATGACTAACCCACAGTGCGAAATGCAAATATATAAACAAAAAATAATCCCATCAACAAGAGGAAACATGAAAAGACACTTCAAAAATAATCCAAGTATGGGAAGAGTGTCTATCACTGTTATAATCCACTGAAATTAAAAAGGCAGATTACACAGATGTATCTGTATGCTCAGGTAATGTTTTGATTCATCATTCCCATTGACTTTATCACATTCCTTAACATTTCCAATTTCTCATGTACACTTAGCTTGTATAAGTCATTATTTTGTACCTAAAATAGTTTAAATTCTTCCAAGAGAGAATAAAACAAAGAGACGTCAGAGGACTAAATTCATTTCACTTACTTACCTGTAAAGTAAACATAATGTTTAAAATGCAGTTTGGTATTTGTGACCTAAATTGCTATTAATAGTGTTTTGTAGTGACTTCAGTGACTATCTCTAGTCACAGTCTGAATACAGATAATTTTAAGCATGAAAGTATCTAAACTCTTCCTGTGTTCTGCCTTTAAGATTTGGGATTAAGGATAAAGTGTCACACAAACACCATTCTTTTCTTCTGTCTATTAAACTGCTCGACATACAATGCCCTGGATTACCACAATCCTCTCCTGCCCAAGGAGACACATATTGACACTTCTAAGCATCAAGAGTGCTCTCACTGTTACAAAGTCAGAGACATAATCTCTTTGCTCACATCTATCTGCTTTACAGGAAACATAAAATCATTAGGGAAAACAGGGGAATTTAGCTATGCCCGAATTTTAAGATCTATTTAAATTCTTTTTGGGCTAACATAAAGATCAAATATATACATATGTATATTTAATAAATTTAAATCAAGCATTCATTGAAAGAAGGGCTGGGATCCAGGTATCCTAGCCAAACCCACTAACATTTCTCTTTGAAACAATAATGTTCCAAAATACATCAATGTGATAAGCAATATGAAGATTAACTGTGAAGATGGTGTTGGTCCTAACGACCTGCAGTCCACCCAAACAACACAAATAAAAGGCATGATTTCTTCTCATTTGCATGATATGTTTTAAGAAACAGTATTTCACACAATTTCTTAAAAATGGTTTAAACACTGCAGCAGTTGTTATCCTTGTTAATAGAATATTTTTTGTTGTTTTACAGGAATGGCAGTATGTCACCACTTGTACCAATGCTAGCTAAGGCTTGCAAATCTTTAGGCTAATTTACTCTGACCTTATCCTCATTGACTACACTAGAACTATGGGGGTTTACTTTCCTGAACACAGCAAATTACCACTTCCAAATTACTTTCCTTTTTTGTTAATGAGGATAATAATAAACTCCCCATTTCATGGGAACATATTTTCTTGTTTACTTTGTTTATATTACTGAAATGATTTGAGGATAATGGGATCAAATTCAACATCTACTGAAGTTCACAGAAGACTCTCCATTCTGTACTTCTGGGTGATATTAACACCTGCACTTAATTTACTAATGTTAATGGCAATGGTCCTAGTTTGGCAAGCTCCATAAACATGAAACAAGCTTTAAAAGTCATTGACTCCCTCAGTGGTTCAACATATTCAAGTATATTTTAAAGTGAATCTGACTTGAAATATATGGGAAGTACTGTACTGTGTCTCGGATATTCTGTAGCCTGTAACATTCCACATCAACATGTAACTGGGTCCAACTCATCTCTGCCACTGCATCAGCCTGTATATGGGTCAAATCCTAGAAAAGGACCTTTCAGTAAACCCAGGTTCTTTTCTAGGATTCCTAGGAAAGTACAGCATATCATAGTGCCATGTGATATAGTACAGACTAGGAATATTAGCAACTATAAAATACAGAAATTAATGATTAGGTAAATCTCGCATAAGAGAAGCAGCAATAAATACTTCCTGGACTTTAATAGAATGGTCAGTTCAATTCACCCATATTTCATTTGAAAAGTAGAAATGAGAAATGCCACAGGTTTGAATGTGTTTTATTTCTTTCTCTGGAGAAAGACTAAAGTCGTATGTTTCTTTTTTCAGTGTCTATTGTTAAAACTTTCATTGCTCTACAACCTTTTACGTATATTACAGCCATAAGGCTTTTCTTCCAGAGATTTTCAGATTGTTTTTATTCCAAACCTCAAAACAAACCTGATTTACAATTCTTGCAGAAGTCTTGGTGAAATACATTTGCTGATTTTTAATGTTCAGATGATATTTGGTAACAGAAATGTTTTGTGAACAGGGCAGTATAAGTTTACACTGCTATGTAGAGGCAAGTGTCTTATTTCATTTAATTGGATTTAACCTTTATTTTAGGATTATATTTGCAGAGATTGAATCAAGATGTTTCTTGTACTTAAAAAATATTCCTAATCCATGGCACTTTACCATAGCTGTTGCCCTTGTAGAATAATATCTTCTCACTAGAGGTCTTCACATACCTTTTAGCAGAATTTAGAATTAGCAGATTTGAAGAAAATTTGGTCTTACATTGCCATGTATTCCCCTGACAAAAGTGTTTATTCAGTGTATCATCACTATTAAAAAAAAGTATATATGGAGATTTATAATTTTAAAAGGTGTCTTTTATTTTTTTGGGTTTCTTTTGGGTTGTCAAGTGTTTTTTTAAACAATTATGTGAAAATATTATAGATCCTTAAGTGGGTTTTAAGATCAGTTTTTGTCATTTTGGCTGAGCAATATTAACAAAACAAGGCGAAATCTTACCTAAACACTGTCTGTGATCCTAACATGTATGTAAAGAAAACCTAATGTTTATGGATTCTCACTGATTATTTTAAAAAAAATATGTATTTCTGGAGAGATACTATATTCATATTTGCTAAAAAGTGAGACACACAACCAGAAAGCAAAATAAAAGTTACTCCCTTTGAGCAGCATACAAACAGTTCTGAATAAAGCACGCTTGTAACTGGTGTAATGTGACACAAACAAACCTCAGCAGCCATATAGAAAATGAGTATGAAATATCCAATTATGGTATTGAAGGCTCATTGAAAAAGATGCGTCAGTTGCTTATATTGACTTCTATTACCACATAATTAATGGAAAATACAACATTGGTGTACAGAAACACCTGCGTATACATATACAATTAATGTTCTTTTTTCCCCCCAGTTTTTGATACAGATTTCAGAAACCGTCAGATTAAGATATGGCAGCTTTAGTTTATATGGACAGGGAGTATGTCCAATAGGAATGAAGACTAAGAAAGTTGTACTTCCCCTTCTCCTTAGAAGAGTGCTGAAAATTGTGGTTTCCGGTTGGTGCTTTGTACTTTGACTTTTTTGCCTAAATACTGCACAGCCAATAGAAAAACAAAGTGTGGGGCACAGCTACAAATTGCCCCCCTCAGTATGAATGCCTGTGAGCAAGCCAACCATTCAATACATCATATGACAAAGTTTGGGGGATCACACCCTCTTCTCATCACAATTTCACTTAAACTCAGATTTGGGTACTTATAGCCACAAAACAGCTTCACTGAATTACATATTACCAGGAGACATCATAATTCATCATGAGCAGGCCCTGCTCCATGCTACAATAAATACTACTGCTTAGTATTTCCACTGATTTCTTTAATAAAATGCAGATGTGATTACAAACAGTCTTTAAGTGTTATTGTAAAAATAAAAATATTTTCATTAATATTCATAAAATCTAATACTTTAGAACATGTAAAATGACAAACTTCTCACTCCAGTTAGATGAGCAGCAGTAACAGTCACTTCTGGTTTTAAAAAATTATTTCTTTTTTTCAGTCAAAGATCACTTTATTTGGTACAGGAATAATTTAGCTTCTAAAGCCTGATATAAACTGATCTATTTATCCAAAGAAATCTCAAGTAGGTAGTGAGAAGCAGAACACTAAAAGAGAAAACTCATTTTAAAGTCTCTTTTAACTACATTATTCATCTGACTAAATTAAGAGGGGAAAAAAGTCACGGCCTAACATTTCTTCAAATCTGAATCACTTTCAAATACATTCTGAGAAGTGACGGCAATCTCAATTTCCATTCTAAACAAATAAGTAAAATAGGGAGCATAGATTTGGATAGAAAAAGTCAAATTTTTAATTTAAAAAGAGTTTCATTTTTAATAACTGCACTCCTCTTCCATAATGAAAAATTTCAAAAGCTTAATGGAGCTCTGTCAGACTATAACAGATGGAAGTTTTACAAAATATTTTTCTTTCTTCTGGTGGATACAAATGAAATGAGGTCCTAGTCCTGTGAAACACTATTCACATTCTAAATGGAGCATAGTAATCCCAATTCCCATTGACTTCAAGTGCTCATGTTAAGTATTATTTGTTGCGCAGAAACATTTTTCAGTCTCAGGAGGTTTAAGCTCCACTCGAATGAATAATATCCATTTTCCCATGCAACTGATAGATTCAGGGAAAACTGTTCTTCATGCAAATTAGGTTACACCACGAATAGAATTAACCTAAAACAAAGGTATAAAAACGTAATAGAAAGCTTCTCTTCCATCTCTAGTTCAAGTACAGGGGTGGGAAAATGATTCTGTTCCCTGGGTGAACTTCAGTTCTTAATTTGGCTGCTCTAAAAAACTTAACACAAACTGTAGATCTTAATGTCATATGCAGAAAATCCTTGAAGTATTATTTCCCTCTTTATTTCAGAGTAGTGACAAAAGAAAGCTACTTAAACATATATTCAAGCATCCCCTACTAGCAGTACAATTTCCGGCTGCCTTTTCTCTTTGCTTAATTGCAACTTTTGTTTTCTTGGAAGCAAAAAAGTGAAAATATAGAATCAGAATCACAGGGGAAGTGCTGATAGATACTACAGTTCCTCAAATATCCACTCCATTTCCACAAAACACAATGGAGTCTCCAGCTCCTTTTAACTGCCACAGGGTTATAGCTCTAAAGTACAAGTAAACATATCTGAAATCATTGTCTAATGTAACTCTGAGCAATACTCCACATATTCTTATCTCCCCCTAGTGAGGGGAGGGCAAGAAAAACACTTTGTTTAGTCTTTGGAGAGATTTACAGTCAGTGGCAGACAGATGAAACCAAACTGTCTATAAGAAGGTAAAACACTACCCTTAGCCCATTCTGCCACCATCACACCACCAGGAGCAGCTCAGCCTAATAAAAGTGGAGGATTAACAATAAATAGAAGAACTGGAGAATGAATGTGACATATTTGCTTTGACCAGCTACTTTTCCGTACTACTTCCATCATTACCCAGTATCACTTCCCCCATAGCACATAAATTTTATCCAAGTCTCTTCGCATAAGGAAGGAAGCCTCTACTCCCTTTTCTTATGGTTTAGGAATGGCTTATTCTATCAGGTCTCATTGATTGTCCCATTTTACTCATCTCACATTGTCACAGCTACTTACAGCACTAATTACAGCTACATTCTACTTAGCAAGAGATGATGAGGCAGCATTAAAGATGCTCTTCAAAAAGTCTGCAAAGAAATGCAGTCTAACAGTTCTTTCTTAATCCTTTTTATCTGAATCCAGTGCAGGTGTGTCCTAATTGGCATACAAAATTCAATTAAGAGGCCAGGAAACATGCCTTCCTCCAGTTGAAACACACAGGGAAGGGCATGCATCATGTCTTTGTATCCTCTCTGAGCAGTACTGAAAAATTCAAATATACATTCTAAAGTGGGTGGAAAAAAACGAAAAGAAAAGATAAATGAAGAAAAAGAGCACCATAAAAGAAATTCCAAGAGAAAGTTTGAAATGGCATGTTAAATCATAGTTTATCAACTAAAAATGACACTGTCTTTCAAGAAAATATTTCTTTTTGTTGTTTCTCATGCAGAATATGAATTAATTTCTCATCTGGAATATTTATCAATGTATCTTTAGACATACAGTGGTTATAATGAGGTAATTGAGCTCAGTCATGGAAAAATGTCATTTCAGTTGTCTTACTGGTCTATTAACATGGCTTGCATCCAAGTGGAAAAGTTAGTGTAAGATTTGCTTGAACCACAAAGTATTCTTCAGATGTTTCCTTTCTACTCCCAAGGATTCCTTCTTTGCTTGCACATCTCCATATACACAATATTCTAGAAGTTAATACAGATATAGTTGTCTTGTTTTCTCATTACTATGACCACAATGTTTTCTAAAATATTATTCTATTTTTATCTTCAAAGTAAAACAAGTATTAGCCTAAACAAGCTTCTACAAGAGTGCACAACACTGGGGAGAAGAAATCCTTTATCCATCAGGACACAGTTTGGCAGACTTAGCAGTAATTTACAGACACTTTTAAAATGTGCAGCTCCTAAATCACAGACAGCCTGCATGCACCTGTTCCTGAACTCTGTTTAAAATTTCAGGTTTAAACTCTCCTTTGTCATAAATATAGCTTAGTCATCGTCACTGAAATATTCAAAAGTATTTCTCAAGAGAGGCTTTTTTAAGTGACCTATATTAGATGCAGTTTGGAGTGATGTTTGTCATAAATGAATTATTGCCTATAGTACAGGTGAACATGTTTATCATGTCTTTCTCCTTACATTGATATATGGATATGAATTTGTATACTTTAGTCTCCAGGTACAAGACATTTTTTGAGAATTGGATAGCGTCACGTGAGACTGAAGCACTAAATGTCCTAGGAGAGAGGAAATTATTTTCTCAAGTGCTGCATGTTTCATCAGAGGGTAGGAACTGGACTAGTCCAGACAGAATGGCATTTGGATTACACAACAGTTTCAGTTAATATCACAATACACATATTTTGGGCATCATTTTCAGAACATGAAAGCCAGAGGTCTTCATGTATTTGCACAAACCATTAAAAAAATTGCTCATGCGTATTTAATACCTATCAGTGCAAAAATTTCCTCAATTAAATTGTTCTGACTGCATTTACAAAAGTAATGGATTGACCTTGGTTCTCAACTCCATGAAAACCATGCTGTTATGCTTCTCTTCCAGGAATCACTTGAATAAAGAGAATGGCAAATCAAAGCACGTTTATTATCTTAGGCACTAGAAACACTTACTATCTGTGTGCAAATCTTTCATTGATAATATTTAATAATTTTGTTATTAATTTTTCTCATTAGTTTTCTAAATGAATGCCAGGGAACTTCAAAGTATGGAATAGACTGACGATAGGAGAACTATGTATTAGACCAGTACATTATCTGTATGTCAGAAACATATTCCAGCATTAGACTCCAGAGGATTCAAGACTGAACAAAACTGAGATAGAGTAACAATATAATTGAGAGGGGGTGGGGAGGGAGTATGGGAGAGCGAAAAAGACTTTGAAAGATTTGTGAGAAACAAGGATTAAAAACTTATTTTTCTGGTATTTGTAAAAAGATACAACAGAAAGTAACTGGACAGATCAGGAGGCAAAAGCTCTGCCAGACTGTGCATGCAAGATTAGGAAAACTGAGCCAGTTTATTCTCTGAGAATTATTGTGCAGTTTAAAACCCAAGCAGTGAATAAGGTTAAAGATAGTGCAACAGTGACAGACCATGAGAGAGCGGACAAAGAATTTAGAATTGAGAAATTCAGGCAAAGAAATCAACATTTTTTTTCAAATAAGGTACAAGTCTTTATATTAATATCTAGAAATATAAGCTCCTTCATCAATTATATGGCAATGGATCAAGACCATATAAAGACAGCATTTGGACCTTGTCCCCAGACTGATCAGATGCAAAGTTCTGTTGCTGGAAAAATTTTTCTACAAATAGCACTGTGCCACATTTTATATTTGAAATTAATCCTGATGGCAATGCATCATCTAAAATGTTCAGGGAACAGTAAAAGAATATCTTTCTGTAAGTACATAATAAGGAAAAAATTTGTTAACTATTTTTACAACTAATGTTTATATAGAATTTAAACTCCTTAAGCTTATTTTTATATATTAGTACACTCCATTTTTTCTGTTAAACGGTTATACAAAATGGTTTTCTTCCTTCTCAGCTCCTCCCACTATTTTTCAAAAATGCTTTCTTGAATGTTTTTATGCCACATTTGCCTGGCTTTCAAATATTATTGTGAACAGAAGGAACTGTGTCAAGCAAGCCCAAAGCTGACCATTTAGATAGCTGATACAATAGACTGCCACCAGTCTTTCTCTCAAATTACAAAATAAACCAATAATTTTTCCTGTCGGAGTGAAATCACAAGTCAACACAAGATGAACTAGAGATTAAATAATAATATTGTATATGCTGAATACAATTTACACACAGAATTTGAAAGCAGAAAAGGAAAACAAAGGACAGGGTAACAAAAGAATATTGCCCCCTTGAAGATCTCACATGGGAATAGCAATTTTTTTACACTATATTAATAGTTTATTTTATGTTTCAGAGACAGAATCATACCATAATAAGTTTGACCAGCGTATATCAGCACCTACATATCAGCTAGAAATAAGACCCACATAAGATCCCTTAGCTTAGCAGAAAACTCAATGCAAGCTTAAAAGTTTGCAATTAGAGCTTACCCTGCAGAAATGAAAACAAGGTAATAAAAAGAATAATTTCCTCACTTTGTCGGTGCGAAAGACAAATGCAGTTGGCATCCATCAGTTCTCAGAAGTAAAAGGGTTTCTTTTGACTAGTGTCTCTAACAGTAGTAGTCAAAGGGCAAAGGAAGTAAGAGCAGCTGAAACAATCACACTGAAAATAACATTGTCTACAGCTTCAAAAGGCATTCCTGGAAAAAGTAACACTTGGGCGTTAAATATGGGTTTTTTGCTTATAACATTCCTGACTCATTCCAGGGCAGTATAAACCAGTTAAACTCAGTGGTACAATTCTACTGGAACAAACAGTTTAAAATACTTTTCCTCCTTTCCTGATCACGTCAGATCTTTAAAAAAACCCCAAAACCAAAAAAAAACCCCAAAAATCCTCCTAGTAAGATAACTGGCTACTATTGTACTTGCATAAGAATTTCTTTTAAAGGTCCAAGGAACGTCTCAGGTAGCATAAGCGTCTGAGACATTCCTTTTCCAAGGTTTGGAAAGTGTCTGGAAAAGGGAGGTGAAGTTGCCTAAACAAGACAAAGCCCAAGCAATACTTTAGTTAGTACATCTGTTGAACCATACCACTGTCAACATCAATAGCACTAGAGGCTAAATTTCATTCTTGGAGAAACCTGTCTAAGAAATAGTCCAACAAGTAACAATCAAAAGAGAAGTCCAAGTTTACTGGATGATAGGGTATAAAACTGAAATAAAAGTTCAAGGTACTCTTTAATATGAACATGAGCACTTTTCCCTACACCTATCTTTACTTCACACCAACAGATTTTGCTCTGTTGGTGGTGTGTCATGAAACTGTTTGTACGACAGTGCAATCAAAAGCCATTTGATAACTCTACATTTATTCTATTATTTAGGAGAGAAATATGGAAGTATTCAGGTTTCACCTAAGCTCAAATAATGTTTTTAGTGAAGGAATTTAATTTTGGATATAAACGTGATAATCAGTTCAACAAGAACTATTTAGAACATATGGAGCTTAAGTCTAAAGGGAAGAAATAGAGGAAGAAAATATAATTGCTGCAGGGAACAGAGTTATAAACTGAAAACTTCTTCATAAGCTGTAGGAACAACTATAAAATAATAATTTGGATTAATGTTACAGACAAGATTGCTACGCAAACAATATTCTGCACCTCTAGGAAATTCAGAAATAATTTATATACAGAAGTTCCAGTTAAATTAGCACTAATCTCTAAAAAGAATCTCCCAGGAACAAAAATTCCCTGCTTCTTTAATCTGATTTATTAGTATAGTAACTATTTTGGTGTTATTGTGGTGGGAAATTTTATTTCAAATAGATGACAGATATTCTACAATGAAACGAGTTTAAGGAAAAAAATTATCAAACAGTAATCATGCCTTTCTAATTTAACAATAAAAGTAAATGTTAAAGGGACCTTTAGAAAACAGGTTTGTATACACTGTAATATACATCACTATGTGGTTCTTCTAGATCCATTGTACACAATTATGCCAATTGGTTTGTTAATTTTTTTAAGCTCTCTACTAAAGTTCAAAATTTGATTTTTAGTGTTGTTAAGCTCAGAAATATTTTGATATCAAATTAATTACATGCTTCACAGAATGCTATAACCCAGCCTGCTACAGTGTTGTGCGGAGACATCACTGTTTGTCAAAGTACATAAATAAATCCTGATGAATTCTATCTGCCTTTTTTTTTTCAGACTGGTATATTTTTTTAATCTTCTATATGATACCAGAAGACAGTCTGATAAGAAACACTATATTTCAATTTTACCCTTGATTTCTGAGCATCTGAATTTGAAGCACCTTTGTACATAGAAAATACAAGGTCTGAAAGGTAATGGCTATGGATCCACCTCCTTTGGTAATTTTGCTTGTTTTGTACTCCTGTCCATGGCCAGAACATGTTCGCAGGTGTTCCCAGCACTGAGTCAGAGTTGATGAAATGCTGTCTTGCACTGCACTAGCATAAACTAGAAATGTATAAATAAAAATACATCCATCTTAAGTGAAAGAAATATTCTAAAACACAAATATAAGAAAAAATGTAAAGTTAACAAATGTAAACAATAAATCATAAAAATATATGAAATATTTATACACCTCACTTCAGGAGATCAAATCCTTTACTGTTCCTGGGGCAGCTTGCACAGATATCAATAAGAAAAAGTCTAGCCAATTGAAGTCCTTGTTTAAACTGTTCAGTGAACCTCCTTCTTTTCACTCTGCCTGCAGACAACGTTTGCGAGTTCTTTTATCTTGCACCAGGCCTACTACACAGCAATGGCCTCTGCCTTTGGGCAAGTAATCTGCCAACTTGCTAAAATATCTTGGATGATTTAGCAACTTTCTTACATTTCTCATAGAGCTATTAAATCCTATCTCTTTTTCATAACTCACTTCCTTGTAGCTGGCAGTTTAATTATTTTACTGCTAAGCTTTTAAGTTCAGCTGCTACACCCTAGGAACCCCACAACATATATAGTGTTAATGGGCCTTTGCCCAGGCATGTTAGGTCTTCGTAGTTGTTTACATCACTCTACAATTACCCGCCTGCTTTAAAGATAGCTGTATCAGTCCTGAAATTTCACAGGCCTAAGGAGGCGTCTCATTGAAACATGATGCCTCTTCTTCAAGTCTCTGCTCCTATAGCGCTTTCTGAAAGTGAGTCAGAATGATTTATGTTATATCCCCTACAGAATATCACCTTTCCCTCTCACTGCAGTTTTGTACATCTAGCTGAACCTGGTTTTAAGAGAAACTTCTCTTTTTAAGGGCAAATTGTGTATGCATTATATCACTGTTCTGAATTGGAGCTTTATTTGTAGAAAGAAAATATTCAGTCTTGTAAGAAGGCACATAGGGAAAAAGTACAATACTTAAATATCAAAAAACTCAACTCTTCTCTGATTCTACCCTGAAACTAGACATATCAGTTTTATGTATAAGCTTTATACTAAAAATATTCTTATACTATAACCACCTTATTAAATGTAGCATGTTCTAAGTGTACAATGAAGCCCAAACCTATTCTCGATGTACTTGTACTTACAAGCAAACCCTGTTCATATACACAGGAAAGAAAATAATTCCTCCTAGCCAAAAACCTGTTTTTATTGCACTAGTCCTAGATCTCTAAGTAGAGTTTTGTTGTGTTAAAAAGAAAAAAAAAAAGAAATCAAACACTCCTAATTCATTAATACTTCCTGACCTCTTTATCTGTGTGTCTGGTTTCTTTGTGGCATTTCTGTTGCAATAATCCAGCTCAATGTAGTCTAACTGAGTAAATAAGAGAATTCATATGAAATCTATCTAGTAACAGCCACTTTTGACTGGGTCAAAGGTATAACTGCTGCAATCAGAGAAACCAAGTTAGAATATAACACAATGAATTATAGAATGGTTTGGGTTGGATGGAGCCTTAAAGATCATTTAGTTCTAACCCCTCTTCTATGGACAGGAACATCTTCCAGTAGATGGCATTGCTCAAAGCCCCATCCAACCTGGCCTTGGACACTTCCAGAGATGAGGCAGAAAGCAAAAGGATTACAACAGGCTAGAGAACACAGTTATAGAAGGAGAGATACAAAAAACCTGAATTTGCTCCATATTGCATGCTGACTCTCCACTTCTCATTGACTTTCCACTTTGCATTTAATATAAAACTACTATTTTCTAGTAGCAAGTTTTGATATAGGTTTGGATAAATTCTATAAGTCTCATAAAATCTTAGTCATTACCTAGGAAACTCCTATGAAAATATTGTAGAATACCTTGTTGTAGCTACTTTTATTTAAAGTTGATACATTAAAATAATAACACTACACTCTGACGTACAATTTAACCTAACCCTTTTGGGGCTACAACTATTATATGAATAGGATATAAAAATCCAATCTGAGGGAAAAAGATCTGAATTATAAAGGAGTTTTTTGGCCTGTGACTGAACATGTAAAAAAAGGCATTTCAGTCTTTACAGTTGTATTGGTTTGGCACAGCCTGGTTTTGGGTAACAGAGGGCCGCAGAGATGGCTCCTGTGAGGAAGCTGCTGGAAGCTTCCCACCATGTCCAGCTGAGCCAATGGCTGATGGCTCTGAAGATGGACATGCTGCTGGCTCTTTTCCCTCCTTTTGCCCAGCTGCGGTAGGGGAGGGTGAGCGAGCGACTCTTGTGGGTGCCTGGCGCAGGGCCAGTGTCAAACCATGACAACAGTTATACTACTACACAGAATATGAAAACTGGGCAAACATCAATTAACTCCCAGGGACAAAATTAATACACATATTTAATAAATGTGATTCATTGGTAGATAAAAATTATACCTCTTATTTCAATTGTCCCATGCTGAAATTTCTGGGAATTCATTAAACATGAACGTTATTACTAAGCCATTTATGTCTTTAATGACAGTACAGGGTTGTCTAGCATTCTGTTCATGATTTTTCTCCAAAAGAAACTTCTGCTGCACCTCAGTCAGTATCATCAAAATTATTTTACAATTAGAATTTAAATTGTATAGTTCAGAGTCTGTCAATATATCATTAGCAACTTACCTAGCAATGAAATAAATTTAAAAGAGTAAATCCTTCCAAACAATGTTGAGGAAGTATGATCACTACCTATATTTACTTCTAATTACCATTCTCTAATTATCATTAGGAGTAAAATACTTACTCAGTATGTTATTATATATTAAGACGTTAAATCCATTTCAGAGCCTGCTTTAAGTTCTTTTCATAACAGTACCTTCCACAGAAGAACCATTGTTTAAGAAGAAAGTAAAAAAGCAAAGAACCCTCCTAAAACCAAGTAAACAAACAAAAACCCAAATCACTCTGTATCACACACATCATGACGCCATTTGTGGAAAAAAATTTATTTTTTCCCCCCAGCAGGTTGCACATCACTAATATTCCTTTGTACAGAAAAGGTTCTGCCTTGCAGCCTATCTACTCTATAACAGCTAACTGTCCCTGTGTATTTTTTCTGTTTGTGATAAAAAGCAGTTGGTGGAAGTAATTTTACATATTTGTGGACCTAGTATGGTTAAAACATAGACTGTATTTTGTCCATTCATCCTGATGAACACCTAATGTAGCAAAGTGTTCAGTTTACGTTACCTAATACCTACATCCAGAACTTCAGTGGGTATCTGTGGAAGTGTACTGGGCTGCATGAGAGTATCTCAAAAGATAGATCTTGCCAAGAAACCTTGTATCTAACTGTGCTAGGACAAAAGGATGCCTGCAGTGTTAATTCCAACACTGGGGAACTAACCTTCCTTCACACTTGCACCTTCCGTTTTTCTTCAAAAACACTGAACTTTCTCCTTATGTATTTTGCACTGGGAAATAAGTAAGTGTATTATTTAATTTGCCTGCATATAGTATGCTCCTAGATTTTGAACAGTGACAATTATCTGGGCATCTGACTATTATTTGGAACAAACACATTAGCAAACCTAATGTTGAATTAAGACTGCATCAGTGTAATGCCCAAGCTGTGTTTCCCTAACCTTAAATAAATTGTAACACTTCGTGCCCCTTAGCCTAAATCTCAGTGCTTCAACAGAGAATTATTTCAATATTTAGAAAAAAATGTTTTACCAAAAATCTGGTAGTTTAGGTTGTATTCTAAAAATACAGTCTTCCAGATGTCATATTGACAGATATATTTTACTTGGGCAAATGCAAGGCTAAACTCTACAGCATCCCTTTGAAATATTGGCCAAACAGAAAAAAAAGGATGAAGAATCCTTTGGAAAAAATGAAACTTCTCTTAATTTAATAAGTGTTCATTGTGAAATAAATAAATACTGTCCCAGTGTTTATAGCAGTCCATTTAGGGATCACTAATTTTATTACTTCAGTTCTCTCTGGCAATTAAGAACTCAGTTACAGCCAGAGTATGAAATAATTGAACTGTTTTACCTGATCTAAACTAAGTCCTTTTTGCTGCAAGAAGAAAGAAAATAATTCAAGCAATGCTGAATTAACCTTACACATAAATACAATGTGAAGTTGTCTTCAGTTTACTTAGATAAATATTTGTGTTTTAAAATCATCCTATGAAAATTAGTAGAAACTACAATTACAGCACATGAAGACAACTAAGAAACCTCTAACATTACATTACTTCCCTGATCAGAGGAATCTTCAGTGTTTTCAAACAGAAATGAACATCCACAGCCCCCCTTGCCCTTATGCCTGTGAATAAGAGGCCTACAAAAGAGAAAGAATAATGGAAGAAATCAATCCACAGCCTTAATAAAGACAGGGACTAGAAAAGAGACCAAGAAGAGATAAATTCCCCTTGTCTGACATTATCTTATTTGCCTCATGTCTTCAACGTCTAAGGAACTGCAGACAAACACACAAAAAACTTCATTGTGTGACGGCAAGATAGTCTCTTGAATCAAGATTCAAGAAAGACTTCCTAAGTTACCAGGGGGAGGGGATCTTCAGCAGAGAGAAGCAAACTTGCTATGCACATCCATGTATTAGAAATTAATTATTTTGTGGCCTCACGGTGTAGAGCAGATTACTTTATGTCATTATGTGGAAAATGGAAAGCTTAAATATTATAATTAATTATCACTTCATCATCTAAGAAAATTAAACCAATGTCAAAGAGTTAACTTTACTTTTGAGAGAGAGTTTGAAAGTATCTCAGTGAATAATCAAGAGCTTGTTTTGTAATACCTGACATCCACTTCGCTAAAATCAACCACTGGACTGAAAACAGAGTTCCTATCCAGCAGCATTGCTTTTAATTTTTTGGTTTTAAGGAACAAGAATAACACTGATCGTTTTAGATCCATTAAAAGTGAGCATCAAGACCTGCATTTAGTCCTGGAATTTTTTCAAATTTCACAGCACAAGTGAAGCTGTTTCATTGAACACATAATTCATTTACTTCTGTGAAAGCACTCTGGGTTCTCTCCTATATGTTGTATGACGCAAGATCTTGCTTTGCATTAGTGGGAACACTTAGATGACATCACTCCTAAATTGTGTCCATAAAAGAAATAATTCAGTTACTTGACATTTATTTTTCTTTAATCGATTGTATGTTTGAAAACTTATGCAGGTCTGTCAAAGTGCCACCCCAGACAGAAACCAAACACCTCGCAGTTGCTCACTCACTCCCCCACCAGCAGGGTCAGAGACCAGTATAAGGTCCTAAGCAGCCAAAAGCGTTTTTGGTTTTGTTTTGGTTTTAAGACCTTTCTCTGTCCATCTTTTAGCTTAGTCAGTATTTATTACATACCCTGATATTAACTTTTTTAAGATAAACAGTATTGCATTATCCTTAAGTGTATGGACATCTAGCTGACTTCTACAAATTTAACTTTTTAGGGATAGACATTCATGCACAAATGTCAAAAAGTGCATGCCACTAATTTTTTTGTGAACATCTAATTGCATCTTTTGTGTAGTCATATTCTATCTTCAAGGTCCTAACTAACTATAGTATATTTAGCTTTTTTACATGTTGTCACTCTATCATCTGTACAATAATGCCCTTAGTAATACTGACATGTAATATCCAACAACTGCCAGTGTCCCATGGGTTAGCATTTATACTTTATAAGTTACCAGCAGGAGGGAAACTGTACTTTTAACATCTTTCATTTCATTCTTTATTCTCTTTAGCACCTGTTACTTTTCTAAATATGAAATTGCTTATGGTCTCAAAGCATCAAAAATGCTCTCTTCTACTGTATCAACTACTTTGTCAATAGAGAATCCATTTTCAGAAATGCTCTCTTGTACATTTTAAGCCTCAAAATCTGGAACATCCTAAAGCAGCCGTCTTTAAAAAGATTGTACACTCAGTACATTCCAAATATTTTGAAGTTTTTTAAATAGTTTGTAAAATTCCTCTTAGACAGACATTAAAAACAAACAAAAAAATCACTTATTATTTCAGAGAAACAAAAAGCAAATCCTATTCTCCATCAAAAGGCATATATTTGTATTAGGAAAATATCCAGCTAAAATAGAAAAGGAACTGAATATGGATCTCAGCTTTCAATTTATTTAAAAAGTTAAGCTAGGAATGCAGGACAACCTCAGTTTTTCTATATGGCATAGGCTTTTGGGTAGGTTTTTCGTTTATTTGTTTGGTTGTTTAAATTTCATTTGTTGATTTTTTTTTTTTTATATCCACAATGAGCTCATATTCAGAACAGCAGGAAAACACATCCAGGGAAAAGATGGTATGTCGTGTTTTTTGTTGTATCAGACTATTAAAGTCACAATAAATTTTTGTCAATATAGCCATCTTCAATGTGGTCAAAGAACACTTTCTGCTCTTAATGTGACTAACCTAGCTCTGACTACAAACACCTCTTGTGACTGCACATGAAATCATAATACTATATACATGATGATAATACTCATCTAATTGGAGATTTCATATGTTCTTCAACAAAATAGCAGAAAATGCAGATGTTTCTACAAGAGGGGCTGTAAAATTTCTGAGACTCACATTGCTCCCTGAAGAAAAGATACATTTCAGAATAATTTCTTTGATCCCTACAAATGACTTCAGCAATAAAACTCAGGCACCCACAGAATAATTGCTTTACTGTCATATCTCATTAGTATACCTGTTAACTTCCTTATACTACTCTCAAGGGATCTCATATGGGTTTTTTTGGTTTTCAAAGGTTTTAAATCCATAGAAGACTAAAGCAAAATTTGGTGGAGGCATCATAACATTTAGGTGTTACTTTTATCTAGAAATACAAAATACATTTGTTTTGTCATCATGACTGAGTCTCAAAAAAGTTCAAAGCTACACATTTTAAAATATTTTACTGATTGACATAAATTTCTTACATGATATAAATCAGATTTTGCACTCACATGCAATTTATCATCATTTATGTTTTTTAAATATGTAGAATATATTTCAGCGTATTACTAATGCCGATTTCTTTGTAGTTTAAAAATTCTATTTTATTGCTCTTGTCTTGGCAGATTGGAGTAAAAAATAAATTACTCAAATGTCTAAATAAGGTCTATTTTTCATTGCTCACTGATAATGTTATGTTCCTGGCTAAATGCTTACATAAAATGTATTAAAATTAATTAAGGAATATGCTTTCAGTTGGTGATACACAGAAAAATAGCTGAAAACATTTCCTGAAGAGCTTGATTTTATGTGCTCCCGCTGTAAGATCTAATGTTTAGTGAATCTGGGGTCAATCTACATCTAATCTGACAATATGGCAGTTTTCCCACAGATTATATATTCCCAAAACAGAATGAGAGAGACCAAAGAATTCCTCATATCAAGCAAAAGTGGATTGTGATTCAGGTATACTTGACACTAAAGAAGCCTACAGGCTACACCAGAGGTCATTTTCATAATCAGCCAGTCATAAAAGGACTTCCTTTTCTTAAACCATTTCTTCCTTTGAAAGGCCATCAAAACCTTGCAGAATATGACTTTACTCTGTACACACACTATGGGGTAACATAGCACTACTCTCATTTTCAGAAGCAGATAAGTATATGAGTGCTACTTGAAGAGGACAGAAAGTTGAGGAGGCACTTGCCAAAGCAGGCCAGAAGCAAGTGTCACTAAGATACTGAGGTTTGACACCAAATTCAAGCTGTATTCAGGGTTTCCACATTGAATCATATAGGATAGTTGGGGTTGGAAGGGACCTTAAAGATCATCTGGTTCCAATCCTCCTGTCATAGACAGAAACACTTCCCAGTAGATCAGAGTGCTCAAAGCCCCATCTCACCTGGCCTTGAACACTCCCAAGGATGGGGCATCCACTATTTCTCTGGGCAACCTCTTCCAGTACCTCACCACCTTCACAGTAAAGCATTTCTCCCTAATAGCTAATCAAAACCTACTCTCAGTTTAAAGCTATTCCCCCTTGTCATGTCACTACATGCACTTGTAAAAAGTCCGCTTTCTCATAGACCCCCTTTAAATACTGAAAAGCTGCAATAAGGTCTTTTCTCCAGTCTGAACAATCCTAACTGTCTCAGCCTGTCTTCATAGGAGAGCTCATTGGAGCAGTTCTTGCTTGGACATCTTAGACACTCAGTGGGGGAAAGCCCTTTTTGAAGGGAAGGCCAGAGAAGAATCTCGCTTAATGGTCCAGAAGTCACAGGAGTAAGAGAGAGCTTTACTAACGTCTCTGCCTTTCCATTGTTCTTTATAAGGACAAACTATTCCATAGGTTTCTAGAGCAGAAGTGTTAACTTTTTTTACTCAAATGTCTAGAGCACTCACCTTTATTGTGAAAGATTCAGTTTCCAGCCTGTTTCCCTGAATATTTAATGGTCTAAATAAAGGTGGGTCTGAGAACAACAGAATATGGTGATCATGTTGGGTCAGGGGCAGGGCAACCTCAGTTCTAACGCAGAAAGCACAGTGAAATACCACTTATCTTGATGACCAGCCCAAATGAAAGTAATGGAAGACAGATTCAAAAGGAATTAGAACAAGTATGTATGTTCTCTGCCAATTATTATGAGACTGGACTGAAAATTCAATTTAAATCAAAAGAAACACACACACACACCAAATATAGTGAGATTCATGATAAAGTCTGGAGAGTTGGTAAGGCTGGTTGCAGCACCTGTGAAAGGTTAGTTAGCACATACACTTACAGGTATATTACAGAAACTTGCAGACACACTACAGATGTACAATATTTGCATATAAAACAGACAACATGCACTGCTGCAGGCACACTACAGGTGGTAGGTATTACTGCTATAGTTAATGCTTATCATGTAAATAAGAAATTGGCCCATTTCTAATTAAACATTCTAATAAATGAAAATTCCTAACCATGAAGAAAAATAAGTTACCCCCTTAGATGGCTACTAGATTTGGTGTTTACTGCCAGGTATCTGTGGCTCTCTGCAGTTGAGAAATATGAAGAATTTATAGCTCAGTATTTCTAATGTAGGAAGATGTTAGGCATCTTTTAACTGCAATTGCTTGATTTTCTTGTGTTATCTTTGTCCAAATAATGCACAATTTTTTGAAATATAGGTATAGAAAGCCATTTGCAGAAATTGTGTCTACCAAATATTACAAAATATGTTTCAGATTAATCAGAATTTATCAGTTGACTCAAAGAATTTTATATTCACTTAAAATAGAAAAATAATAAGAACTGTCTAATGTAACTCACTTTATTGAACAAAGACATAACAATTAGTTCTTTCACAAGACACCTTGCACATTTATCTCTCTGCAAACTTTTTCTGGGAAAGACAGTGATATGACTGAGCTGGTTTAAGGGGTAACACAGAAAAACATGCATTAACACTACCATTGCTGTAGATAGCCTGCAGGTAAACTGAGGTCTTCCATTCCCAGTTTCATTTGATATCTTTAACTCTCAACGCCGAGGGTAGGATTTTCCAACACTAAGTTCTAGCATTGAAATGATCAAAGCTGTAGTAGTGTTTAGTGTTGCAAATCTCAGTCTTGTCGACGTAGTATGCTTCTGTGGCAGTTCTATATCCAATATTATAAGAAATCAAGATTTTGATTATTTGCCTCAGAATTTGTACTGTCTTTTCATAAAACAAAATGGCTTTGGCTGAGCAAATACTGTATGGATAGCAAATGTCAAAACAAGTGAGAAATACTTTAGTTTTTTATCTTTTGTATCCTCAAGCCTAGATTCATCCAATACTTAATGTTAATGGAACATGAATATTAGAAAAGGGATGGAATATGACAGTGCATATGGAAAATATTAGGTTTCCTTTTCTATCTGAACTTTGTTTCAACTTAATTCTGACTAGAGTGTTTTAAAGAGTTAGAGCTGAACAGTTAGAAAAGTGACAGTCTTTATATATTGAGTGTCAGAAGTAATCTGTTATATAGTTCAAAAAATTTCACTACTGTTTATGCTTTTATTTTAAATGTACAGTGGTGTGTCCAGAATTTGATTTATGAGTGGGGTTTTTTTTTTAGTTAAATGCTTCTGTTATCAATTCTTCAATTTTGTCTAAGGAAGTTCTTTTAAAATGACTAACATCTTTAAAGAGATTTGGTATTCCTTAAGACATTGGTGACTTACAGCTTTATAATTTTATTCATATAAAATGAAATTATATTAAACAGTTTCTGATTTTAAGGGCTTTCAATTTGGGGACAGCCCATTTTTGCTAATTTGGGAGCTCAGCTTGGCTTCACAGGTTTTCTTAATTCTCAGAACCCCCACTAACTCAATGAGTATTTGGGAATGCCTAAGAGTTCTAAAAACATACCACAAAAGTCTTAAACAGGTTAAAAGGGAAGAAAAAAACCCAAAAGCAAACAAATGAAAATAACAAACAAACCAACAACAGAAACACAAAACCCCAAACCCAAACAAAAAAATTAAAAGGGAAAAAGTATCACACCAAAACCTGATCAGTAACTGAAAATATGAAATAGGCTTCTCCTAAATATCTGTGCTGCAGTGTAGTAGGTTCTATATGCTGAGTGGTAAATCATAAAAAATGAGTTCAAGTTCTGTATTCTACCTTGGTCTTTGAGAAATAACATAATATTTCTTTAAAATCAACAAGTAATCTTCAATGGAAAAATCCACACAATAGGGAGGTATGTGGGCTTTGGGTGACACACAGGTCTCTGCCCTTTATATTTCTGAATACCAAAATAGAAAGGATGCATCCAATTCTTTATAGAATTTTTTAAATTACTAGATTTTGGGGCAATATCTGTATGACAAAGAAGCAATATTAAACTGCAGGAGCTTTGCAGACTGTGAAAACACTAATTGGCAAAATCTGATCACATTTGTCTAAGAAAAGGGGTGACCTCATCATAGTCTTTGACTTCCTCAAGAGGGGTAGAGGAGAAGAGGATACTGATCTCTCAGTGACCAGCATCAGTACACAAGGAAATGGAATGAAGCTGCATCAGGGGAAGTTCAGATTAGTAACAGGTTCTTCACACAGACGTGGGCGCTGGAACAGCTGCCCAGAGAAGTGGTCATGGCACCAAGCCTGCCAGAGTTCACGGAAGCATCTGGACAGCTCTTGGTCACATGGCTTATTGTTAGGAACTAGAACTTGATGATCCTTATGGGTACCTTCCAGCTCAAGATATTCTATGGCAGACTGTGACTACTTTGGCAGACTTTTACATTCTGCTTTTTTTTATGTAACACTAGGACTTCACAAAAGAGCTATCTGAAAAAAACAAAATTACCTGTTTCACCATGAAATGAGAACTTACTGAATGTTATTACTTTTCTGGTTTATGAATGATCTCTATTATTAAAAATATAAATCTTTATGCATTTACAACTTTACCATGACTGCTTAAACCTACCCTTTACATAACATTTAACTTTACTTGTAGGAAAAAAATCAAAAAAATAACTGTGTGCCAGAGCATATTTACATTATGTACTGGGGTTTTTGACTTTCATTTTCTTAGCAATATTTGGTATGTGTTACATCTCTCAGAAGCTTCCTTAACATGGAAAACAGCTATGATTATTTTAAATCACAAGAAGGAACAGTTTCATTACATTAGCAGTATAGCACAACTCTGCAATGCTGTATATCTACAGACAAATGCAACTATGCTATATTTGATAAATGAAGTCACAGTAATTGGTTTCAGGATCTTATTCTGGCTAAAGCATACCCAGTAACCCTTTTGGATATGAAATTGCATATTTCAAAATGTCAATTTTGTTACAGTTCCACATAGAATGCATACTGATTACTGCTACTTTATAAATATAGGTGGCCTAATAAAATCAAAATGTCACATTAAACTACTGTAGGTTGTGAATTTTGTCAAAGTGCAATAAAAATAAATAAATATACATATAGTTCAAAAATTACTAACCTATTAGTTTTTCTCCATGAAGAATGAGAAAAATATTTTCTAAACTTGGAAGATTTCAGTAGCTGTGTGACTGAGATCTATTACACCTTTTTACCTCTAGAGTCTAGAAATAAAACTAGGTTTATCTTTAGCAATATATATAGGGTTAGATTTTTCTGAAAACGGTTATTTGAGATCTCTGTCTTGCCATCCACTGTATACATTGGTACACATTTTGAAAAGAAAAAAGGCAAAGTACTAGTATTACTAATTATGCATTCTAGATTTAAAATGAAAAAAAAAAACCACAGCTAAAAATCACTATTATTTTTTAAGAGGACTGTGTATAAAAATAAAAGCTCTTCTCAAGAACTTCGGCACATTTTTCACACCATTATAATTTGTTTGTGAAATTAAACCAGTCCTGTATTATTTTAAAATACCTAGAACACACAACTTATTCTGAATTTTTACTTAATGACCTTTACCCTAATTCTATGGAAATGGCCACTGAAAAAATAAAATTAATAGGAAATGAAAATAATCAGCAGTATTTTGCATCATTTTTACTGATGTAGCCTTTAGACTAAGATTAGTGGGGTTGAATTTGAGATCTGGTGGGACAAATCCCATTTCTGGAGTGCAGCTGCCAATAGTTACAGCCTGTTCAGAAGAGACAGGGGAGGAAGGAGACACGTAAGGGTTGTCCTCTACAGTAAGAGCTGGATTGAGTATGAAGAGCTGTCTCGGAGGAAGAGCTATGAACAGGACAAAAGCCTGTGGATAAGAATCAGAGATTAAGGTAACAAAGAGAACTAATGGTTGATGTCTGCTACAGGCCACCTGATGAAGGGGAGCCTATTGATGAAGCCTTCTTGCTCCTGCTTCAGGAGGTATCACGCTCACCTGCTCTTGTCCTGCTGGGGCACTTCAACCACCCCAGCATCTGCTGGGAAAGTAGCACAGCGAGCTGCAGGCAATCCAGGACAGTCCTGAAGTGCATGGAGGAAAACTTCTTGAGCCAGGTAATAGACAGCCCTACCAGAGGGGAGGCGATACTGGATCTGATGTCATAATTAAGTGGGTTAAATGGGGATGTCAAGATGAGAGGAAGCCTGGAATGCAGTTATCATGCGCTGATGCAGTTTCCAGTCCTGAGGGATATGGGTGCAGCAAAGAGTAAAGTTAGGCCCCTGAAATTTATGAAAGGGAACTTCCAAACCTTTAAAGAGATATTCAGTAGGGCCCACCAGGAGACAGCCCTCAGGAACAAGTGAGTAGAATAAAGCTGGCAGGTCCTTAAGGAAATCGGTAGGTGCAAGACCTGGCAATCCGCAGGAGCAAGAAATCAGGCAAGGAAGGTAAGAGACCAGTATGTGGGAGTAGGGACCTGCTGGTCAAATTAAAGGGAAAGAAGCAACTGCACAGACAGTGGGAACAAGGACAGGTAACTTGGGAAGAGAACAGAGAAGCAGTTTGATTGTGTAGGGATGAGGTGAGAAGGTCAAGGCAAAGCTGGAACTGAACCTGGCAAGGGACGCAAAGAATAAAAATAAAAAGAAGGTATGTTAACAACTGTCTTGTCTCAGTCTTCAATGACAATCTCCCTTCCCAAACCTCTTAAGTGGCTGGACAGCAGGGGGACTGGGGGAGAAAAATGCTTCCCACTGTAAGAAAAGATTGGGTGCATTGACCGCCTGCAGAACCTGAATGTGTACAAGTCTACGGGACCTGATGAAATGTATCTCAGAGTCCTGAGGGAATTGGCTGATGTAGTTGCCAAGTCACTCTTCATGATATTTGAAAAGTCATAGCAGTCAGCTGAAGTCTCAGGTGACTGAGAAAAAGGAAACATTGCATCCTTCACTAAAAAGGACAGAAAGCAGGACTCAGGAATCTACCAACCTGTCAGCCTCACCTCTGTGCTTGGGAAGATCATGGAACAGACACTCCTAACAAGCTATGCTAAGGCACATGGAGGACAGGAAGGCAATTTGAGACAGCCAGCATGACTTCACCAAGGTCAAATCTAGTGGCCTTCAATGATGGAATGACTACATCAGTGGACAAAGGAAAGGCTACAGATGTGGACTTCTGTAAAGTCTTTGACACTGTTGCCTCATAATATCCTTCTCTCTAAATTGCAGGGAGATGGATTTGATGGTGAACTGTTAGATGGATAAGGAATTGGTTGGATGGTCACATCCAGAGGGTAGTGGTCAATGGCTCTGAATGACAATGGACATCAGTGGCAAGTGGTGTCCGTCAGGGGTCCATATTGGGACCAATGTTATTTAACATCTTCATTAATCACATACATGAGAGGATCAAGTGCACCCTCGTCAGATTTGCAGGTGACACCAAGTTGGATGGTGTGGTTGCCACACCTGAAGGATGGGATGCCACCCAGAGGGACCTGGACAAGCTTGAGAAGTGGTTTCATGAGAATCTCAGGAGGTTTAGCAAGATCAAGTACAAGATGCTGCACCTGGGTCTGGGCAGCCCCCCCGTGCCAATACAGCCTGGGGGATGAACTGGAAAGATATTTGTGCATTATACTACTTCCATGAGAGTTCAAGACAGTTTCACAACCATCTTATGTGATGGAAATAACCTAACATACACCATAATATCATGAAATTCATATAAAGAGACATTACTGCCAAGCCATACAGGGTGGTTTCATCATTCAGTTGCTGAAATACTGCATCTTTACTTACTGCTCTTCATATGAAGATTGTGTAAAGGTTTCAGAGAGTAACAAAGACTTGTGGTTTGACTTATGAAGGTGAGCCTTTGCTACTATTAGATCCCTAGCTGGAATTCAGATCAGCAAACTCACATTGTTTTCAATTTCATCAGTTCCTTTTCCAGTACTAAAACTTGCAGCACTGATGAGTTTAATCATCTGTGTATTTTGTCATTTGGCAGAGATTTAAAATGACCAGTTAACTATTTTGTTTCCATCTGCTCTTGCTGCACTGTTCACAGAATGGTGGCATCTACAGTCTGTAGGTTCACAGTGACTCACCTACCACTCAATGCTCACTCTTTTACTGAAGCTAAGCTTAAACTACACACAAAACAAATTGACACTTGCTCATAAAAACATTCTCATATTTATGTGTAGTTTTATTAAACGAATATTCGAAGTACAAGCTTGTAGCACTAAGGCACCAGACAAAACAAAATGTAAAATATAGCATGCATAGCTAAGTTCTAGGCTTTATTTATCACCTTTCATAATACACAGACTAGAAGCCCAAGTCCAAGACTGTTTTACTATATATTGGCTCTTCCCTTCCAAATCCACACCACTATGACTTTGCTGCTCTTATTATCTGGTCAGAAGCAGGTATATCATATCCTACATTTAGATAAAATGTTGACACACCCCTTTTTTAATCTTGCAGAAACATCTCATAGTTTATCCTTTCTTCCTTTGTTTATTCTGCTTATCTTTCTTCAGTTAATTTGTTATAAAAGAAGAAAAGGTTTCATCACTTAAATTACTTCTGACAATTCATTAAGCCAGCATATGTTATTAGCTCTTTTTACAACATATTCATGTCTCTGCACAGTTGAGTGAAATTTGTTGCATTGATGGATTTAAATACACTTATTGTTCATAAGAATACTTTTACCTCTTTTACCTGCTGCCAGAGTGTACTTGAAGGGTGGGCAGATGCATAGTCAACTCTTGGTATGTGACTGGCAGCTGTTCTCTTTTCTAATGAAGAACTACAGATCACAGGTAATAGAATATACAAAATATCTTGATCTAAATGAAAAGCAAAAGATCAAGGAAGCTAAATGAAAAGCTAACATGCAATACCTCATTACTGCCTGATTCTTTCCTTTCAGGAAGGAGAGTGACTAAGCTCCTAGTCACTTTTTTATTCAGAGTGAGTATACTCACTGAGTTGCCATGTGCTGCTCAAAGGGAAAGTATAGGTGTTTCTTAACATTTCAATGTCCTTTGATTTGACATCACTGTGTTAATCTGTGATCAGTCCTATTGTCAAATGCATGCAGTATTAAAAACTGAGAAAGTAAAGTAAATTAGACCCTCTGGTGTTCACCTCAAGTAATCCATTACTGGACAAGGAATGGGTTGATGAGGTTAGTCTACTGAAAACTAAGGTATTTGTTGTTTGTTGCAATTGTAGGGGGTTATCCTCTGATTGCCAACCTTTACAATAATCTCATAACTCTGTATTAGGAAGAACTATTATAGCGTTAAATGGATGTTAGTGAAATTTTGCTTCTGGTTTAGCTACATTTTTAAGTAATATTTTTATTGCAAAATAAAAACAAGAATAGACAGCAGACAGACACACACAGTGTAGACTTGACAATGCAGTCAAAATACAAACTAATTTTTTTTGATTCAGTTGACTAATCTGTGTTCAGGAGCCTATCTTTGTCTAAACGAGAGGATGCAGTTTTCTTAACATTTAAAAAAATCTTGAAAAGAAATCTGTGTTCCATTTTCTTACTCAGATACAGAGGGATTATGACTTTTCATTGTACGAACTATTCTTAGTTAAAATATTTTAAGCAAAATGTCAGTTGATGGGATTAGATCTATCTATTTATTTTAAATCAGCTAGATAGTGATAATCTCTTATAGGGAAATTTGGGGAAAAAAATCATAGGCATTAGGAAACAACTAGTCACAAGGACAGAAAATTGAAAAATAAGATTCAGCATGAAAATGTAAAAGAAAGTAAAAATACTCAGAAAGGAATATTATGTAGAAAGAAAAATATTGGAAAATACATAATACCAGAAGAAATGTGTATCATGAAACAAATGCCCAGTATGATTTGCAGCTGAAAATATAAAGTCATCCCATTATAAAAGAAACAGGATCACTTAATTCTATATATGACTAATAAATAATACACCAAAACCTGCATTTATTTATGTGCACTAAAGTGACTGGAACCATAACAGCAAAATGTCACTCCATAGATTGCTGTATTTTCTCTAGACACGGCTTAAAAATACTGAATTTGTGTAAGCAGTCCAAGTCAGCTGATAGTTGTCTGATGCTAAAATTGTGGAGACTTTTATTGACGAAATATTTAATCAAAAGCCAGGTAAAGAACTCCACAGAATAAAAGTCTTGAAATTGTGGGCCAGACCAGTATCAAAACAAGTACAGCCAACATTTTTATACACTGCCTTGTAAAAGAATAAATTATAACTGACGCGAACTCTATAATGACACAAAACACATTTGGGGAATTCTATTTCCAGGTATGTTGGTCCTGTGAACTAAATACCTACTACCAGTTGGGAAATGTTACATTTTTTCCTGCAATGTATATTTTGTCTAGCTTCACTTAAAAAGAATTCAATCCTCATGCTACAACTCTGCTCTGCAATAGCAAAGCTCTTTAAGTCATGACAGTCAGCAGTTTAAAGAACGCTCTTGCACAAAGTAGGATTCATACATAGATATGCCCAAAGTCCAGAACTGTGAGAACAAAAACTGATTTGGTCTTTTGAGGCACTTTGTGTTTTAGCCTGAAAGTTTTAAAACACACCTCCAGGCATACTCAGAACTACACTGGTTTTGACATGGCTAGGTATGTATGAGCTAAGTGTCTAGCTGTACATTATCAGTTTCTGGAAATCAGGTGGTGTTCTGCCTACAAGAAGGGAAACATTCACTGCAATGTGGGTGAGAAAGATTAAACTCTTAGTGAGGGAGTTTTAAACACCATGTCTTCATTCCCCAGTGATGACACACAAACACCATGTCTAGTGTACTTCTAGAACCTTAGCCTCTTGCGAAAGTTTGGACATTGTTTGTAGGAGGTCAAGCTGTTTGGGCAAGAGAAAGAGGAGACACACAAAACATGGCTCCATATGAGTCACTAAAACATCTGACTATATCATAGAGGCAAGAATGGAAGTGAAAGGGGATCTTGTTCCATGTTATCTTAGTATTTTATCCAACAACTGTGGGATACACAAATAAAAATAGACATGGGAACAGGAATCAATCTGAGATGTTCCCTTCCCACACGCAAGTACAGAACTGCTCATAAATATTATTACTTTGGCATTTCATAATAACTTTAGCATGAGGAAAGAACTTGGCAAACTCAGTGAGCTAGATTTGGATGTCATTTATCTGAAGGCTAATCCAAGCCCATCTCCCACTTCAAAACAATTTTTAGTAGTAAATTAAATAAGCTTAATAACTAACGTAATCAGATCAAATTCAATGACCTAGTTTTCTTCTTTATACTAGTAATATCTTGAGGACTAGCACTTTAAATACATTTTATCAGTGAAGAGTCTGATATATTAGTGAATCAGAGGAGAAATTATGCCGCCAACTCAGATAAAGACCAAATAAATTTTTCATCTGTGTTTGTCGTACACAGCATAAATTCTGGATGTACATCTCAAGGTGCTGCAGAAACATTAGGAGATGCTGAGATATTGTGGCTAATTTATCTAAACTTAAGTGTACCTGGTTTGAAAATAATTAATCTGTAAAATATTTTTTTGGTTTTTTACACACCCAAAGAATGAGAACAAAACAGCTGAGTTGTAAAAGAGGATTAGTAAATTATTCTGTTTCCTCTATCTATTTAACCATGCTGGGTGGTCTGCCCCCAAAATCGGTCTGCTAGCTATGCTATCCAGCTGGCAAGTACAAACCACTGTCTGTTGAAACTACAGCACAGCTGTATGAATGCCATGAAGGATTCTTTCTCTGCACATATTACATCCAAGTTTCTTAATCTACTCTGAGCTAGAAGGAAACTACATTAGACAAATGACAGACATGATGTGAGTTAGGGTTTCACAGACTTATGGCTATTCACTAACTTCATTTTTTCTTCCAAAATCAAGGAAATGGCAGTAAAATAACATAAAAAATGCATAATCTAGAGGGCTGTTCTGATGATTATGCTTGTACTTTAGCTGTGGTTCAGAGGAACTTGTAACAGTGCCTGAAAGTAAAAAGCCAAATTCCTTCACACTTAACTTTCACAGCAGTCTAAGTAATTGCACTGAAAACTAATATGGACTGTTCATACACTCAGCTTAGTTTCATCCTTTGGGATTCCAGTGCTCTGAGCTCCCCATGAGAGAAAAAAATTTCAAAGAGGAATTGCAAGTCATACACACATACACACTACTTTACTGGTGTCCAGAAAACACCCAGCATTGCTGAAAAATTAAGTGTGTGATTCTCATCCAGAAATGGTGAAGCACCTGTGGAATATACATATTGTGAAGATTCCGTGGGAATAGATGCAGGAGAAAGAGCAAGTAAACCAAACATACAATTTTCTTTAACTTACTGTTTTTTTCTGTCACTGGGTATGAACTGAAGGCAGTCTTTCTGCTATGATAAATAGTTTCAAAATGTTGACCGTAAAGGAACAGAAAAAAGAACTCGTTCCTAGACAACCCACATGGCATCATTTAGTCATATGGGCTAATCTTTCCTGAGTAACTGATTGCTGGGATTTCCACCCATATTTGTTTCCTCCCCTTTTCTTTTGAGAAAGAAAGATTTGGAGACGACAGCAGGCAGCACAAATAAACCACAAAGCACGAAATCTGTTAATAATGACCACCAAAGGAATGCTGCTCTTCTGGCAGATAGAGCAGATGGACAGATAATGCAGTGCAATTAATAAAGAGAAGCTCATAAGGACTGAGGTTTTGCTGGGTGCTAGAACAGCAATGGTTAGCAAGTGAGTGCTATTTTGATTTGATTGGAGTCTTCTATGTTGATCTTTCTGACTGGCAGATTTATTGATTTTTTAATACAAAGAGTGGTAATCTATTATCTTCAGGTATTTACTCTGCTTTGTTTGAAGTCAACAAGTTATAATTCAGAGTTTAGCATTAATACTTATGCATTTTAGAGCTTTATTTTTCATTTTAAAGTGCATTCGACATTAATAATTTCATAGTGTACAATGATTCTTTATCCAATTTCTACTATTTAAAAGGACAAGATCAGTTCCAATTCCATAACTCTATCTTCTTTGGAAAACAATACAGAAGGGTAATCTTCAAATAGACATTCATTTAATGCAAAATTATATCCTTTAAGAGCAAGCACATAAGTATTCTTTTTATATTAGGAACACTTCAAAAATATACTCAGGTCAGCTAGTACTTTCATTAACAACATGTTCTTAAAAAAATAGCTAAAAGAGATTTATTTAACTGAAAAAGAGTTATATAGCTAAGCCTGATGAGAAGCTGAACATCTGTCATGCCTGTAAAATAAGAAATCCAATGCTGAATTTTGAAATTACACTTTATATGTTAGTATAGAAAAAATATGTAAATAATTAACACATAAAATTTTATTTTTAGAAAAATTGTTCTGGAAAACTAAAATGAAAAGGAGAGATACAAAATAAAAAACAAAGAAGAATGGTGCAAGGAGTATTACGATCACTTCTGGTTTATGCTACAGGTAAGCATTACATCAACCAAAGATGACTGCTTTCCTTATCCCTTTCATATTTTCTCTTATCAGATGCAACTTTTGTTCTTTTATTCTTATTCCAAATATGACACACCTTTTTTTTTTTCCTTTTTTTCTTTTTTTGTTAGAAAACTCAGTGTACTATGGGTTTCCCTCACACTTGAAGATAACAGCAAATAGAAACATAGTTTATTCCAAAGGCTGTAAGTTCAGATGGAAAAATTAGGTATCTGTTTTGCAACCAAACCCTTTTGTAGGGCAGATTTTCCAGCTGTTTATTATGGAAATCCTTTCATAAGGAAGATTTACTAGATGACCTCTAAGTTCTCTTCCAACTAAAACCATTCTGTGATTCAATGACATGGAAATCCTTTCATAAGTGATGTAAAGAAAGTAAGTATTTTTCAGGAATTATAATATTAATAGATTAAAGGAAACAAAGGGAAAACTCCCACTGACCCTCTTTATGAAAGTAAAAGCCTATCCACAAGAATTTAATATTTTACTTTTGTAAAGATCTGTCACGACCACAGAAGGTTGTGCTAACCATGAAGTTACAAGCTAACCTGAGGAAACTATAAAGGATTGTACACTGGGTGCTCTTGTTCTATGGTAAAAATACAAACTCATTGAAGTGAGGACAAAAGACAAGTCTGAGAAAGCAGAAATCAGCGTCCTAGTGCTAGACTGTCAGCTGGGTGAGCAGAACCCCTGTTCTCTGGAAATTCTCTCTACTTCATCTCACCATTACTGAGCATATATTATTGGCCCAGTCCTGGGAAGCAAAACTACAATTTGCCTGTGACTGCAGCAGTCAAAGATGGAGAATTTTATATCCCAGCCCAGCAGTTTTTATTCATTTTACCCAAGACAGTCACTTGTTAACACTTGGTGATTTAGGCACTACTGGGGTTTGTGGGAGTCAGAATTTCAAGAGTCTGCAAAAAATTAAAAATACTTGAATCCCAGTTTGTCTTTACAGCTAAATTCTTTTGTCACTGATCCATGCTGGCATAAGAGAAACCCATACAGATGGCTTAGAAGATCTTAAAGCAAGCTAAATGAATCAGGGGAAAAAAAGGGAAGGGAAATATGTATTCTGAGAATCCTTCTTCGCAGTTTTGGGATTTTGTCTAACACGAGAGCTTACGGTTGTAGGAAGGCAGCAACAGTGCAATGACTTTGTATATATCCACCAATAAGAGTGTAAATGCTTGAAAGATTAGATTCAGCTGAGTTGTTTTGAGGCTATCAGTGACATTTAAATGATAGATGAGTACTTAAAGAAAGGAGATAAACAACTACATATCTTTGAAAAATCTTAGCTGTGGTTGGTAGATATAACTATTTATCATAAAATAATTCTAGAAATGCCTACTGGGTTAACAAAATAGCCTTCGAGCAAGAGATGTTCCTTGCTCTACAATTACTAATGTTCATATGAGGCCTCTATCTCTTCTTTCACAAGAATATTCTACTTCTTTTTATCTGTAAGCACAAAAATCTTGGCAGTTAATTTTCTTTCTCAATTTAATGATAAGAACTTATTTTGCATCTGCCACACCTAATTTCAAGCCTTTTAACTGCAAACTCATCAAAAAGACAAAACAGGAGATGGCTGAATTTTTATTAACACACTAACTCATGTTATACAAAAAGTGAAACACAATGACTTTAACCGGATTAAACTTGGGTCTACATTATATGCTCCTGAAAGGCTTATCTTCTCATGCACGTGAGCTGAAAATGTTCATCCAGAAAACCATAATACTGTAGAATATCCTGAGTTGGAAAAAACCCACCAAGACCATTGAGTCCAGCTCCTGGCCTTGCACAGGATAGTCCCAAGAATCGCACCATGCACCTGAGAGCGTCGTGCAGATGCCTTGGACAACATTTCAAAGTGACTTCTGATATCTCTAGATTGAAAAATGAAGAACTGCTACAATTTAACTAAACAAAGAAGTTATTCATCTTCCTTTTTCTTTTCTATAAAGGGGAAAAAGTGTTAGACCGAAGACTACCTATGTCATGGTAACTAGTTATCAATCTGTAGAATCTGTCATGAAATGTTTTTTCTAGAACTATTAAATAGTAATATTTAATTTAATGGCCTCAATAGGAAAA
This sequence comes from Oriolus oriolus, assembly GCA_013400235.1. NCBI lineage: Eukaryota > Metazoa > Chordata > Aves > Passeriformes > Corvidae > Oriolus > Oriolus oriolus. Next base: position 65,074 of record VXBT01004545.1, read on the forward strand.
CTAGAATAACGCACAAAGATTAAGAAAATTTGGTTTTATCTAATGTTTTTTACACCAGATTACAATAATTTATTTATTTATCATCACTACTACTTTCATACTTATATATCTCCTTCATGTGAGAAGTTGAAGGCTTATTAATAATTTTAAAAAACATACCAACAACAGCAAAAAAAGAAACCAGAAAAAGCAAAATATAACTAAACAAAGTGACCCCAGTGGATGCTGATATAATAAGGGCATTTCAGAAAGCGTCCATCTGACCTTACTGCTAAACCAAGATGGACTATATTGAATGAGGATCAGGTCCGGCTAAACAAATAACCTGACTGCAATTTTCTGCAACCCATTAGATGGTATTAATGCAGTGAAGGCCATGGAAATTGAAACATGGTTCATTAACTGTGTGTGGGTTTTTGACAAGCAACCCTGATATCCGTGTTCTCTCTGATGACCAAGAGTAATCTGCACTGCAGCAACCTGATGACGTGTTTCAGTGCATAGCCTATTGACCACCTGCTGCTTAATATGCTACAGATGATACTTTAACAATCCACAAGAAGCTAGGAATAGACAGGAAAGAAAAGCCTCTCATCCCAACTTCAATCCACATTACCAAAAACTCAGCAAGTTATTTGACTGAAATAGTTCAGGCTGGTTTAGTCCATAAACCAAGTACTTCTTCCCCTCCTGAACTTCAGAACGAAACTTTTGCTTGCAAATAATAAACAACTGAGTTAATTAAATTGTTTCTACTAAGAACATACGTTAATTTGCTGGAGGAGATCTTAAGGTTACTGAGACGTGTGAGGCTTTTCACTGAAATGCACTGTGAGAGGCCAAGAGATGGTGGTTATATATTGAGACGGAGAAAGTTCTGACTACATGAAAGGAAAAATAACATAACAGAAGATATCAACATTGGAGCAAAAATCCCAGTGAGGTTCTGTAATCTGTCCTTAGAGATTTTCAAGACCCAGTTGAATACAGTCTAGATCAGGGCTCAGTCTGAATTCGGAGCTGATCACACTTTGAGTATAAAGATAGATTTCACAAATGCTCTTCCACTGTAAACCGATTCTACGAGCAAGGGAATAACAATCAAAGACTTCTGAAATTTTAGACTATTGTTTCATAGATGTATAGTCTATATGTATAAGTGTATAATGCTGACTTTTTAAAAAGAAACAAGGAAGCATAAGCTCAATATGAGCTATCTAGCACCCATAAAAGGGATTAAATAATTATTTGATCCTCTATTGCAAACAGAGAAAGGCAGATTCCTACAGAGAGTAATTCAGACATTGTGGTGGCCTCCTTTTGAGCCATATTCCCTAGTAGGGCCCTGCGCTGTGCTGTGACTCCTTTGTCCCTACCCCACATGATGTAATCCCCCTGAATACGTATGCTTTATTCCTTGTATGGTTCTGTTCTAGAGAATTCTGAGTTGCTATGTACCTCATTGGTCTCCTGTACCCTTGTCCCACCCTGTACCTTTCCTATTGGTCTGTTGAAGTATCCCTCCGACCCTTGTACCTTCCCCTATAAAAGCTCTGTACCCCCATTTTGTTCGTCTTTTGGCCTCTGGGGTTTCTCCCCCTCCCTTAATAAAGCCTTGGAACCCCATGCCGAAGTCCCCTCTCGCCCCTTTGCCTCCTCGGCGTGCTCCCCCCGGGACCCGCCTCTGAACACCCTCGCCGGGACAGGCGGGAAAAGGTCGTGTTGCCGTGCGATGGGTCAGCGCCCTGCCGGACGGCCGGGGCAGGGAAGAACGCGCCGCAACAAGACATGAAAAGTTTTGTATGATGATCAAGTTCTGTGTTATGGAATAGCTAGAAACACTTATCTCTACTTCAGTTTTGAACAAAGTTAATTCAGATGACAAATAATAAATTAGAAATCGGCAGGATGATTTTTATACTGCTAATTAGCAATGATAAAGAAAGCACCAAGTTTTTAAATATAAAATGTTTAATTAAAAAGAGAGCATAACTGTAACAAAGCTGTAGAATTTAAATCTTACTGGACTGAATTTGTATCACTAGAAAATTTTTCACTAAATATCTCACTGTAGTTCTAATTTTGTTCCAAATTCTGGGAGTCTATATGTCTTTTTTCCCCAAAAAGCTAATGTTTGCCTGCCAAAAATTATTGCATTAATTGTTTTTTCAGTCCCAAGGGCACTTAAAAATAATTATATAATGTAAATTTAACCCTGATTTCTCAGGCACCTCTGGCTCCAGGAACATATTATATATAGTTTTTAATCTTACATATTGATAAAATTATTAAAATGTCTAAATGTAATATGATGACAATTATGAATCAAAGACTTGTTATCATCCCTCCAACTCCTATGAGTTTCCTAAATGATCCATTTTTTAAAATATAATTAGCACCAATGCAAGCCTTTCTAATATATTACTTACTAGTATGTTATATTTGAAACGAAGTATTCTGCAAGATGGAAAACATCAGATTTCTAGAAAGAAAAAGATAAGTAAAACCCAACCAACCAACCAAAAACCACAACAAACTGAACACAACAACAACAAAATCCTTCATATGTGAATCATTATTTTCAAAATATTAAAATAAGCTACTCTTACCATACAGTCTCAAAAAGTTAAAAGGATCTCGTGAATGTTCTAAACATTGTCTTGCAAACCTGGCTGTTTTCATACAACCTGTTTTAACACCCTTTTTAAAACTCAATGCAATTCCTTGACCTACTTGATTAACAAGTGCTTTAAAATGATATGACTCTACGCTTTTTCTTTTCAGATATAACTATTTCAAAATTGCTTCTACACTATGATATTTGATTATCATTTTTAGGAAGTCCTTGCTTATACATCATAAGAAAAGGCGTCTATTATAACAAAGATATTCAAGACAGGTTTTTCATGGTGCTGCATGGTGGGAAGATGAGAGGAAAGAGGTTTAAGGTAAAAGATGTTCCAACCAGAAAACCTTTTATAACCAGCCTGTTTCAGTGAAACACACAGTTCTGTTGTTCATCATCATTGGAACTTATATCCTGCAATCAGATTTATCATAATTATCAGCAGATTTATTACAAGAGAATTAACTGGTACATACATAAAAACAAGGAGATGCAATGCAAGAATCTGTCTTTGATTTGTTTCCATATATAACCAAACTAAGAAGTAATTGAATCTACTTCTCCAGTTGAGATCAGTTTTAATGTCAATAAACCAGAGGGGAAATTCATGCTATTTTTTTTATCCTCTACAGAAAAATACACTGGTGAATGTTATTTTTCAAGGAATTTAGAGATGTTTATCTTGCATTTTCCTAGCATATGTCTTAAGTACAATAGGTTTTCTACAAATAATACATGCTATTCTAATATATTGCACTCATTCAATAAAGATTAAGAGAAAAGACTGTCTTGAAGCTCCTCTTCCTCTCTGGCATCAACTAATATGTCTCTAACACAGGCTACACAGGAAAGCATTTAAAATAGAACTTGAAAACTGCTTCCCAGATAAAGGCTTTTATGCCCGCTTATTATAAGTTTGCATCACATAAAATTGAAAATCTCGTTTTGAAGTTTTATGGCCATTACCAACTTAGTTTATAAATCTTAGAAGCTTTAAGCTTGTGCAGCATTGCAATGATTTTCCACACTAGGACCACGTGTTGCAAACCAAAAACTCTGGAACAGATCTTCAAATAAACTACTTGAGTTATTTTATTATCTTTTAAAGAAGATAATTTAAAACATAGTTGAACCATGATCAAAATAACTACAAGCTTCACAAACTGAAAAGGTATTGTACTTCTAATTGCTGTAATAATAAAGGTTCTAAATAAAGATTTGTGAAAGTTGGTGTTAACATAGAAAAGCTTCTTCCTGCCAGTTTTATAACAACTTGGGGAGATAATGTATTTTACTGAGCATAACTGTAAGACAAAAAACAATCTTCAAATAAATTTTAGTGTCATCTGGGTAATAGTCTGAAGGATTAGAGGAAGAGTTAATAAGTTCTGCACTGTAATTCTCCCCCTCATTATGTTATGAGTGTTAACAAAGGCTGAGAATTTTGTGTACAGCTGAAAAGTTGTTGCCTACTCTTATTACTAACTGCAAAACTCGAAAGCAAGAATGATGCTTTGACAGCACTTTGGAAAACTTTTTTCCTTATTTTAAGCAGCAAGTAAGTTTTAATCGATGCAGATACAAAGTGCCTGCTTCCATCCCAAAGTATAGGGTCCTTACGTTACTATATACACCTCTGTTAAAGAAGAGAAATATTATGATATTATTATATCTCTTTTAGGAAGTGCAGCTTAAGACTTCTTACTATACATTGTGCAAATAATTTGATAGTAAAGTTTTATCATGCTTTGGAGCATTAAATAACGTTCAGGAAAATAAAAGTGGAAAAAAACATCTCATCTTGCTCTGACAATCTTGTCAGACAAAATTATGTGAGTGGGAGAAATGTAAAGTGTGTGTATTTTAGATCACTGTGTATTCATGTAGCATTAAAAATTGTTCTCTAATATGTATTTGATGACTTGACAAAATATATATATATATGTTTTTATTCTCACACATGAAATATGTCACATAAAAGGTAAGAAAGAATAAAATTGACTTGGTAGAGGAGTTTAGAAGTTTTCTACAATGATGCCTTCAATAGTGGCATCTTTATGCTTCAAAATATGTGTTTGTGGGGTTGTTGGGATTATCTGAGATTTTTGGTGGTGGTTTTGTTTTTTCTTTAGCAGGGAGAAGAATGAACCTAAATAATTACTTGAAATTACCTATAGAAGCATTTCTGTTTGTGTATTGTTTCTACACTTGCAAACTTGGAAACAGTGAAATTCAGTATCCTGATAAAGCATACTCACTGAAGAAATATTGCATACCACCAGTGATCAGTTCTAAAATTTTGAATAGTAAAGTTTAAAAAATTTAGCTGGGGGAAAGACAAGAGAAATGCAGAGTAGATCATTTACTCAATCAGTAACATGATATAATATGCAAGCAAACTCAAGCATTCAGTGAAAAATCTACTTTTCTTTTCAGTAACCAAAATAAAAGTATTTGCTGAAGAAGTAATTTAGAAGTAAATTAGATAGAAAGTTAAGACATGCATATGTCTTTCTCAAGAAAAGTATATGCTAGATACATCATGTACAAGTTTCCCAAAAAACTTAACCCGTGTAAATGTAGTTGGCTTTTTGATCCCAAGGGCAATGAGACCTTGAACAATCTGCTGAGTAAGTGTGGGTTGTGGAAGTCTGCCAGGCCCTGGCACCAGAGCCGTCTGCCCTACCGTGGAGAAAAGGTGTCTGAGACCTGAGCCTGCCACGAGATAAGAACTTTATAGGTTACGGTGACCAGAAAGCAGGCCCAGCATGCCTTGCTTCTCCTTATGGAGATTGTCTGTACCCTGTTGGCTAACCGTGTCCACCCCACCCCTGCCTTTCCCTATATAAACACCCTGGCTGTACCCCTGACCCCAGGTGAGCCTGGCCGCTGGCTCCCTTCACAGGGGTGGCTGAATAAAGCTCACCTGCGGAATTCGCCACACCAGGCTCTCTCGTCTCTCTCCGTCCCCGGGCCTGCCTGGGTGGCCTCATACGAGCTGAAATCACTGAGCTGAAATCACTACGAGCTGAAATCACTTGTAGCCAGAGTTGCTACACCTTTGAGGCCACCCTCTGCTCGGAGAAGCTGCACAGACCCCCTGGACGGGCAGTTCCCCTGCGGGACGCTCTCTCTGGAAGGTCGCAGCTTCGGCCGCCCGCTGGGCCGCTCCCGGAGCGCGACAGTGGGTCACCTAAGTTAGAGCTGTCTGGAGCCACACTGAAATAATTTTCTTCCAGGATAAAAATCAGAAAAAAAACCCCAAAAGAAAACCCCAAACCAAAACCCAAACACATTCTCATCCCTGTTTTCATATCTGACAGGTTTTGTAAAACTCTTAGAACAGAGATTACACTAGTACAACCATGTTTGCAAAAAAAAATTTCTACCTCAATTTATCACAAACTATAGGGAAAAAAAGAAAAAACCCAAACAGCAATATATAACCTAGAAACACTATGCAATCAATTAACTTCTTTATTAATCACTAGTTCAGAAAATCATATTAATTATGTGGATATCATCAACAATAGGTTATAGGTCATTTCAGTAAGTGGATACAAAAGCACGGAAATGAAGTCTATCTTTATGTCTCTCTTCAAAAGAAAATAAAAATTGGCTACGTTTACTGATGATATGAGATCTCTAATGACTTTTAGCCTCACAACAAGAGCTTAGTCAACATCTGGCATGATATTCTACACTTAGAAGACTTAGTCTTGACTGACCTAATTTAGGAATGAAGCCAAAAGAAGTGGTGAATCACTCTGCATCTCATCCATCTGATGTTACATCAGAAGCTGGGGGAAGAGAGAAGCTGTTTGTTTAAAGCCACTCAAAAAACTGAATTGAAATTCTCATTGTTAGCACAGTCATATTTTGGCTAAAATTTAAGTTATAGCAACGGTATATATTAAATAGCTAATGGAGCATGTTAAATGAGATGATAATTTAGTGAAGAGATCTCTCCTGGAGACAGTGGAAATAATTTCTAGTCATAGAAAATGTTAGCATAGTTTTATCTTCCTTTTATTTTTTTTCCATGAAAATTTTACTATCAGGACTACTCTGGAAATTATTCAAGTCTTTTGGAAAAACGCACAGTTAACAGCCACAACAATAAAGTCATTCTGAGAGAACAGATTCATATGGCTGGACAATTGATGTAATTAAAATAGCAACTGCCTTAAAGGAGATCTAAACATTGCTGGTCATACAACAACAAAATCTAGTCAGATTACTAGTATGACTACAAGCTTTTCAAACTTATTTTATAGCAATTTTTAACTTAGCCCACGTCTCACCCATGTTATTTCCGTCTCTTATGCAACTAACAGTCAAAAGTAAAACAATTATAGAAGAGAAAGCCTTCTGCATATCCAAGTCTTTATTTTTCTTTCATAAAGGTTTCAGTTTGAATCTGTAAAAATACAGCTACATAATTAGAATCTTTATGCTTTGAGTAGACCTGAACAGTTCAAGTTACAGGCGAAACAGCAGTAACTTAATAGTCTGTTTCTCCAGCGTAAGCAAGAACTTTCTATCTGAATAAAAAACATTTATATTACAGTACGTCAGTAGTTGTCTTGCAGTTTTCAGAATTCTTGTCTATTAGACATTAAATATTTTTCAACAGACACATGCCATGTGCTAAACATATCATTGAGACCAGAAATTTTTCAGACAAAAGTGTAGTGAGCACGCAAATACAGAAACTTGCACAAAAACAAATGAAGTAGATTTGGCCAGCTTGAGAGCCCAAGAAAGACAAATTTATGTCTGAGACCAATTTCTGTAAATAGAAAATGAGCTGCTAATATGAAATTGTCTTGAAACATTATAACCATTTTGTATTTCAGAGCAATACTAGGATATATTTTAAAAATATACTCCTCATAGTTTAACATAAGGAAATATTAAAAGGTGTTCATAGCATATTGTCCATAAAAATTAGATGTAGGTAACTAATTTGTATTCCACAGTGAGGAGTAGCTGCCCTCTGAAAGATACTGCAAACAATTTGTGTATTACTGTGGTCATATCCTTACTCCTGGGAGATACTAAAGGGACTTGCACTACCTTTGCTCTCATCTCCTCCTGGTTGATAGTTCTATTCTTTGTGTATCATAACCACCAGTGCAATTGTCGTCCCATGGGCAGTTTCATGTAAGCATTTTCTTTTAATGATATGATAAAAGTAATTAAGTTAAAAGTTAATTTGTTAAACATTTGCCATGGAAATATTATTCCACAAAATGAGAAAAAGTATAAAGAGTGCATTTTGATTTGGGTTTTTAGCCAGGATGAATTTAAGTCATCGTTTTTCAAACTCCGATAATTGAACTTTCAATTTAAACAACATAAGGGCACATATTTTAAAGTATGACTTAAATTATATATGTGCATATGTATCTACACTGGGTACAATTTCGAAAGTCAGCATATACCAGGATTCATTGCCTTAAACTACTTCTGATACCAAAATGGGATGACTTTTGGTAAATGTTGTCATCTAAAAGCAGAGCACTGCATATGCTGTTTGATCTGAATACAAAGATTTTAAACACTAAGAGTGACTGGAAGGTTCCTCTATTGTTCTTTAAGTGTATTAAGTCTTTTCAGACATTTTCATAGAAAAAACCCTTCATTTTCCACTCAAAGAGCCTAACTGACTAAAAATGTTCAAATATGCTGTTTGAAGGGAAATGTAAATCTTTTAAACTTATAAAACCACCCTCCCTGTGCTCTGCTTCCCTGTGACACATATTAAAGATGAGCTAAAAATGATCAAGTAAAAAACTAAATTAAAAGTAGATTATGTAATAGAACTGTATTTCACTTCCTACTTTCAAATAAGTGGTGCTTTACAGAGAAATCCTCAAAGAATCCAGGAAAATCCTTTCCATTTCAGATGTAATCAACAATTTTCAACACAAGGTTTTCAATACCTTCTGAAATACTTCTGTACATTATCCATTTCATTGGAGCATAATCTAAGAAATTACTGTCTTCTATGAGCAGTCCTTCAGTAATGCCACAGAATTAAAACATTTAAGTACTTCATAGAACCTTAGAATGGCTTAGGTTGGAAGGAGCCTTAAAAAGCATCTAGCTCCAAGACCTCTGCCATGGGCAGAGACACCTTTCGCTAAACCCAGTTGTTTAGAGCTCCATCCAACCTGGCTTTGAACACTTCCAGGGATGGGGCATCCATGACTTCTCTGGGCAACCTGTTCTAGGGCCTCTCCATCCTTGTACAAAAGGGTTTTTTCTCTTATATTTAATCAAAACCTACTCTCTTTCAATTTAAACCACTACCCTTTGTTCTGTCCTTACATGCTCTTGTTTCTTCTACAAGAAAACTCCTATGCCTTTAAAAGTGTTGGCATTCTGTCGGTCTTAGTTGTCTAGAATAGGTTTTTAATATGTATTTTCATGGGTTTAGAAGCACATCTGAACTATGTTTTAAGAAAGATAAAACTCCAGGTTATCCTGACATTTATTTTTTATGAACACAACATATTGAGTTATTGAAGTTTTTCATTTGAGGAACTTCAAAAAAACCAATAATAATTTCATGCTTTTTATGTGGAATTTTTCGATTTCTTCAACACCCTGTCAAATCTTGCATATTAAATTATGAGCTTCTGAACATGCAGCTCAGAAATCTGGACTCCCACCACCTGTACAAGAAGCCTTCCTCACAGGATTGCATTTCTTTTGCATGTTATTTCCTCCAAGTTAATGAATTTTGTATTCCTTTCTGCATTGTGTCACATCTTCAGGTGCAGAAATATACTTCACCCAACCCTACTGCCTCCCATAAAAGAAGAAAGGAAGCTTCAGAAAATTACAAATAGAGTTTCTGTATTTCCTGTGTAAATATTCTAATAATCACTCAGTAAACAATATATTGTTTTAGTGATATAAAATAAGGTTTTGGCTACCATTCTCTTCCTATTATTTTTAAATAATCTACTTTTATGAAAAAAAAAAATTAGCCGCAAAAACAAACAAAAAAACAACCCAAAAAACAACACCAAAACCCACCGAAAATGTACTTACTGTAAAGACAAAACTCAATGCCCTTGTCATCCACTTTACCTTACTAGTGTACCCTTAAAAAATTGAGGCACTGTAGGTATGCCCAGAGTTTTACACTGACTAGTTCTGGAGAGCTCACTTAGCTCATGTATGGTGTTTTGGGGTTTTTTTTGGCTGGGTTTTTGTTGTTGTTTTGGTTTTGTTTCTTTTGTTTGTTTATTTCTTTGTTTGTTTTGTTTTCCCTAGTTAATTTATTTGTTTAGTGTTACCTTCACAAAACACAAAGATCTGAGTTTGGAAGTCTACTCTTGGTTGACTGAAAAAAAAAATATACAAGTAGCTCTTGTTCCTGAGTCTCCTATTAATTTTAGCTCCCATGCCACTGGCCTAGTTTGTACTACTTCTTTTTAATGTCTTTTTACATCTTTTTATTTGAGTATTTCCAATATCGAATTTATTACAAGTAAAGTTATTAATAATACCATTTTCAGAAAGACCTGTCTGACTGTGGTCCTGTTCCCCCTTATATGTCTTATCTATGACCATTATTTTGATACAAAACCTGCATGATTTCTAGAGGTCTTCTTATGATCTCTGACTGAAATGAGAAATGCCACTATTACTTCTCACCTTTTTCAGTAAGAGAGGAAACACAAAAGTGCAAGCCAGCAAAATTATTATCCTACTTGTAGATGCTAGAACCCTGCAGGGAGTTTCAGGTTAATTACTGATGACTCACTGGGGCAGCTGTGGCTGATTACACTCAACATTGGATATAAACAAGTAAGAAGAACAATAATCCTCTCCAAGCCCTGTGGTCTGGGTAGAGGTACTGAGGGAATGAATTACAAAAGCTAGTATTGAAACCAAGGGAAAAGAACAGAAAGGAATGCTGGTTCCACTTAGGTTGTACAGTGGAATCTGGCTTCCTCACAACATAGGTTTCGGCTCAGCCCCGCCTGTTATTGCCAATTCTGTGGTCAGGTCAGTGTTCTAGCTGGGAAAACAACCCAACTCAAACTCTTTTGTTGGCAGAAGCCAGGTGCAGTTATTATCTTTCAGTAAAGTCATGTGCTTTTCTAAGTTAATAAACCTGCTTAGTTCTGCTAATAGTCTGTCTTAAATTGCTTGATTTTAGAAATTGGCAACCACAATGCCACAGCTTTCCTAAAACCATTTGTAGAGCAAAGTAGGATGATTCACTTATGCACATAGTAATCTCAGCTACAGCTTGGTGATTGCTGTTGTCTCTCCGTCCAGATTTAAAAAAGTATATTTCTAATTTGTTAATTTACTCAATATAAACCCTTTTTTTTACTGTGTACATTCTCTCCCTCCAAATATAAATACACGCACCTACATTTATGTGTTACACACAGGCTCATTTGTGTTAACAACTCAGCTAGAAGACTGCATATGTAAGTTTTCATCTACAACTTTCTGAACCATTTTCCAAGACTGAATTTTGATGTTACCTGCCAAAAGAAAAACATAGGGGGAAAAAAAAAAAAAGGATGGCTTGATCTCACATGTCATAGATACAGGGAAAGGTCATTGGTCTGGTGATTGCTGATCCAGGAAGGCTTGAAGACCAAAACATTTTTTACTTAGAAATTTGGATTATCTTATAGCCCTGGGATGGAAAAAACCTAAAGACATAAGGAAAAAAGGGAATGAACTGACTGATATTTTTCATCTTCAAGTTTGAAGATGTTCCTGTCTATCTTACAAGAGAGCTGTAGAAATTGGCTTTCCTTTTATGGTAATGGCTTTAAATTGGAACTCAACAAATTTACAACATGAAATATACAATAAAGTTGTTTATGAGAGAATGGCACTGCTGAGTGGGAGACCTCTTCCAGTCCCTACAGCCTCTATTTTATGAAAAAATAAATCTCAAATATAATATTTTCTAAAACGGTATTTGCATCTAAAGCACTTTTTTATTGTAGTTTCCTTCAGTAAAGCTATGCAGCATGAAATAAATGTTTCCTATCTTTTGAGAATGTTCTCATTCCAACATGATTTTAAGTACGTATTACATTGAAAATAAACACTAGTCATGTTAGAGTAAGTTTCATTGTTTGGTGAGAAAGTAAAAAAAATCTGAGCTTTAGAAATATATTCTGAACCAGACATCCTTAACAAAGAGATCTGGAAAACATGCTATTAAAATAAAAGAAAAACCCAGAAAAGCAATTTAGAGTTTTGATCTGGTTTCCTTTCCTCATTATTCCTTTTTTTTCTCCTTACACACAGCATTCCATGTGCTACACTAATTTTTTTGTAATTAGAATAGAATAGTTGTAGTAGAAATGGATAGACCTACAATTATCATCTAGTCCAACAAAAAGTTAAAGCATGTTGCTGAGGGCATTGTCCAAACACCTTTTAAACACTTACAGGCCTGGGCATTGACCGCCTCTCTAGGAAGTCTGATCCAGTGCTTGACTACACACTCAGTAAAGAAATGCTTCCTAATGTCCAGTCTGAACCTCCTGTGGCATAGCTTTGAAACATTTCCATGCATCCTTATCACTGGATCCCAGTGAGAAGAGCTCAGCATCCCCTTTTCCACCTCCCCTCCACAGGAAGGTGCAGACAGAAATAGGTTCATGTCTCAGCCTCCTTTTCTCCTAGAAACAGACATTAGGGCATGATCCAACAAAGAAACAGGTGATCTACTAGATTTGATGTGTAGTAGTACCTTTTTGTGGTAGATTTGTTTAGGACAGGTAGAAAGGAAAAGCTGCTATCTCTATGTTTGTTTTTGCTCTGAAGTTTTAATTTTCAGTTCTCCAAACCAATAGGTAAAAAAACTTATAAATTATTTTTTATAGATGTCTCAATTTGATATTAGTGGTTTGCATGACATTTTAGTATGAGTCAGGAAACCACCATGCAGTGATATAAATATTTCTCCTGCAGCATATCCTGCTGTTTTATTTCGGTACCCCTGCAAGGCTAATAAGCTACATGATATATTATCATCATGAGGTGAGGATAACACTCACAAGAGACCAAAGTATTCTGCCATTTATTATACTCAAAGCCAAATCATTTCCATCACTATTAGCTTATTCAACGATTGACTACAAAATTCTTTATTGAACAATTTAAAAAAGCCCAAAGGATTTCCAAACCTACAAAGCTGCCAGATGTAACTAGAAATTGAAAAAAAAATCCCTTTGTTTTCCAGAGAAGAAAGATATATTACAAATTAATGGGATTTACCCTTCACATTTTTTTCATATAACATAAAAAAAGAAAAAAATTTAAAAGGAATTATACAATGTAAACTTAACTGCAATGATTATGCTATTTCTCAAAAAAGTAATCCACATTATTAGTGAAACCCTATAAGAGAGAAAAAAAAAGAAAGGATTGGAAAGTCTTAAGTCCTCAAGAGTATGCACATTCAAGCAAGCTATTAAAAAATTATGCTGTATGCTATTATTGCCTGAAATATGAAGGAGGAATAATTTTTTCATACATAGAATTCAGTTCTGGAGAAATGAATTATTTCAATCATCTTTGACTACAACAAAATTTCTGTAATTTTTTTTCAGGAAAAAAGTCCAAAAACCCCTCACACACGCCCCCAAAAAACCCACCACTGCTCCGAACACTTCCCCCTCCCCCCCGGCAAAAACCAAAACAAAAACCCCAAAATTTTAGAATTATGATCTCTTCTAAGAATTCAAGTTTTTTGTAAGGAATTTTTTCTTGTTGTTTCCTGGTTTTCTTTCTTTTTTTTTGCTGGGTTTTTTTTTGGACTACCTCTACAGAAGGATTAAATACTACCACCTTGGGCATAAGAAAATCTTGTAGGGTAACATTTTATATACATAAAAATGTAGAAAAGTAAGTGAGAATTCATCTTCATGAAAACAGTGGTAATTCTGTCAGCAGGGCTGTGATAAGCACTTCCATAAATAATTATATAATGATAGGTTTATGGTAAAGACACACTGGGAGAGAAGCATGCATGATCTTCCGGAAACAGAGCACTATCACTCAACGAAAACAGACTATTCTAATTTAGGAGAAAGAAGGCATAGAAAAACTTTGCAGTGCAGATGAAAGTATTTAGGTGCTTGAAATAATTAAAATCCATTTTCTTTTAAAAAACTGCATTAAGGAAGCATTTAATGCATTTTTTTTTCTACTTTGGATTATGATTATTCTTAGATAGCTGAACTTAACCTTTGAATGAATGTAAAAAAAATTAAAATGCTAGATTTATGACACTTTAAAATGCTGAAAGAAGTTAAGTATAATTCTAACATAAATATAAAATGCCTTTTTCATTCTCTCCAGCTAAAGAATCTCATTTATTATAATTAACATTGGAATGTTACTTTTGTTGAAGTCATTCTCACATTAGTGGTTATGCTGTTGTCACATAATCATCTGCTGCAAGTTTTTTTCATTTCTTGTGACAAATATAAAAATTTAAGTGATACAGCTATATTGGCTAATATGTTTCTGGAAGGTATGCAGAAGACACAGTATCTTTGAACTTATTAAAAACCCAGACTGAAACCTAAGTCTGCTTTTCTGAAGCACATAGAAGCATCTTCACTAATACTCATCTTCACTAAAGGCACGTCTTTTTGCTTTGAACTCCAACATTATCAGTGAATAGTCTACCACTTTAACAGAAAGCTTAAAAAAATATTTTTGAAGCATCTAGAGGGATGGTTTAACACTGTCTTAATTACAGTGTTAGCTATTTATTCATGTGGAAGAAAAGGGTGATTATGCCTTAAGCCTTAAGCGTATTAAAACATTCAGCAAAATAACCTTCATTATATTGCTAGCAATAGTACTCCTACATACTACACTAGAGGTAAGTTATTGCTCAACAGGTTGTTTTTACCCAAGCACCTAAACTACAAACACTTCTCCAAATTCTGGAAACTACTCCATTGCATGAAATTACAGTCAAACTTAAGAAAGGAAAGGCCTTTTAGAAATGCTATACTGAAGTAGTGGAAGCTCTGTAAACTTCTTCCTCCTTGCTCCAGATACTAGATGTACTTGTTAACAATAAAGAACTTCTTGCTGGGGGTGGAAACAACAGCAAGGCTTGGAAAGGGTCAGAGCAATTCTGCTGGAATTAAGCATTGCCAATTGATTTTTAAAATCAACATGTAAAGCTTAGCTTATTTAATACAGTCCTCTCAACTCCGAGGAAAAATATTTATTTTGGAAAATGAATATATTGATCCATATCAAACCTCTAGAGCTCCTTTTTCTTCACTTTTAATATTCTTCTCCCTTTGTTGACAAATTATGTGCTTGCAATTATGTGCTTGCAAATCACCATGAATAGAGATTTTTCAGAAGATGAGAATAGTCTGAGTAAAGGTTGAGCTTAATCAAACTAAAACTTGGAAGTAATTTGAAATTGGCAATTATCAGCAGCTTTCCCTTTAGGAAGCTCACTGATCTTTACAAAGAATTTCCTATTCATTTTATGAAAGGTATTTTGCATGTTTCATAAAGAAATTTTTTTTCATTTTTTCATACTGGTTGTGGCAGAGCTGAAAACAGAGCCTAGACCCTCCAGCTCCCAATATCTATTCCCAGTCGTGCTGTGAAATGAATTCTTAGGCTGGACTCAAAAGTGGAAACAGCTTATTTCTTGCTGATGCAGCACAATGCAACTGCTTCTCTTGCAAAGAATACTATTTGGTTACCTGAGCTGCTGATTAATCACTGATATTTGAACATAGGTACCATTTTATTTACTTGTAACTCGTTGTCCAACTTTTTATTTTTTTAAACCTATTATTTGGACCTATTATTTCAGAAGCATTTCTGGTTTTATTTTCTCATCCACCCAAGGAAGAATCTTTGCAAGACAGTTCTTCTAATGTGATAAAAAATAGTTTTCTCTAGTTAGCTATAGTAGTAAATGCAAAGATTTCAAAGTTTAGATTTCAGAGAGTAAAAAATAAACTAAAACTTCCATGAAAACCCTTACCTGCTAGAAAATTGAGGAGAACCTAAATAAATAGTTCTCTATGTGCTTTATTTTAAAATAATTTTACAAGTATCTTAGGGATCAGAGATTTGAAAGGCACATACATTTGCATATTTTGCCAGATGTTTCATGTCACAAAACATCAAAACTCTCACTAAGGTCAGCAGCATTTAATAAAATGCTAAAAGAGAAAATGTCACATTATTTTTTAACTGACTGTATACATAAGACTGAATTTAAAAATATAAGGAGTCTTTTTCCATAGACATATAATATTATTTTATAGCAAAACCATCTAATTATAATTATCTTTATTAATCATTTCAACTATCTACATATTTTTCTTCTGTGCTTCCAAGGGGAGTGTCTTGTTGCACACACAGAAGTGCCAGCTTGTCCAAATTTATTATTTTCACTCTAGAAGTTATGAGAAAGTCATACACAAAGATCCAACTTTCAGGGGTTATGAATGAAGCACGAAAATATGGAAAATAGATATGAAAATATGTGAAGTTAAATAAAAATATGAGAATTGTGTACATATTTATATATAATTTTGAGGTCAATCTAATGTCTGATTTTCCCATGGGGGTTTTCAATTAATTCTGACAATAATATTCTATTATACATGTGAGCATCTTGAGATCTAAATCTTGTAGGATGTAGACAATGTGTCCAAGCATACAGTATTTGATCCAAAGTGTCTGTAATCCAATAAGCATAAAATATAATAGGTTTATATATTTGCTACAATTCTACACCCCTACTGATAGCATTAGTTACAATCTTGTCATTTCAAACTCATAAATAATGGTTTGCCTGGTTGAACAGATACTACTTGCAGTGTTTTCGTGATATCTCAATATAAAGTGCCTGTTAATTGAAGAGCATTTGAAAAATATAGGGCCTTAAAGATGGAACTATATTTAGCTGTTTATAATGGTTGTAAATCCCTTCTTTACACAATTCTAGTAATGTGAATGAAGTTTTAATCGATTTCCTTATAGCAGAATCTCAGAAATACTGTATGCTTAAATATTTTAACCCTTTTGTGGAGTGTAGTTCCTGTGGAAAAAGAATTGGTTATTGTAGTATCTTGCTAAAGAAATTTTAGTCCCGTGTGAGATATGGAAAGGTAAGGATAACTCAAATTTAGACTGTCTAGATGAGTTTATTGTTTAATTGCTGTAAATTGATAATCCCTTTGGAACTACTGGTGAAAAACATGATGCAAGAAAGTCCCAGAATGTCCTCTCAGTGCTCAAGAGATTTTGAGATTTTGATGCCAAATTTTGAGTCATAACACAGAGACCCTTTGCTCTTCAAGATTTTGTCAGTGAACATAGGAAAAAAACAACAAACATTTTAAAAGGCACTTTTAATGGAATTTCTTCATATTCAATTGATCTTTCAAGACCTGTTTGGAAACTGTATTGTATACAGCTATATATATATGTGAATTTCTATAATTGGAAATCATGGGGTTATTTTTTGAAGAGGTAATCAAGGCACTGGGAAATTCACTGAACAAGAGAGTTTGAAGAAATATTTGTGAGAAAAGATAGAGAATCAATATGGTAACATTTTTGAGAAAATATTTATTTCACCAGGACATCAGAACTGATTGAAAATCTAGAGTAGAAAAAACAATTTGTTTATTTCATTCTGTTTTCCACCCTTTCTTGACAAAGAACAACTAACGTTATTTTCAGCTAATAGAGTGCAAGCACTCCTGACTTCCAACACTATAAAGTGCCATTACTTTCCAGGAGGCAACAGTAAGCATTTCACATTGTAATATTACTAAAACACCTCTTTACATTGAGGCGATCTGAACTTGTTCACATAACATTTAAAATTAGATTAATAAAAGTGCTAAGAAATATAGGAACCAATTCTGCTTTGAAGTTTATGCCCTAACTAGTGTCCTTCACTACATTATGTGTGAAACTATTTTAATCCACTGCTGAAGTTCCTATGTGGATTTTCTCTTTCCGCATAAACTAATGCTGCTGGGAAGTGCCAGGTTGTGAGTAGACAGAACACTGTCCATGATACAAAGCCAGCCCAAAAAGTAGCACTTGGCAGCCATTGCCATTCAAAGACTAATGGACTTTATATCAGATCCTTTTTCCTTAGTTGTTCTTTGCTCTCCTCTTTTGTTAGCTGACAGTCTCAACAGGATGCTAGTTAATGCTTGTGGGGGCATGAGCATCTCTCCAGTAGGCAATATTCTCGAAGTGCTAACTCATTTTATACAAGCCAGTTAACTGTCACCTGAGAGTAATGACTTTCTATCACTACTGAACTGAACTAGATTCAATTCTTTTACTATTTATCTTCACAGTAATAAACAAATTTGTCTTGTCAGTACAGTTTGTTTGCTTAGGCTCTTCTGAAAAAGAACCTTCTAAATGTCTGTTACATGTGACAGGAAATACAACAATACTACACAGAGAGGAGAAGTGGTAGAGAGAATATTTTAGTTTTATAAATTCCTTAAGTTCCTCAGTTAATGTAACGTGCTTGATAATATTTATCAAGAAACTTCAGGATAACATCTTTCTTTATGTTTTGAACAACTTTTTCCACTTAAAATTCATAGCATGAACAACAGCATGTGGGACTCTACCTGGTAAAAGCTAAAAGCAATTGTTTCCTTTTGAAGAGAAAAGCAAGAGAAAAATATTCACTTATCTGAACCTTTGGGGGCATCTTGGGTTTTTCTGCATTTTCTCATTATTATTTGTGAGATTAGATCTGACTGTGTCTCAAGTTAGCTGTGCCTCTAAGCAACATCCTTTTTTAGAAATGGTGCGCTGTAGCAGTATAGAGCCTGTCCTCTGTATTGTCATTTATAAAATCTAGGATGTATTCCTCTTTGACTCTCACAACGATTTTGTTTCATCATGCTCTGTCCATGAGCTAGCTTCTTATGCTACTCTATTTCTCAAAGTTTGATTCTGCAGATATGACCATTTCCACTATAGGAGGAAACAATGGGAAAAAACAATTCTATTCATGCCCTTTGCACACTGCTGTTGAGTCCCTCATATTGGATAAAAAAGACATAAAGACATTTTAGTGTAATTTAAATTTGATTCTTTTTTTCCTATCACCCTTTCTCCTTCACCCTTGGTGTCATGCAGGGAGAGAACTATGGGCCGAATATATTATTTTAGAATTTCTTCCAAAAAAACATGGAAGAAAACATGGTGTCAAAGTTATTAATTCCTGTTTCTCTTACAGCTTTTCTCAGGCCTATGCTAATTGCTAAAATATGAGAGGGCTATACAGAGCATGCTAAGACTAGAACCAAAGTCCATGCTGTTTCTCTCCTCTGCCACTTCATTGTACTTCTGTACGACACCATGTTGGAAAGAAGGTTTCAGGAACGATGTGAGTCATCCAGGCAGATTCCATGACTCTTGAGCCATACTGTGCAGGTTCCTTGCATATTGTCAAATGGATCAATCGCCATTTTTTTAGTTCTCCAGGCCTGCTTAAATGTTTTCTTATATGCTTTACATGTCATTACAAAATTTCTTCCATCATGCTATTACAAGCTTTCAATAAGCATGAAAACATATAATTAAGCAGGAGGTCTCATTTTAACTACCTTTGCCCACACTTTTTTTCCCCAAAATAATTTAACTGAATAATGAAACTGCATTAAATACAATATATTAATCATGCTGTGGGGCATTGAATCAGACATCCTTAAACACAACTAAAATACTTAGATTTCTCATCTTTTAAAAATCAGCATATGTAATAATGTTACTCATGGTTACTCTTCTTTTGTCCACTTAACCCTCCCTAGCCTAGAAACCACTAGAAACCTAGAAAAAACCAGAATTTACTCTTTTATTCCTGTCTTGCATACTGGAATAATGGCTGTGTATGAGACAGCTAGAACAAGCACATTTCCAGAGCTGTCAAATCTACTGATATATTACAATAATCCCCATATTATTGTTGCAATATATGGTAGAATATGAAAAGGATGCTAGGATAAATTATCTAATTCAGTAGCAGGGAATGATGGCCACTGTTAATAGAATTAGACATTGTGAGATATTAATAAAATAACGTACCATGCATATATAAGTTTATCTCTCAAATACTTTGTTAAAGAAAACGAATAGGTTTCTATTCTCCACTTAGAGAATAGAAGTTTCTGTTATTGACTAACAATAGTAGAAGGTAAAATTACATCAACTCTTTTTGCCTTCTCTTCCTAATAAAATTTGCAATGACATATTCCATTGATAGTGTTACTTTAATATCTTATGATTATGTGAATATCATTGCACGGCTCCGAGAAGGGGCAGATTCTCCTCTTCAAAGATGATATGATTTAATTGTAATAACAACTACATCAGAAAACCACTGACTGTGCAGCTGAAATAATTTAAAGATAGTAGGACAGCAGGACAAAAATACCACATACTTTTTGAATTCATGAGATTTAATTTAAAAAGCCTTTTCCCAGAATTCTCTCTATGGATGCTACTGGTCTTTATAGCACTATTATAATTTCAGAAGAACCAGAAGAATCCTTGGATCAAGAAAACAAATCTGCCATAAAACCATAGGGGGAGAAAACTAACACTTTGGTGGAAGATAATACTATGGCTTGTTTACATGCAATTTTAGATGTGATACACTTCAATTTTTCTTCCCTTTCTGATGAAATAATGCAGATTGCTTAGTAAAATAACAAGTGCCTCTGCAGGGATCTTTAGGGTTGATTCATTCCTTAGATACAGCTAAAAACCAGGTTAAAACAAGCAAGCTGGGGAAGCTCATATGGGCACGTTTGACTGCAAGAGAGCACACAATCATCAATATAAATTAACTATCAATACAGTTCTTCCTTCACTGCTTTTACATTTTACTTTTCCTGTTATCCAAAGAGAATTTTACATTTATGTCTTAATTTCAGCTATTATACATGTTAGAAAAAAGTACAGATTTGAATCATCCATCAAAACAATATTTTTTAAAATTTATTTATTGAGAAATGTTTTTGCTCTTTCTTAAAAGCCATATGAGAATGGACAGCTCTTTCAAACATGAATGGCAAGTTATCTACAATAAAACATTTGAAACTAATATTAATAGAATTTATTTTATTAGTCTAGTCTACAGAAAAAAAACCCAACAGAAAAACACCATATAAAATAGTGATTACTAAAATACATTTTTTTACATAATAAATGCTGAATTTTCTTTTGCTTTTATCTATGCACAAAAATTATATTGAAGCATAAAACCCCTCTTTCTTTGGTAGTGGGAGTTTTGTTTTTATTGTTTTTTCTTGCCCAAAACAAGCCAAAAAGACCTGAAATATTATTCTAAGTTACTGTACAAAAAAATTGAAGCAATGTCATAAAAATTCTAATGTATATCTTGTTCTAGCACATTACATGATTTTTTGCCTGCTTATCCAAGGCATTCGAGTTGGCATTCACATCGAATGCTGTGTTGCTGTTGAGGCAATAAAGGCAGTATAGGTGATACTGCAGTAATATTCAGAAATACTTAAATGCCTGAATTCAAATTATCCTTGCATTTAAATCCTCTTGTCATCATAGAAATTGTTCCATTTCTCCTAAAATCTGTTATAAAATATAAATATAAAATAGAACTTTCAGAACTACAGATGACACATATAACAGTGGGGCTTCTAATTCCTTTAAATACCATTCTGTAGATTTCAGCATACCAACCTTACATTAATATTTGCTGAAATACATAAGAGATGCACACACTTTTCTTCAATCTTTGGGGTTTAAACCTTTTGAAATAATATCTGAATAAAGGACTTCATATACAACAGCAAATTTTAGTATGGGTACAAAGCAACACCTTCTCATTAAAAAATTGCTTTCTACTGTTCACTAGCAGGCTAGGAAGTTTATTTTTCCTTTGTCCAATCCAAGACTAATGGGACAGACAATCACTTTGAAAACCCTCACAGGGAAAAAGAGATATTAATAGCTGCATGCAATGGAAACTGGACAAATTTGAGTATGTAAATCCATAAAGATTACTAAATTCACATTATGGGGCTCCGGGAATCAGAATTCCCAACTATTGATGTATAGACAGCTACATGGAAAACAAATCAGTTTATCTGCCCTGCTCTACTTTCCCCTGAGCATCTTATTTTGGCCACCAGATGGTCTTTGGTCTGACCCTATAGATTACCTGGATTTCCCATATATATGTGATATATTAGTAATTCTGAGGAAGCCTTCTGTGGAAGGCTGGCACACAGGAATACAGCCAGGACAACTAACCTTTCCAGATCATCATTGGACCTGAAGAATTAAATTATGTAGCAACTAGGTAAGCACACTTGCTGTTATAACTCTGAATTTACACATCAGCACATTAAAAAAAATTGCCTTCAAGAAACCTTTTTGAGTTGCTTAAATAAGATACAGGGTGAAAACATGAAAAATTGAAGTTTTGGATGCAAAAAGAAATGCAAGACTGATTCTTTCTTATATGTTCTTCTGGTTTTTGTCACAGTGATCTTTACAGTTTACAAATCTTTATTAAAAATTACATGATTTTAAAAAGAAGCAAAAAAAGAAGTGACTTTATTTAGAAGTGAAAATGCAACAACTTATGAAACTAGTTATAAATTAATAACTCAGGGCGATACCTGTCTGTTCTCTGGGCTTGTACTTCACTTTTGCTCAAACTCATAATATAACAAGAGTAGTTAACATGTAAATTTTTGTTTATGACATAGATGGGCACCTGCTGGTTTAATAGACTTAAAATTTGAATTTGTTTCCCAATTTTTAAAATCAGATCTTTGTGAATGTTATGATTCCTTTAGGTTCAACTCAGTGGTCAATTAGACATGCTCACATTCCTTCAGTCCAAGTACACCATTTTGAAAATACAGTCCGATTTTTGTTCTGAATTAGTAACTTGTACTTAATAATTTTAAAAATGGACCCAAGGAAATGATACAGTTAATTGTCTTAATTTTATCAGTTGGTTTTGGGTTTATTTTATTTTTTGTGTATGGGAAAAGCTACTGATTCTAAAACATCATACCCAACACATCAAAATTTGCGATGAAGACAGTTGTAAGATTATGTGTTCTATCAAGATAGTATGTAATAAGGTATCAACATTTTCTGCAATGTATATTAAATAAAAAATAAACAGAAGAGTAGCTGAGAACCAGCAGTAGAGGAAAAAATATTTTTCACTGAAATTAAGATTAAATGCCCCTACAAAGGACTTGTTTTGGATCTTCATTATACCTGAAGATTTGAAAGGATAGAAACATCTAATGTTGTCCAGGAAACTGAAGGAGCTGACATTAAATACAGCCAACTGGGAAATACAGTATGCTGAAAGGACTCCTTGGAACAGAGGAAAAATAAATTTCCGTTGAATCTTTGCTTCAGATTTTTTCAGGAAAGAGCCTGCCTTGGATGCAAAGGTTGCTAAATATTCCATTCATAAACCAGATGTCTGTTCTTCCTTGAGTCTGTAAATTTTGGAATGCATTTTGCCTTCCATCTACATTCAGGACTGTGACAGTATCAAAGGGAGTTCTGCAATCTGCATCAGTGGGAGGCTGCCTGAGCTAGCAGCTGGCACGGAAGACTTGGACAAAAGCCTAACTTCCCTAAGTCAATTGCGAAACCTTCATCAAACTGGAAGTTGGTGTTCAAATTATTACTTTTTGAGGGGTGCACAATGTTTGGATCAGTTCATAGCATGACAGTGGACATACGGCTTTACTTTCTGATCATTTCGTTCTCCACTTGTCAGTTTAGTATGATAGTTCACATCCACCTCAGTGAAATGATTTGAAATTCATAGATGAGGCAGGTTATATAACTGCAACTGTCTAGATCTCATGAGTATTTGCAGTGAGAACTGACTCACTGAGATTTGTACATGTGTGCACACCCACATGCTCATACAAACCCTTCCCTCACTGCTTCATCCTCACAGATACGACTGCAGGTATGGTTCTTTAAAAATCCAAAGTCTTCCTCCATTTTCAAATTATTGGTTAAAAACTGATGGAATGTAAACATGGAGTTCCTTTTTTAAAGGGTAATAACAGAAACCAAAGTTTTAGTACATGGCATTTTAAGTTATCTGGTATCAATAGGCTGTTTTTAACAGTGGTGAACAGTTATTGCTGTATATACTTTATTTTTAAGAGCAGGATACTGAAATCAGGAATGGAGGAAGAAATCCTATTACATGATTTTTTAGAAAAGAGGCATATGTTATTCACTATGCAGCACAAAAGGAGCTAGAACAAATACAATGGGAAAGCAACAGAGAGAACAGAAAGAGACATACAATTCTATTCAGAAAATCAGAAAAGTGCTGAATAATTTGTTTTGCTATCAATGTGTGGGGGTTGATTTCCAATACAGAAATATGCATTCCTTTGATTTCAGCAGATCCAGGCATATGTTCTCTGAGCAGTTAAAATCCTGATCAAGCGTAAAACAATTCACAGCAATACTCAGGTATTTCATGAACAGAATGCAGAGTTTATCGGGACAGTCAAGGGAAATAGAGAAGGTATAAAAAACCACTATTCTGGTGTCTTCAGTGAGAGCTATTTCTGATCATATTTGGCGTATACTTGGGGCTTTACTTTGCACTGTGCATTTGAAGTACAATGTAAACATAGAACAGTAGTTAATATACAGTAAACTCTAGTGCAATGACATAAAATGGACAACCTAAAATAATTTCTGAACTTTGTGTGGTAAATTATTGACTTAATAAACTAAATGTATATGTAAAAATATATATCAGAACTAGGAATTTAACACAAAATATATTTCCCTCATTTCTATTACAAGTATATATACATAACATTTCAAAATACAAGTAATCCTCAAAGAACAGGCACAATATAGTTTTAAAACTTAAAGTATTAATGCGCATATAGGTTATCAAACCTACTCCTGTGTTGAAAAAACTCAGACATATGGGGTAAGGTCATCTAAAGGAACATGGTAAAAGATTAGAAATGAAAAAAAATCAAGGAGAAAAGCAGCCAATGTTCTTCCCAGAGAGGTTCCCTGCCTTACATAAGAGTACACTAGTGTATCAGGGATTCCTGCACAGCTTGTCTTCTGTCTTACAAGCTGGGCTTTTTTTTTCCCTCTTATAAAATGTCTTTTCACAGATCTTATCAGAATTCTGTATTCTCAAAAAAAACTGGTTCAAGATATAATTCATCACTGAATATGTATGTGTTCCAAAACATTACCCATGTATATTGCTAGTGTTACAGAATCCAAAATTCATTGTGTGCCTAATTATAAGTTAAGATTTATGAGAAACAAGGATAAGAATTCTTATGTATTTCTATTATATAATAATTTTTGCAGCACTTTCTTGTATTTTGGGTTCATGCATGCAGGGTGACATTTAAGAAAAAGTAGATGCAGCAGCCATGACAGAATAAAAAAGAAACCAACCAAACAAAAAATGAAGTTACTGTATAATCACTACACTGAAAACCTTTACTTACTCAGCCTCTCAGATGGACCACTTACATCAACATTTTCAGGACACAATTTTAAAAACAAAATTATTCTCATGCAATTTTCAGCCCTGAATTCAAGAGAACAGAACATTTGAAAATAATGGGAACTGCAAAAATGCAGTCATTCCCTGAAATAAATCAATGAGTGTCTGTTTGCCATGTTTGCAATAAGGACAGTTAAGTCTTCAAGAACATTAAGCCATGTTATTTGCACTACAAAAAGCTAAAGGAAAATAGATTCTGTAAACACAGGTTCTTTAATGGATTCTTTTCTTCACACTTTGGTCCAGAGAACAGATTAAGAATCTATTTCACAAGTAAAAGTGAGAGAATACTCTTATAGATAAAATTAATTACATCTATTAATTGTCAAAATTCACTTTGCATTTTTAAGTCATCATTTCGTACATTATGAACCCCTTCTCTATATTGATAGCGGAACTTTGACACTTGCAATCCAAATCTGAAATTGTAATTGGAAATAGAGCATATTATCAGACTGTGTGAACCAAGGAAATGCACTTCTCTTCCCTGCCTTTTACTTCTTCATGTGTCAGTCAGAGAGTAATTTATCTACTGATTTCTTTGTGGGAGTCAAGTAACTGAATCACAAAAATTCTGAGCTCCTTTTTAAGCTCTGCTCCTTACTTTATCTGTGACTTCAGACATGTCACTTAATCTTTCTTTACTCCATTTCCCTCTGCAAAAATGGAAGCTGTAAACCATTCCTTTATTTTCCTTCTTTCACAGAGATGACTGCTCTTCTCCAACCCTATTTGATATTGAAACATGGGCTAACTTAAAATTCTGTGCTGCAGATCAAAGACATGTTCATGTTGAAGTACCTGAGCTAGCTTTAAGGCAGGTATCTCAGGTGTGGCAAAGAGTCTAATTAGGACTGCATGGAAAAAAATCTCCAGGGAAGATCATGCAAGCATAACCTACAGTGCTGCAGTTTCACCGCTATAGGTACCCTAGCTAAATTAAACAAAAATTAAAACTGATTAGCCTACTACATGCATAAATAAATCGTAGGTATGCAGAAATCAGGAGGTAGGGAGAAGGAATATAGTGAAATATTTCTAAGCTGCAATAAACATGATAGAGACCTATTAGAACCAGGTAAAGGGTAATGAAAGAGAACAATGAAAGCTCTGTTTAAAGATCATTTCTGTAATTAATAACATAGGAACAGGTGTGAAAAGGCTGTCTTCAAGTTGTGAGAATATATCTCCAGCTATCCCTACCTTTGCCAGAAGAAATAGAACCTAGGAAGATTTATAATTCAGAGGAAAGGTAGATTATAAGGAAACATAACAATCCATAGTCTTTAAAAAGTAACATGGAATGCTTCCATGCTTTCTCATAATGAAATAAAGGAATAGTCACTAAAACAGTTAAATAAGTCAGAAAACTGAGCCCAAAACAATTTTGGTAGCCTTCAGAGAATTTTACTGTTGAAAGACATCCTCCAGGCCAGGAACTTGGCTTGTGATTAATTAATGGGATTTTACTACTACTACTATTACTACTACTACTACTACTATTATTATTATTATTATTATTATTATTATTATTATTAAGAAAATCACATGCTGACTATTAACTGTTAGGGTCAGGAGCAGAGGTAAATCTGGAAGTTTCTGTCACAGGGTTTTTTTTTAAATTTTCTTCTGAGATGTGGTATTAGGCATGGTCAGAACTCAACAGCTATGACAAAAGACCAGGAAACTAATTTACCATGGTAATGTATTTGCCCTTGATATACAAATATGAATGCAATGAAAATGTTCTTCAGAAAATTATTGTGCAATTTACATTAAGACAGTACCATTCTAAGCAAAATCAGAGAAGGCTGCACATATGAGCAGAATTTCCTTGTAAGGAAAGCTCCAAGGGCAGGGGATAAATTAACTCAGAAGTTACTTTTGGTTCTGCAGATTTTACTAATTAACAAGATCTTTGCATACTGAATTTTCACAGTCAATCTGCTAACATTTCGTTTTTTCTTTCTTTTTTTTTTTTTTCCTCCTGCATCTGACACCACAGCTAATCAGCAGAATAAAACTTCAATCTACATCTGACAGTCATGTAGGCTGGTAGGCAATGTGCAGCATATTCTAAGAAAATCAAACCCCTTACCTCTTTTTTCTCAATTTTCCAGTGTTTTATTCTCAGCTGAGAAAACGTACAGAAGCTCTTAACAGCAAACAGAAAGTTGAATTTCCTATTTACTCTGCCTTTGAACTGAACCTTCTTAAATTTGCCTTAACTATAAAGATTACTGGTTTTCCTTAGTCATCTAAGTTTGAAAAAAAATAAGCAAATGTATCAGAAGGTTTCATGTACTGTGCTGAAGGTTATTATTTCAAATTCTAAAATGAAGGAAATCCAAAGCAATTAGTTATAACGGCATTGTTTCACACCAACTGAAATTAAATGGTAAATATTTGAAGTAAAAATTAATAACCAAGATCACTTCCAAAATGCTGTTTCCATGGAAAATCTGTATAAAAATACAGTATAAATCCTGATTAAAACCTAACCAAGCCAAACACTGCAGATTACCTAGATTCCAATTAAATGTGACAAATGAACGCTTGACAGACTTCAATTCCAATTCTATTTCTGTCAGAACGATCCATTAATATTGAAGACTACATTATCAGAATTTGACCAATACAATTGTGCTAAAAATAGTTAGAACACAAGTGGCCTAAGAATCATATCACAGAAGACTCTCACTCAAATATCAGGTATTACATATATGAAGGAAAAAATGTACATTCCAATGTGTTCCATCATTTTTTATAGATTAATGTTAACAGAAATTTCTGGAAGCAGATGACATGCCAGTATTGAAATCTTGTTTTTAAAATGTGACAGCAAAATCCAAAAGTCTGTAGAGTATAATTTTCATCACAACATCACCCACCTTTTAAAGGTCTCAGTTCAAGGTTTTCTAAAGGAGGAGGAAATCTTGATTACTCTATGCATGTCTTACCATGCAAAATCTTTCACTGGAGATTTTTTTTCATTCCATTTCATTCACTATGAACTAATTTATTTATCTACTTCTATTTTTCTATGTATTAATTTTAGAATACTATTTTCAAAACCAAATCCAAGAAATTCATCCTACCAAATATAAAATAAAATATTTTCAAAAAAATAAAAGCGTCTGAAATATTTTAGTTATTAGAATGCAATTGCAGTTTTTGCATCAATACAAAAACTTAAACTATTTTGCTTTAACTTATGACACTGCTCAAGCACTCTTCATTTTCAATTACACTTCAGTTAGTGTGATCTTCTTTTTCATCGGCTATCAAATGCACTAAGAATTATATTCATTTGTTAGTCTACAATTTCTCCAGCATGGATCAGGCACATCCCATGTTAAAATACTTTCTGAACTCAGAATTTCATGTCTACAAATCCTCGACATTGCTGGACATTGCAAGGTAATTGACAAATTGTTTAATTTTATTATCCTAACTACAAAATCTCACTGCAAAACAGACAATAAAGTAATCAGCCCAATTTAGGTACAAACTATAAGCTTTTTTTATGACATTTTTCCAGTAACGTTATTATCACTTTTTCCCCCTACCCCATCCCCAGAAAAATGAAATGTAAACAAATATATCCATATAAAACAACAAAGGAGAATATATAAATGCAAATGTATAAACATACAAAACCTAATATATCTTTAGATGGATAATACTATCTTCCTTTTTAGTAAATTAATTTTTTGTTGCTATTGGGACATACACTTTAAGCATATGTACACTGCTGTAGCCATTCTTCAGTAATACATACCAGATTTGGAAATATCTTACCGTGAAGAATAACATAGTTCTAATGGGTTGACATGTCTATCTCGGATAAGACAAAACCCTAAGCACAATTCAGTATTGAAAAACTAAAACATGCACTTAGTCAAACTAATTAATTCATTCTATAACAAAAAATACACCACTCTTCTTGCATGTACCCACCTATTACAATTGAATTAGAAAACCCATTATTTCTTTGGTTATCAAAAATCTGTACGCTTTGAAGTGTATTCATTTATTTTGTTGTTTGTGGTCAAATGAAAATACAATGAAGTCAGTCTCTGACTTCATAAAACTTTAGATGAAGGCCAAGAAGTGGAGAACAGTGAAATATTTGTTTTATAAAGCATATTTCAAAAAGAGTAGATCTTTTTGGTTTTTTAATCCTGAATAGTTTTAGATAGAGAGAAAAACAGTACCTAACCTGAGACTTATATTAACATTTTTTGGTTTTTAATAGTAGGAGAATTACTATGGAATAAATAAGTATTTAGAAATTTCCTCTTCTACAAAAATGGACCCTGAACTTAAATGAGATGTTGTAAAAGTACTGTACAAAATAAAATGTGAAGAAAAGGAAAGCAATGTTCTTCTATTCTAAATAATGAAGAATGGACTTGACGACATTGGGTTCTATTTTGAAAAGAGTCTATATAACATTTTTGGGGAAAAGAGAATTCTCTAGATTGGGGTTTTAAAATGCTATTTTCTTTCCCTGATACTGTATATGTTACATTCTTGGAAATTTCCTAAGCAGTTTTTGAATCAAAAATGGACGGAAATGAGAATACATGTCCTTTATGGTCTTTTATCTAAAATGAAAAGTATATAATTTTATCCAATTACCATTTCCCCAGACCTCCACTGATAGTTTTTTCAGTGTGTTAACTACTTCTGCAGTATCAATTTTAAGTGATGTAAAGAAAAGAAACTGCTCTTTTAATTAGTGGTGTTATGTTCCATTATTTTGTATAACTGCATTTTAACAAAATTTAAAATCAAATAATTACAATTTTAATTATTTAATACATTTATTTATATTTTTGGACTGACCTTTCAAAAGTCTACTTAGTATCACTTGCTAGTGAGATTATGTGTGTGAATGTTGTGTTTGCCCCTACCATTTTCCATATGCTCTGCCTCACCAACACTGCCATCCGGCGTAGTCCTTTCGTAGTTGTCCTCTGGGAGTGGAAGGGCACCCAGTCTTGGCCCTGATGAACTCTTACTGCTTGGTGTTTCTGACTCCTCCAGACCGCTGTCATAGCAACTCTGCAATGACCCTTGATGCGGGTCCTGAGGCTGACTCACAACAGAAAACGTCACTCTACGAAACGGCTGCAAGAGAAAAGATTCTGAATGTCACTGGAAAGTTCAGTCTTTGAACAACTGATTCTCAAAACATGACTTAAGCAAACTAATATTTTAACATTTACCAATTAAACAATTTTGTTTACATTAAAGCAAACAGAAAGTACAGTTCTTACATAAAAGGCCACTGGACAGAATATGCATGGAATTTTACTGTAATACATGGTCCAGAACCTTCACACAGTTTATCATAGTCTCCTTTCAAATGGCTACATGGGCTAAGAAAGCTGGTTACAATTACTTATAAATGTTTTACACTTTCTCTATCAATCAGTTGTAATAAGTTGATCAGATTTAATATCAGACTGCATAAAGGTACTTGACAGTGTGTGCACATGTATGTGTAAGATTGTGTGGGTGGGTAAAAATGCTCACCTGTAAACTATATTGTGGGTATTATGAACATAGCAACACACCCCTAAGACTTCCATAAAATCACTTCCTGTGTTTCTGAAAGCTAGTTAACATGAGAAAGGAGAGGGGAGAAAAAAGGAAAAAAAACAGAAGGGGACAAAACAGTCTCTTAGGTCCTTTGCCACAAAAGTCAGTGCCTGGAGACAGGGTGTGTTGCCAGCTGACTTAATAAAGCCTTTAAAGCACCGCGAGCACAGCTGACACAACATGCTTCCACAGGGACTGAACAAACATGGATTGTTAGAGATTTGTATTCATTCAAAATGACAGATATTACTGTTGCTCTGGAAGCCTACATGCTGAACCCTGGCACCAATGAGAATCCCAGGAAGTGGGAGAGTCAATACTTCGCATTTCAGAGGACGCTGAGGGCATGCAAGATTTTCAGTGAGAAGTTAGGGGATTCTCCTAGGATTTGAACTACACTCATGCTTCAATGATACATTTAAAATAATTTAATGATACATTTGAAATAACTTGCTGTTCACAGGGCTAGAAAACTACAGAAAAATGTCTGATGTTCTAGAAAGAACCTTCTGAAACAATCACCAATAGATCCATTTTATAAGACACTATGCAAATTTTCCTGTGTTTAAAATGGGGCGTCTGACAGTGCTTGTCCTTTGGATTCACATGTGTTTCAAGCACTATCTTAGAATGAGACATAGGCATACATCACTTCCACTGGCAACTGTAGTCACCATAGGATGGAAATATATATGCAGGCCAGAAGGGAGAAAACAGCAACTGCAACCACGCACACAAGCCCTGAAGAACAGAAGTCCACATCAAGTTTACAAGTAGAGGGGTAGGTGGAGTTTCATTTTGAGGGTACAAAATTCTTCTGAGGGTACAAAATTTTGAAGATATAAAGGTATTTAGTGCTGATGGTAGACAGGCTGGAAAACAAATGTAATGCTGAACCTTCCTGGCACCAGTAGATCAAAAGTTTAAACAGGTAACTGCTACCAGAGATACTGTACTGTAACTGTTTGATGGACTGAAACTTCATGCAATGAGATGCTGTAATCTGTAACTATACATCAGTTACTACTTACTTGTGGGCCAATGACACAAAATGTAAGTTTCAGAGATTTGAATTCACCTAGACCATCCCATAGGCTATTCCTGAATATCAAACTATTCTGGCAGTCACATTTGCACCAATTGAGCTGGGACCGAGGCCCCTTGGCATCTAGACACATCAAATTCACAAAGTCAGATTAGGTTTCCGTACTGGCTGGACCCCAAATATCCTACAGCAGAGTCTCAGATATCCCAGCCCTTAAAATAATTTAATCTCAATGCAATAACTATATAAAAAAGTAACAGCTCGAGTACCTCTGAGGAGGGACCTTGAACAGAGGAAACCCTGGGCTTTTATACATTCATAGTCTAAGCTCATTAAAGGCTTGGGCTCTTCAGCTTCTGCCATGTCTCTGAGTGTCTGGGCACCTGGATGGGCACAGGTCCCCATGCCTGTTATTATGCAAAGGGTTAGCAGTCCCTGGCCTCTTGCCTGGTGCTCCCAACACCCACAGCTCCCACTGCAGCTGCTCACCAAGCTACCTGTGCTGACTGTATTCCTCAACACCAGAAGGACTTTGCATCATCTACAGTTCCTGCAAGAACAAGTGATGTAACTTAAAATGGAAATTAGAAAAAAAAGTCATCAAATACTTGGAATTTTATGTTCCATTTCTTATTGATTTTTTGGAAAGCAGTCTCAACTAGATCACAAGAACAGAACACCTGTTTATCACATCTGTAGCTACCACAAGAATCACAGCAAAGTTATTTAAAATAAGTTTTGGAACAAGCTATAAAAGATTTAGGAGCACCCTGTTCATCTTCACATATTCTTTTAAAACTATATTCCTTACCTAGTTGGCATGTAGGGAAGAGATATGACAGATGTAAAGTTGAGCTGTTTTATAGCTGAGGCTGAAAATTCCCTAAGAACATCACTACATATCCTCAAAACTAAAAGAAATTTTATATACTTTTACTAAGTTGTTAAGAATAGTTTTTAAAGAGATCTGGGTGTTAATTTGCTTTTTTCTTAAGTGCTGTACTGAATAAGAATTATCTAACACAAAACTAACACACAGAGTATTCAGTTCAGTAGAGCCAATTCAGCCCTTTCTGCAGAATATCAATGAGAATGACATAATGATGATAAAATTCTTTCTGAAAGAATGATATGCATGCTAATCATTATTGTGCAGGATTTATTGCACTTCTACTTTTAGTAAAAACATCAGAATTCTGACCTTTCTATTGCATTACTTCTGAGAACCAGACCTTCTCAGGGAAATGTATTGCAAATTTTGAATATATCCTGTCTCATGGAATAATATCATGGCCTGTCCTTTTCCAATAAGAAGAAATAGACTTGGATCATAATATATGTTTGTTACCTGCATAGTTAGAAACAGTCCCTGTGATTAATATAAAGAAATTTAAGAACCAAAAAAATTAAATATCTGTATTGCGGTTGACTTTTCCTTTCCTACACATCATCATCTCTGATATGCAAATTACCATACTCTTTAGACAGTATAAACATTTGTCAGAACAGAACTATCAGTTATAGAAAGATACTGACTTTTTATATACTTTGAACATTTGGGCTAAATGAATTCTGGCACTTAATTTTTACACCCAAGAAACTAGGACATCTTAGAGATAAAGTTGATGAAAACATAGCAGTATGGGAGTGCTATAAAATGCCTCTGAAAAAACCCTGAATATGTACATGCATGTTACTGTTCATGAAACTCATAATACTCCTTTAATTGTTACTAATAAGAGCATTTAAGTTAAATGGGTTTAAATCTCTATGAACTAAGTTATGAGTGCTAGACTAATACATAATAAATACTTCCTATGCATCAGTCACTATGAGTACAATAAGCCCCCTTCAAAAACAAGAACTTTCTTCATATACTCTAATGTTCTTTTATATCCTAATCTGCAAAAATAAAGTTGAGGTTTTACATAAAACTCCATATAAATGAGACAAACAAGAGGCAAAGATGAAAAAAACCAGGATTAATATTTACAAAAAGTTATTGGTAAAATGCTGGTTTTCTTATGCACTTATTGCCATGCCAAAAATAAGGGGAGTAATCTGCATTTTAACAATCAAAAACAGACTACATACTAAATTTTGTTCTACCATTTATAAAATTACAACAATAATTTCTCAGAAAAATGGACAGGAGAAATTTCCAAGTGCTGACAAATTAAGGCGCCTACCCATGAGTGGAGAGGGTTGTGCTTAGCTTTATTAATTTTCAATTCACAACATTAACACAGCTGCATCTGCCACCACTGTGAATCAACATGGTAGAGCTACTTTTACCCAAATAATCCACTAGGTGTTCAATTTGTCCATCCCAGCAAAAAAAGCAACCTTAAGCCTTTATTAGTCCTTCGGTAGGGATAATCCTTATGATATTCAGATTTAGTAAGAAGACTATAGGTTTGATAATTTTCACCCTCTGAAAAGTGATATCATATTTTCTGAGAACAGCATATGGAGTTATTCCTAATTATATCTGATCTTGGAGATGAACAGATCACATGTAGAAAAGATACACCTTTGCATTATACCTGAATGGTAAATCACCAGCTCTTCCTAGTTTCAGCTGTATTTCTTAAATGGGATAGTTTCTTTTCCACTCATCCGTAGAACAAAAAACTGCAATGCCAAAGACATATACTTCCTGCTACCTGTAGTAATTGAGCCCAATTAACATATTCTACAGTGTTTATCTTAACCTCTCTTAAATAATTCATCCTTATCTAAGATGGAAAATAAAATTATATTTTCAATACATGAAGAACTCTAGGTTTGGAGCTTGACATTAGGGACAGAGTTTGGATAGACTTGGTGAAAAGCAACATATCCCTATAGCTCCATAAGACTTAATCATGACACTTTTCATCATTATAAGAGAGATTTTTCGTTCATCTCCTGAAGTTTGAAGTTTTGCACTATATTTCCTGANAGAGGATTTCAGTATCCCTTGCTGCTCTGGGACCCAACGGCTGGGGTCTCAGAGTGGCTTCCCCTTATCCAGCGGCTACCTGCAGAGCTAGCCGGGAGCCCTAGGATTTTAGGGAAAAGCAGCGCTGCCGCAATTTCCTGATATTTCACACTGCTCATGGATTATATTCTTTCATGGTTTCTGTAAATCAGTTGCTATCAACATTATAAATATCGTCT
Source organism: Oriolus oriolus (assembly GCA_013400235.1). Taxonomy (NCBI): domain Eukaryota; kingdom Metazoa; phylum Chordata; class Aves; order Passeriformes; family Corvidae; genus Oriolus; species Oriolus oriolus. The sequence continues at coordinate 100,162 of VXBT01004545.1, forward strand.
GTTCAAAAATATTGATGCATTTGGACTATAGTAGTGGGGTGGCAGAGTAAATCCTTTTTACATTTAATTGTTTAGAGAGCTAAGCTTGCAACCATCAACCATTTCTCAGCCACTTACAACTTCTTCTGTGTACAAAGTGTACACACTAAAGTAAAACTCTCCTAATTACTTAACACTTGGATAAAAATAGTAAGACTTCCAGGCCTTCCTGTGGTCACAATACCTACATCTCAAAATCATAAGGACTGAAAACATTTTAATCAGCTGTAAAATGCACTCTAAGATGCAACTTAATATGTAGAGAAACATTAAAAAATTAGCCTAAACTGAGAACCAAGCCAAAGCAAGATATACTATTTCAAGTGTTTCTACCGGTTTGTTCATCATTAGCTTGGACATGACCCAAACCCCTGGAACATTAGGAACTAAGGTTCTTATTTTTCCCTGACTCTCAAATCAGATGACTTTCCACTTTAACAATGTATGATATCTTGAGGTATTTGCAGGAATTTAAGGTGGCCTAAGAGCTAGCTGGAGATCATCTAGTCCAACTCTCCTGCTCTGAGTCAGCTAGAGCACTTTGGCCAGGGATGTGATCAGTCAGGTTTTTAATACTTTCAAGAATGGAGACTCCATGGACTTTCTGAGCAAGCTGTTCCAGTTTTGAAACTCTAATAGTAAAGGAGGTTTCTCTTAAGTTTCAATGGAATTTCTGTATTTTTCATTTGTACCAAAGCATGAAAAGCAATGATGATGAGTCAGGCCTAAATAATATTATAATTCCTGTTAGCTTCAGAAAGTTAATCAACGTCAAGCTGCTTGTAAGACTAACACAGTGACTCTGAGATGTGTAAAGGGCAGATCTGAAAAATAGGCAGAAGAGATGCATCAACTGATCCCATAAATTTGAAGTGTTTCTTTAGCACTTGAATTTTGATACAACATGTCATTATCCTTTTCTTTCTATTCATTCTTAATTGCTGGAAGCTTGTTGGAAGACAAACAAAATATTAATGAATGATTCCTATTCTGCATGAATAGTTTCAACCCACACAACTCTTTTCCCTATTCAAATCACATATTTCTACTGTTCTAAACTTCTGTCATTGTAGCTAATATAAAAATGGCAGGAAATTAAATTAAACAGGCATTATTTTTTCAATGAGAAGACTGAAACACCTGAGATTAGTATTAGAGCAGCAGGCTAAAAGAGGAGAAACATGCTGATAAGAAAAATTATGGTTTTTGCTTTTATATTTAGCAAAATGTAGTGACAATTGTAACTTTAAACAGGATTTGAATAAAATAAAAAAAGAAACTTTGATCTTACAGCTCTGCAGCGGACATTGCCTGTGATGAACTGTAATTAGCTTAGCCATCAAGTAAGAATTCTAGACACAAGAGAAGGACTCTCCATCATTATTTTCATTTATTTCGGTTTCACTTTTATTAACTTTACTTGCAGTAGTGGTCTTCTGGTCATGTACCAGAAGCATATTTTGTTTGTTTTGTTTAAATTTGAAATATACATCCATTAATATCTATTTGTTTAAGCCCAAGGCTGGATGTTAAGATTTTCTATTCAGGGATAATATTTCATAATTAATTTTACATTATGGGCATCATAGTGTAACATTCAAACATACTTTATTCCTTTTAAGTTTAGTGCTTTTCTCAAATACATTTTGTTTCCTCTTATCCAAAATTCCTTTCTGAATCACAACAAGGACTTCTGAGCAGTCCGAAATTAATTTTATTCACCTAACTACATGCATTAAGTAAATTCCTAATAATTCTTGTCTCTATTATAAGTAAACAAATAAAAGACATTCTTTTATTTCAGTGAATATCATCAGAGAAGAACCAATAATATGAAGAATATCTCTTACTCAAGATACTCTTAAAGATACAATACTCTTTCGTGATAGAATCTTCATGTCAAAATACAACATGCAAAATCTTAGAAGGCTTGTAGGCCAATATTCTTAGCATATCATAAGAGCCCTTGCTGGCTATGGAAATCTGAACATAAAGGAACGGAGAATAAATGAGAATCTGCATCAGAGATGGTCAAAATAATTGCAATAATATTTTAGTTCACCTAAGGTGTGGACTACAGAAATTAATCTCCTTATCATCCCCAAATTTGTACTTTGCTGTCCTTGGAAGAAGCATCATGAAGCAAATATATTGGACCATTTGGATCAAATTCCAAAGAAGGAAATGATCCAAAAGCCTCTCTAGACAACTTGAATTAAAAGGAGCTCAGTTCACAGTATCAGACAAGCTAGCCCACAGTAAATCTCCACAGAATTAATATAGTATGAAAAGAAGTCTCAGAGACTACTGTTTCACCATTCAGATCAATTCCTCTTGTGCCATTCTATTTGCTAGTGTAGACAGACACAATTTAAAAAAAATTGCTTTCTCTTTGTTTTGTTTCCCTGCACAAAGAGAGGCTTGTCTGTAAAGGGATCTTTGCCAGAATGCTACTGAAATCACAGATACAGATAGCTAAAGCATATATGAACCTTTCAAAATATGAAGCCTCAGTATTAGCAAATCACTGATGCACAAGAAATTTCTAAACAATGTAAAATATTCCTGCTGCTGAGATGAAATATTTTGAATAAATCTAAAATACACCACAGTGTTCTGTATAGAAATTATTAGCTAAGAATGAAAAAAGAAATTATGGTCAAAAAAGTTTTGAATTATTAATACATATTTTGAAACAAAGTAGAACTCTTTGTATCTTAAGTCTCACCTATGTGCTGTCATTGTCAAAAAGGTTAATTATTAATATTATTGAGAATATTTTGGTTTTAGTTACTCTTCAAAAGACTCTAGCCCAATATGAACATAAGAGTCCCAGCATCAAATTTTAGGAAAATTCAGCAATAACTTCTGGAAGAAAATCAAATTCTAAATGTAAATGAATGCATAAACAAGGCATTTCAAGTTTAATAGGGAAGATATACAAATATACTCAGTACAGATACAAAGATTCATTCATTTTCTGAGTGATTAGGAATAAGGATTTTTGCACTGGTCACCAAAATTGTATTGATGATGACAAATTTTCCAAAATCTGCAGCTGAAACGTTTTCAAAAATTAGGTAATATACTCAATATTTTGTATTATTTTTATCTACAAGGTAGTCCTCAATGTTTGTTTACTGTTTATTCATCTAAGTTGTCCAAATTTTTCTTTAAACTTAAATGTCATAAATTTAATGGCAGAGAGATTTTTTAAGGGTTGACACATTTTCTATAAATTGGACAACATAAGCTCAGGCATAAAATCTCAGATAGTAAACTACACTTCTCTACAAAAATCAAAGGACAGAACACTAGAAATGTATCCCATCTTGGAAGATGTTTAAAAGAATGGAAATATTCTTTACTAAATGTCGAGGAATTTAAATTAGCTACATAATTTAAGATCGCTCAAGTCAGATAAAACAAATGCCATCTTGATGTACAGTGTAGCTATGCAAGTGATAGTAATAAACATGCCACAGGTTCAACATTTCCCTTTCAAGGGAAAATAATTAAATTTATCCAGAAATTTGATATTTGGAAAAGTACTATAGATTATGCTATATAGGAGAAAAAAGAAAACTTGGATGAATGTAAAAATACAATTTGTTCCATTATTTCATTTTAATCAGGGTTACATACGCTTTCATTATGACAAATAGATTGTTTTAAAAAATATATTTGAATGAGGTAATTGAAGAGGAAACTCATAAAAGGTAGTTAAAGACAAAATAGCAGAGCAGGTCCATGTCCAGAACTACACTCCAAGCATATTTATCTATACAGCCACCTCATATAATTAAAACTCCTAATTAAAAGATGTGGGACTATTTGTTAATTTACTTATTTTTTCATATTTCATATAGAAAAAATACTTTTAAAGCATTGCATTACTGTAAAAATAGAATATGCATTTTCTTCTGTTGCAAGAAAATGTTTGAAGTGCAATGGGTATTCCAAAAAAAGAATTAAAAGGAGACATTTATGTGATAATAAACTAGGTGTTGCAAAAATATTCAAAATACACAAAAGGGAAAATATGTATTTTTTTTAAATTAATAAATTAAAAACCCGCTGTTATGTAGCTATTTCTGCCTATTTTCTATTATGGCCATCTGGAACACCATGCCTATTGCTGTAGGTTGAAAGTTACTCTATAGTTGTCAGTGATAGTATTCAAAGCAAATTGCTTAAAAGTCTTGAAATGTGGAACTATTACTTTACACTTGACTCAAAATGTTAGTAACTACTTGAGAATGTAGTTAACATATTACAGGTCCTTTAAATGTACAACGTTATAAGAAGTACTGATATATTTACCTGTTGAATTGATTACAACCATCAACTTGTTATGCATCTATTACTGAATGAGAAAATAGTATAATGTCACAGAAGAACATGTTTGTGGCTTGCTTTCATTTTTTTCTCTTCAAAAGCCTAGTGGTTAAATTCTATTAAAATGAATTTGATTTGGCTTCAGATTTGGCCCCAAAAATGAAAGATATATGTTAGTGACGCAAAATATTTTCATCATACACGCTAAAAAAATAATCAAAGAACTTACGTATCTGAATAAAGGTCAAATTAATATGCGTATGGTAAAACTTTATAGGTCTGTTTTTAATAAAGTGTTATTATCAATAGGCGGACTATTTGAAATAATCTCTAACTGGTTCACATAAAAAAAAAGAAACCTTCTCAATTAAAAACATGGCTATACATGTCAGATTTCACCACCAATTTACAAAGTTGAAATATAAAACTTCAGGTACGACAACTGTCATTATACAGCAATATGGTATGGAAAAATACTTTCTTTTGTTGAAGAATGCAGGATGTCCTTCACTGATGAGAACCACAGAGTGGTGCAAAGATTCACTTTCAAAAGATTCAAGTCATTTGCTTCCCCTCCAAAACCTTTTCCGCATAGCTCAACTGTGGAAATATTCACAGATATTTCTTCAGATTGGTTATTTGTTTGTTTGTGAGAAAGATGCACTAATTTTTGTTAATAGGAACATGTATTTGCTAGATCTCACGTTCCTTTAATCACTTTAAGGCATTCTGAAAATAAGACAGTAGAAAGAATAATACTCTTGGCTTAATAAATGGCTGCTTTGATTGAATGTCTCATGTAAATAAAATGGACAAAAAGGATTCATGACATATTTTGTTATGTGGCTGATGAAGGATGAGTTCAAATTATGGTTCACTAAACCCTACAGTTTTAGTAGTCACTGCATAGTCATCCCTGTCAATCCCATTTTTACAGATATTTTTTAATCATAAGAACATTATGAAGATTGTTCAGAAATACACTGAGTCTCAAAAAGTTCTACAAAGAGATCAAAAACTGGAGTTCATATTCTTTCATTTCACAGCTATAGACCAAATGGGTAGCTTTCAACATCATGAGAAAACAACCTGATGAATTTCCTGGAAGAAACTACAGGCCCAGGGAACAATACTGTGATTGAAAGATGATTAAAAGTCCACGTTGTCTTTTCAGACATCCTAATTCATTCTTACTATGTACTCTCTCAAATATCCATCTAGGAATGTTTTTAATGCTGTGACTGTAATTCAAGACACTCTGATACTTGTTATCAGTTCCAAAGAAGTTTTACATATTAAGATGTTATTAAAAAAATGTGACAAGGGGAAGTAAACCTTCATTGCTTCCACCATTAAGAAGAGTCACATGGAGATGGAATGCTTTTGCCTAACCACCTTTCTTTCTCTCCAATACCCAAGTATGGGAAGTACTGAGAGCAAAAAATGCTTTGGGCATTACACTTCATGTAATTCCATTCTTTCATTGTACAGTGCCCTGCAGAACATAAAGTAGAAGGATAAAGAACATAAAGTTTTGGCATAATTAGGTGTCACAGAAAAAGAGTAACATTTGACTAAAGCAAAAATAGAATTCAAATAAAATTTTTCATTGTAAAACCTAGTTTTTACTGTATTGTCATGCAAAAAGAAATTAGGATCACAACTTGAAAATATCATGTAATTTAGAAAAGAATCACATACTCCACAGGGTTAGTCTGGCCTGCAGGTTCTGATAAACTTGCATGGATAGCAAATACTGGGATCATCACAGGACATGGTCATTCTTAATATTCAATAGGGCAATGACAACTCTTCAATTTTCTCTCTGAATATAACAGAGAGAGCCTTTCTGGCAAGGAATCTGGGCATAAGTCTGAACTTTGTTGTACATCTACACCACAAATTGTTACGCTGTGAGAAGTCACCCCAGCCAGTTCTAAATGAATTGCTCTGGAAGGCTGTTTGTGAGCTTCTTAAGTGCTTTGCGTCTCTGTTTATACAACACCATATAGCTGAATGTGTGCAATTTCCACTTTGAATGCTGCAACTTTCAGGATTAATTTCACTATTTCTTCTTCATTTACTTCATGTGAATGAATAAGATTAGAGAGGTCAAACCCTTGGCTGATATAAATCAATGTACTTTTGTTGTCTGACTCCAGACGTCTGTTCTTTCCCTAGTTATACCGAGATGTTTTTCTTTTTCCAAACAAAACAACATAACGGGCAACAGTATTGTCATGGCTGCAGACAGTCTTGGATCTTGATTGCATAAGGCAGCATGCACTTCATAAAGCCAGCTGGCATTAGCAAAACACTTTCTGGTCAATGCCCTCTAAAAATAAAACAGTATCAATCTCACCAAGAGCAGACCCCTATTGCAGAGTCCAGAATTAAATGCTGCTCTCCCATTTTGCTGCTTTATTGCTGCCACTATGCCATCTGGCCAACAAAATTATTTAGCACTGCATCAGCTTTATGTCTGTAACTTTTAAAGCGCAAATATTTATATTTGAGTTTTGTCCAAAAATTTTCCTAGATAAGCTGTACAAAAAGTGTTTCGGTTTCCAGTTCAAGACAAACAAAGCAGAAAGTCTGGGAAGATGTAGGGGAATGAAACAATTCAAGAACTTTACAGTGAAAAAGAAATTCAATAATTGTGTGAATTTTAGACAGATTTGAATTAATAAATTATAACTGCCTTTATGCTGATGTCTTCATCTTAAATGACATGGCTTTCTCAGATTGTTCCATATGATTACAGGTTATTAGATCAAAACAGAGGTAAAGCCACAGTCTGTGTGGAATTAAATGTACAGCTCTTATTCAGAACTCTGAATGGAACAGTTAGATCAATTACATTTTTGTTTTCTTTAATTTCACACCTTCAAAGATGAAATTGTACCTGTTTAAATCATTATGCAAAAGGTAACAGAAAATGAACAATTTTCTAATTGTAAAATAATTGTGATGTTCATGTAATTGCATTTATCACAGCACTCTTCAGCTCGAAGGAAGGAAGTTGAAAGGAAAGGAAAAGAATTTTGGAAAGTCTGGGTTTAATTCTTGGCTCTGCACTAATGTCATGTTTTACTTTGGCAATGTCTTTCACCTATCTGTAAATTCAAGACAAGGATTACCCTTTACCTTTGTATAATGATTTCCTTGACCTCGTAAATAGACTGTGTAAGCCTGTGGTACAGACTGTTGGGAGCACAGATGGGAAAAACTGCCCAAGCTAATGTAACAGGATTTCAAATAACTAAAGACATTGCAGGGGGCCACCACAACCCTAAGAATCCAGAACATGGGGGATACAGCTGAATTTTTTATGCTATGAGTCTTCTTGGAAACTGGAACAAAAATTTATGTAAATTTCTGGCCAACAATACTACTATAAATATGCAAACATATCACTGACAAAGTGTTTCCAATACTGCATATCATTATGCAGATTTCTTTCAATTGTTTCCAAATCATAAGCCTCTGAAAATAAACACAGCAAAAATAACTGAAGGTAAGAGGCACATCACTAGGATTTTACAAACACTGACTGTGTCCCAACTTCGAGAATATATTCTGAGGCTACTCTGCCTCAGTGGAATATATGTGCTCGCAAAAAAGCTCAACTCCACTGAACTACACAACCAGCTAAAACTACAGTTTCTGTAGCTGCACAATTATGCTAATATTTCAAATTCTAATTTTAAGATCAAGGTTGAACTCATGGATATTTTTGGTCACTGTCCTTTAATTTAACTACCTAAATAGGGCATGACAAGAATCTAACAACATGGCACAAGTAGACATTTTTTGACATATACAAAAATACCTGGTAAATCACAAGGAAAGAAAATAACATTTAAAGTGTTCAAAGACTATTCTTTAAAAAAAATTATTGTCAAAGTCCAAGAAAACTGTAAGAGATTTTATTTATTTTGACTTACTTTTCTATCCCTTTTTAATGTAAGAAAGGAGAAGTTAATATTATTGTTAGGTATGTGAATATCTGAAATATTTCCTCTATAGATAAAAATACTTACATTTTTTGGTAAATCTGTAATTACTTGAAACTATTTAAAGTATATCTGCTTGTAAGAACATAATTTTTTATAACACTGAGACATTTAATTACATTAAAGCTGAGTTGCACTTTTCACTTTTCCTCTGCAAGTGGTTTGGACACCAAAATGTCACTTCAGGGAAAATTTCATTCAGGTGTTTGTGAAAAAATAAGGAAGAGATTATGAAAGAATTTAAAACACTGTTTAAAAATAAAATATTTTTATTTCTTCTTGCTGAATATAACTGGGTTTTATGCTGAATTGAGCAATATATGTTTTGAATACATGTTTATAAAAGATAAATGCTTTCCACAAGTGTTTTCTTAATTCCATTTTCCCCCCGACAAATTTTAATTTTGATTTTAAAATATCATTTCAGATAAATCCAATGCTTTTTCTTTTCCCTGTATTTTTCTTCTCTCTACTTCTTATAAGTGGAAGAACCCTACTGGTTTTATAACGTGTCAGAACCCCTATAGTTCCATGCCCCTGCACAGAACCCACATGCAGTAGTACTAATGCAGTGAGACTTTTTGTACAGAAAATCCCTCTCTACTTAATCCTATAGAGATAATAATTCACACAATTTTATTTAAAATATACACATACAACCTTTATGAAATTTCATAAATCTGCACACACACCCTGGGCATGAGTGTATTTACACAAAGAATCATTTGCGTAATCCCTTTTTCTATATTCATAGTTCTCATGTTTCTCATCTTCTTACTTTTATATGAAGCCATCTGTATATCTGAGATACTGGTCTTTGGATAAACTGAAAGGACAGTGATAAAGGTTACAAAAGCCATAATCCAGCTGTCACTCCATTCCCTATTGTCAGATGGATGTATCCATCAGACACAATCTAAGATTAGTTTGTATCTTGATATCAAGGACAAAAAATGAGAAGGCTGAGTTCCTTCAGTTTTTATGTGATTTTGCTATCTCAAAATAATTGCCTGTGTAATAAATAATCATAGAATCACAGAATGTTTGAGGCTGGAAAAGACATTTGGAGGTCAGTTATCCAGACCAATCCTCTTGCTCAAGTAGGTTCACCTAGAGCAAATTTTCCAGGACCATGCCCAAAGAGCTTTTGAATACCTCCAAGGATAGAGACTTCGCATCCTCCCTGGGCAATCTGTGCAAGCACAGAGCCAACCTCACAGTAAGTGTTTCCTGATGTTCAGAGAGAACCCCCTATGTTTCAGTTTGTGATCCTTCCCCTCTACTCAGCACTGGTGAGACTTCACCTGGAGTGCTGGGTCTGGTTCTGGAGTAATATAAAATACAAAAATATAAAAAGATAAAGCAGGAAAAGAGTAAATCAGATTTCTGACTATCCACATACACATGTCTTACCAAATACTGTTTTGTTGATAAAACAACTTATGGGCTATGTGTATTTTGGATTGCAGTAAAACTCTTATGAGATTTATCAGAAAATTCTAAGCAATATAAAAACACAACTATACTGACATAAAAGATGCTTAACATGAACAAGCATATTTTCTAGAAATAATGCAATTATATGGTTATGTTTTTACTTGAGAAGTTCAGACTACTTCAAAATTACAAATTATTTTAAGTATAAAGCATTATTTATAAATTAATCATTACCGATTACTTCATCAGGGAAAAGAAAAAAACAAACTACAGGATGAGAAATGTAAAGTGATTTCCCTACCTAAAAGGTTCACATTTTTCCTCTCTGAAAAATCTGGGTACATTTGAACTATTGCATTTGGGTGGTATACGTAGCTTTTTGAGGTATGACAACTATCATATTTAATGGACATACAGAATCTTTCCATGTATGAAGAATAACCTACCATGTAACAATCCATATAAGTACAGAATAATTCAATTCATTATATATGTGATACGTTTAATGCTGATCTATCCAGTAAGTCAAGATGCAAAGTGACTGGATCAAAGCCATTGCTGATCAAATGGAAAAATTGTTCTTTTTGCCTGCTTCTTTCATACTTTTGATAAAATAAGAAGTCAGAAAGAGTGAAGAGAACTTTCAGGAACATTAAAGCCCTTGCTGTGATTATTGTGTTTATAAGGTCACATAATATCTGAATATAATTCACATAGTGAAATTTATACTGGACAGTTTTAAAATTATACTTCTCCAACTTTATCATCTTTACCCTGCACATTCAACAAATAAACCCCACAGGTTCAGAGGAATAACCAGTCGATGGTAAGGGAATTACAATACCGAAAGGGTACCAAAAGATCAGGTTCAAATCATACCATCAAGAATATACTCTAGAATTCCTGATCTCTAAGAATGTGGCTCCCATGGCATCTATGAGTCTGGGAAATAATTACTGAACTGGAGTTGCTGGTTCCAAATTTCATGACAATACTGCATGAAAATTATTTCTAGTATAATGCTTAGGCTTCATAATTCATTATGAAAAACCTGGAAATCAACCTGTATCCCCTGCAAACTAAAGAGAACATATACAGTCAAAAATACAAAGATGAGAAACCACATTCTACAACTAAACACAAGGAATTACTTTCTATACCAGCTGGTGCCCCAAGAAGGGCTCTCATGGCTGGCACAATAGCATTCATTTGAATAGTCTAGATGCAATGAAAAAATAGAAAAAAATTCTGAAGACTTCTATTCTGAAGGAGTAGGCGTTTTTTGCCACTATTACTTCCTGTGGATTTAGATGGAAAGAAATGCAGCAAGTTCCTAACACATTCAACTAGTTAAACAGGTCTATCTGAGTCTGGATGGATGTGAGATATTCCTCTGATAGGATAGTCATGATGGAATGTAACTTGTAAAGTTGAAAATCTGTCTGAAACCTCTAGGAATGTTCTCACAGAGCACTGAAGCAAAGACGTGTTAAGGGTTTTGTTTATAGCTATCATATTATTTGGCTTGCTAATGAATCTTTAGTACATATTTCAAATTCAAGATATTTATACAGTGTCACCAATGACATGACAGAGATTATTCAGTAAGCAAGTATTTGATCCGGCATATAGAAGTTATGCAATGCATTTTCTAATGCTTAAGATTACTTTCATATGCACATATTTCCAAATCATCTTTTCAGAACAGGAGATTGTCAGAATATTATTCTAAATTTGAATTGTTAGTTAAGACAAATGAACTCCATTGATTCATATTAATCTCCATTTTGGATGCTCCTAAACTGATATTTCATGATCAAACCCAGAATCAGACTTCTTTTTACTTAAGAGGAACTGCACTTGACAAGGAAATAGCAGATTCAATCACATTCAGACTTGAAAAAGGGATAAGAAAGTACTGTAGTGACATAAAAATTGTATTACAGGCACATACATTAACAATACAGATGGCCATGTTTGCTGTCAAAATACTGAAAAATGATAAAATGACATTCAATCAGAGCAGAAATGTTTGTAGAAACCAAACTCAGAAAACGCTCATTCCAATGCTTTTTCATAGTTCTGAAATATAAACTCATCAGTCACTTGTATACTTTGAGGCATTTTGTCAACTGTTTGAAGCTGTTACCTGTTTACTCAGCAATAGTATAATCGTCGGTAGTTTTCTCCCATAATTTATGTCCAACATTTTTAGCGTTCAGTGTTTCACCATAAAGACAACTCTGGGCATAGCTCTTTTGCAGTCAATAAGTACCCGCACTTCAAAAATATCAAGATATTTTCATTACTTAAACTTTCTGAACAACAAACTTCTGACAAGTTATAATTTTAGACCAGGCTATGACATTGTAATTTATGAGTAATTCAGAATATGAGTAAGTACCAGTAAATTCTGTTTGCTGTATGTAAGTAATCATATTAAGGAAGCAAAACACAAGATGTCTGAATCTTCAGAGCAATAGAAGACGCTTTAATTCACTTAACTTTTCATGTCATAAGGCAGTACCACAGTGCATTCCTCTCTCCAGGCCTGTTGATAAGTAGTCAAGCTTTAGCTCTGACTGTGGTCTTTCACAGATGGTCAATGACATCTCTTTTCCTGTTCAGTCACTAGTTAAGATAAATATCAAAAATCATCCCTTTGTGATCCTAGACTAGGATCCTTGACAGAAGTGGGGCATGGAGACAGTTTTAGAAAGGGATTCTGGTATTCAGCACAATTTAAATCAGTGTGACTTCACAGAATTTACAATCCTGTTACAAGAGCATGAGGTCAAAATCAGACTTCCAAATTGCAAAGAATCTCTGCTTTATTTAACCTCCTATACCTACCAAGAACAGGCTTCCTAATATGTTCATTTCAGTGCAAACATGACAGTGCTAGACTGAAAGGGTAGTGATAAGGGTTCTCTTTCTTTAACCAGCTCTCCAAAATGCGAGGAGAGTTAGGGGATGTACCACTAGTTCTTCCCAAAGGCATCAGAGAACAATCTAGAGCTCAAAAGAAAAGGATCAACTTCCGTTCATATTCTCATGGAAGAGTAATGGCTAAAGGAGGTGTATTTCCTCTTTGGGCTATAAATGACAAGCACATTGGTTATAACCAATAGTGAATTACACTCAAACCTCACGAGAGATTGAATATGAGAATACTTTTAGGCTTTGAAAAACCACAGAGGGCTATTAGAATTGAGATATCTTTGTACAGGTCATATTCATCTTAATAACTAATCATTAATAATTAATAACACAATTTTTACCTACTAGTTTATATAGAAATAGGTAAGGATCAAAAGAAAATTTGTTCTGTGTGCCAGCCTATATGTGTTGAAGCCTCTAGCTGGTTTTCAAGTAGAGGGATTTATTTGGGTTTGACATTTCTACCATTAACTCTGCCTCTCAATATAACTATGAATAATGTTTAAAAAAAAAGAGACAGAAAAAGACCAAGTGAGCAACTGGATTTTTAAACTCCTGAAACACATTTGCAGTAGAAAGCTGGTACATTACTTGTTCTTTCCAGATCACTCTCTCTTCAAGCCACTGTAAATTGGAAGTAAACTCTTGGCAGCAATATGCCTTGAGTCTGCACTAACCTGTTCTCCAACATTAGAGACAGAAATAGGAACACTTAAATTTCAAGTGAGCAAGCACTGTAACAGGTGTCTCTTGGGGATGACGGGTCTCTAGTAAGTGCGCAGGTGAGTGCCTCCTAGGGGTTTAAGGGGCATGGTTAATTATTAACCTCAGCTACTGCAATTCTCCGCTGTTTAGAATGCATGTTTTAAAATTCACAAGGTCAGAAAATATCTCTGTGTGGGTGGGTGTCTGAGTAGGCTCTCAAGGGGAGAAGAAGACAAACAGTGCTGAGAAATATGCATTTACTGAGGTGGTGAGTGCTAGTCCTAAGAAAAACTACTTTAACTTCAAAGATAAGTAGTACTACAGGAGAGGCATTTAAAAATGTGTAATGGAAAGCGTAGTCAATGATTTTTCTCCAGGAATTATCTTTTTGTTTTTGTGAAGAGTGACTAAGAACAGCACTAAGTTATTTGTTTAAATCTGCTGCAATTTTAGAGAGTCTTTTTCCTGTGGGTTTTTTTCATACTCAGTTCCATTTCCTTCTTCATGCACATTTTGCGGTAACATTGATTTCTTGTACCATTCTTTGGAGAAATTAGCATGCACATTCTGTCCCAGAGCTGCAATAATACAACTGTGGGTAAAGCAGCATCAAAAATATGACTGAAAGAATAGTGAGCAGGCCTGCACACAGAATGCAAAGACAGCAAGAGAAGTCTTGGCATCCTTAGAGTTATTGATCTTGAACCATCAAAGAAAGCCTACAAAAGACCTGAAAATCTTTTACAAAGTTGAATTATGGAAGTGATTTTTTTTATGGTCTTTATTATAAATATGAAAAGGGTAAATAACAAATCTAAAAGAAATTAAAATGAATAATTTGTAAATTTTTACAAGTGTTTGACACAGGCGTCTTGCTTCCAGTCTCATTGTCTTGTTTCAATGTAATAATGCAAGACGTCCTTTAAATACATATTGACCCAATCTTAGCTATAGCAGAGATTTGAATTGATTTTTATACCATGTTTTCCTTTCAGAATAAATTTCCCATGTAAAATTCTGACATCTTTTATTTCAGAACAATTAAAGCAGGCTGTTTGAATAAGTAAGCTGGCTTGGCTGCTTCTTATTTTATTTGTAATATTAAAATGAAAAAACTTATTTCAATAGTAGCAATAAAAATCAACCTTTTGTTTCCCTGAGAAACATAAATATTAGCCCACTTCTTTAAACTATTTTAAACTTAACAAATGACATTTCCAATAGTAAAGTGTTCAGTGTGGAAAATTCTAGAAGCGCTCCACTTGATGTAATTTCCTCGTAATGCTACAAGTATGCTATCTAAATACTGAAAGTGATTTCTTTTTATTTATTACAAAATTATCCCTGAGATCCACCCATACACCTTGTATTTCCACACAGACTTGCAACAAAACACAAATAGTGGACAGATGAGAACAAGAACACTACCCATAGCCATGTCCATCTAAAAATCTCCATTACTTGTTTATTCAGTCCACAGTCGGAGGATTCTTAGCAGGATTAATAATGTGATTCATACTGACAGCGTGTACTATCAAAGAAACAAATTTTAACATTAAAGGAAAATATTCTATATGTTAAATGCATGTCAGATTAGCACTGCAGGAGCACTGTAGGTGAAAAGAAATGCATATCCATTTGGGATGGCAGTGATGAATACAGGATTCTTCACGTAATCAGAAGCTGTAATATGTTCTTCTGTACATGTTATTGAATCCAGAAAATAAGTCTAAGCCTTTGTTAAAAGGTGCTGAATTATAATTGCAGATTTCTGGTATAGGCAGTTGTGGTCATCTGAACTCCGATGAACAAGCCAGTTATGTAGGAGATGTACTAGGTAGCTGATAACCCACGAATGTGTATTACATGATATCCGCTGTCATTCTTTTATATAAAATAATTAGATAATTTTGTATATCAAGCTTTAGAAAGAAAAAAAAATGGTGCAAAATCGTAATGGCTAAGTCATCTTCATAAAATTAACACTGACCTGGACTTCTATGATTTATTCTCTTTTTACTGTGGTAAGGACAGACATACTGATTGTTTCAAACGGAAGTATAAAATCATTGTCTGGATAAAATCCTCCAGCAACATGGTCTCCTGGCAAAATATCCTATAAGTAAAATTTAGTTTTGAATGCTTCAATCTCCTTTATTTTTTTTTTGATTGAAAAGGTTTTAAAATAAGGAGGAGAAGAATGTAATATTTTAAGATCAAAATGCTGTTTCATGGGTCCTGGGAAAAATTATTATCAAATGTAGGTGGTCTGACTAGCATGTAGAAGAAATTTACGTATGTAAGAAATATTAATAGCAGTACAAAATTGCACTAATAGGTGACAAACTGGAACTGCTTTGTGATAAACTTCAACTGGACTAATGAGAGAATGACCAATTTGAAATGCAAGATGAAAAAACATAGTTAAGTGTCAAAGTCCTATGCAGACTGCCTAGATTTCAGGAAAAATCAGTAACCTGTTCCATTCAGAAAATTTTCGTTCTGGTAGAGCTCTTCATGGTTCTTAATGGAATCCAAGGGATTATATTTTGTGTTCTGAGTGTTTTAGCAGTCATATAATCAGGTATTATTGTGAGTCTTAATGACTGCAAGCAGGATCAGTTCATGAACAAACTTCAGAAGTTGGTCTTTGAGACAAATTTCATTGGTCATTATGCCCCTAAAGACAATATTTTTTTGTCTTTAAACCTCGATGATTATATCAAAACCAGAAGAAACAACAAGAAAAAAACACATTATTTTATCCTGCTGTGGAGACAAAACATCCAGACTAATTTCATGCCTGCCTAGAATAAAGGATTTGAAATCCAGAGTTACTCCTGAAAAGCAAGTGAACAAACAAACAAAACCCAAACTCCTTAATTTCTGCAACTGAGACAAAAATATGTGGTTGGATATGCTGCTTGCTACAGAAGTTTCTAGAGCACTGTTGATTTCTACAGTGCTAAATAAGAATGTTGGTGTTATCTTACTCCAACAAATTTGGGTCTAGAGATTGTAGGTTGCATTTCGATTAGGAAAACAATGTTTCATTATGCTGCACTAGCACAAAATAATAGTATGTTTTTAATTGACATTACTATTTTGTCATTGCTTATGGGCCTCAAATTCTATGTCAATGTTCTAAATACTAATGAGGTAGCCTGGTCTTCTGCTGAACACAGGGAATAAAAATACAAACAAGATAAACAGAGTAAGTATCCTCTGTTGGATCAATATGGATAAAGTGACATGTCGAATACATATCACTGTAATTCTGGCTAGTCAGCTATTGTGATTCACTCTTATGCTGACTCAGTGCTTCAGAATGAAATACTGCCTCCCTCCCACTCCTCTCTCTAGTGCTTGCCAAATCCCATTAGGAAATGTATAGCAATTAAGGTTAAATAATGCCATGCTCTCCCACTCTGCCCAGAAGGTACTCCATAATGTCTCTGAAGCCAACTAGAAAGGAAGTCTCTCAGTCCACTTCCAGCAGAAATGCTTAATATCTGTGAGGAGCAAGATCTGGGCTGATCCCTCCAGGAAAGTGAGCCAGGAACCCTGGGTGACTGTGACATAGGCCAGGCAGTGACAGCACTGAGAGGGAGCAGCCCCGCTGCACCTCAGCCAGGCAAGCAGAGACGGGTGGCTAACACCAACAGGTTCTATCAACAGCATAAGGAGCGTCAGGCTAATGCCAGCATCAGGCTAATGCCAGCTATGATCAGCACAGAAAACCCAAAAAACAATCCATAAACAGCCATATCTGAGCTGAAGTGGAACTCGTGGGCCCACTTGTTTCAGATCAATTGCTGTAGCAGTGCCTAGGATTTAGTGTTACTGGTGACTTTGCCGCTATCATTGTATAAAACAAGTCTTTTTTCACAGATTTGATGTGAAACAACGATCTCCTGTGCAAATTTTGAAACAGATGTACTTTGTGATTTCATGTCCTCAGGAATAAAACTTTCAAGCCAAATATTAAGAGATGGATTTTTCTCAAATAGAAAGGCTCTAGCTAGCAAGGCACATTTTTTCAATGGAAAAAACCCAAAGAAACCACAGCTACATCTGCCACAATATTTCACCTGAAAGAGCCAACAATAGAAGCCTTACTGCACAGGCAGATCACAAGAGGTCTTCTGCTGTCTTGATGTACAATGAAAGGCAGCAGATTGGACACCCTTTAGTCTACTCTGACTGGCATGGGGCAGCAAAGGGTAACAGAGAAAGGAAGGTCATGAGTGCTCTCAGAAAGGAACATGAAGACTAGCAAGCATTATGCATATCATCAGTAAACACCACGACTTAAAAAAACCCACTGTCTACCACAAGCTGAATGTTCGCTTGTGTTCTGCACAGACAGACCTAAAGGACAACAAGGTTTGTGGGTGCTTTGTTTTTCTTAACTGCTTGTGGAAAAATTTCAGTTACACTCTCCTCAGCATCTTGGCACCCGGATATGCAGCCGCTTAGTAGGGTGTCTGAAAACATTTGGCTTTAGCCTGTGACTCATCACTCACTTTAGGTGCCTGTTTGTTAATCAAGAATCACACACCCTGCTGCGTGTTATAATTTTCAAGGAAGCAACAGAACCATTAGTGTTCAGTGTTTCTTGTTTTGTATCTCACATCCAAGTCAGAATTAACCAACACACCTGAGATTTAATTACTCTAAGCACCAGCCCATTTCAGTCTTTCATGCAGTTCAGCCTTTCCCTGCCATTCTAGGTTCTTACAGACAGGTCCTAAGAATTTATATAGGCACTTCAGCAGTATTGCCTATGTGTTCATATTCACATTTGTAAGTTTGAATAACAAATAACCTATTTTTTTACTAAAATCACTCTGTGATCAAGTTTTGTAGAGGAAAAGTAAGATTTAACGCTTTAAAAAGGCATATATCCCAGATATATTTCTAAATTAGACACACACAGAGATAGATTCCTACTATAGTTGTAGAAGGTAAATAACATGAAAATGAGATCAAACACCAGAAGTTAAAATATTTCCTTTTTTTAAAGGCTTTTTTTTTTTTTTAATAATTAAACTTTGTGGTTACAATGCTGATTCTCCTGGGCAGTTAGAACAGTTTTTCTACTTACTTTAAAGGAAACAACAATTATGGAAGCCTTGCCAAGTATACTTTTCATCAAGTTCTCTGATTAATAGACATAGATAATTCCTGGAATTTTAGAAACACTTTTTTTTTTTAAGAGAAATCTTATCAGTTAGTATTTCATACTAAAATGAAAGTTTAATGGCAGCCATTCTGAAATCAAGTTGTTCAACTGTACTCTTTGCTGCCAATCCACTCTTAGTCTTGCTGATCTCATACCATTTGATATTGTCCCTCTGCAATTTAAGACAGCCTTCTAATAGCTCCCAACAGGACAGTAAAAGCAGTCCAAAATGGCCATTAAAAAAAAAAAAGAATAAAAAAGGAGTTATGATGAGGGAGCTAAGTGATATTTCAAGATCACCAGTATTATATCTCTTGGGAATCTGCCTGTATCTTGATGGATCATGAAACACTAGAAATTAGAGTAATCAGTGATACATATTTCACAAAAATAACAGAATCAGTTTTGCCAAACCAGAGCTAAAGAGGTAGAATAAATGTATTTTAAAAACACCCCAAACGCACATAATGAGCTTTATGTTTACACTGAGGTAAAATTACATGTCATTGCTTTGAGATGCTGATTACCTGATTCATGTCTCCAACATTAATAATGTTGACATATTTTACTGATGGCAATTGCTGTCTAACAGATCAAAAGTCAGTGTAGATTTAGTCTCATAATATCTTCATACTTTTAAATGAAAGACTCAGAAGCTTATTGCTTCCAAACTACTAAGAGCAAATACCAAGTTACTTTTCCAGTGCTTTGAGAAGAAAAGGAGTGAGATTAGGCTCTAAAGGACTCTTATATTTGCAGCTCATTTTGACACATAAAAAAGTTTACCAGTATAATCCAAAGAGTGTGAAGTTAAACCTTTTCTTATTTAGGGATAAAAAGCAATTAAAAATGTATTACTATATAGTCCCATTTAGTTTCCTCATTAAGGTTCATTAATTGCAAGTCACAATTGAACCAACTTCCTGGAAGAGTTTATTCCACAGGTAATTAAAGCTATTGCAGAATTAACATTTTTCATTTTGTCAGGAAGGTGCTAACTGTGAAATCAGAAGCATCCTACAGAAACATCACCTACAGGTGAAAAGTCAAATTCTTCTTTATACTCACAAAAGAAATGGAAATAAGAGAAATTACAGAAAGATACAGTGCAAACAGTGGTTTATACAGGGAAATAAAATTTGAAGGACCAAGACAATTCAAAAGACTTTAGGAAACGCTGAAATAAAATATATTTTGATTTTCATTGTATCTATGTTAAGATAGCATGACTCAATCAAAAGTTTGCATTATCCTACAATAATAAGGATGTGCCACATAAGCACAGAGGGCAATCCAAATGCATTCTATCTAATCAACATTTATTGAATGGAAAAAAATGGCTGGTCACATTACATGTTTTATCATAAATCAAAGAGAGGTGCAAATTGCATTTTTATACAAAAGGTTCTTGAGAATGTTAGCACACTTTTAAAAAAGTATACCATGTAAAACTCTTCTATATGAAAACATGTAATGGGGAAATTTACATGAAATTGTTACTTAAGTTTATGACTTTTTCTTGCCATGAAATATTAATTAAGTTAAAATTTCATAGACTATTTTCATTTATAGTTACCTTACTTTGATTAGGATTTTCTCTGAGGCAATACACTGAAAATACTGTTTACTATATTTAGAATATATAATCTAAGGTGGTAAACCCCATACATTTCTCCAGAGACATAAACTAGAAACATAACATAAACTAGAATGTTGTTGCTAATTAATTTTTCCTTTTCAAAGTTCTTTGATATCATTTTCCCATTCCAAACTGGAATGAAAAACTGGTAAGTTTCAGTTGTTTCTTGCAAAATAATAACTGGAGGGAAAAAAGTAAAAACAGGTCAATCAGAATTTCATCTTACCTATTCAAAATGTGTCATTGTAATGTATGCTGTACCAGTATTATTAACACATTTCCTGAATGAAAAGTCATTTTGAAGTCAAGCATTTAACTTTCATTTTCCATGTTGAAAAGCAGGATATTTCATTATTCTCAAATGTTTGTTATAAACAGAAAAGTTTTTTGAAGCAGGCTTAAAAATGGTTCCAGCTAAGGCAAATCAGACTTTCCAAATAATATAATAGAAATACTCTTATTATAATGTTAGATAGAAAATATTTAATTTCTTTTGTCATAAAGTTTTGTCTGTTCTTTGGACTTTCCCTAGGGTTCTTATTTTGGTTTGATATCTGTCATTCTTTAAAATTTGTACTGGTACACTAAACAAAACCTGGGTACCAGCACTGGTGAATTTTGGCTTAATGAAGCCATCCACCAGTATTTGATTATCTGTAAAATGGAAATAATCCACCAAAATTGAGGGCATGAAAGACAAAATTTTGTATCTTTATTGGTTTAGAGTTTTTTTTTTGTATTTTACATCCTTAAAAAACCTAGCTCCAAATGACAGAAATAATTTTTCCTCCAATACATTGAAAAGAAATCTTTTAACCTTGAAAAAACCCTATATCTAGAAAATCCACTATCTTCTACTTGTTTTAAAATAAAATAATTACAATAATGAAAATATAAGAAACACGAATGTGCTTAACAGAAACGTGTGGTTTGCCCTTTCACCTTATCTGCCTTATAAATTTTTCTGGTCATGGTTACAATAGTGATATTTTACTAGCTTTACTCATTTGACACTTTTGAACAGTAGCTAAAAATATGTGCCAATTCTCAGCTACAAGCAATACCTTTGCTACTTTGATCTTTCATACATTCCCTGCAATTGCATTTGCCTGGCTGATCGCCTTCTGTTCTTTTGGTGTATTCTGCATCTGGGGTACTCATCGAAAGTTTACTGCATTTCAAGTACACTCGGAGATGTCTCAGAATTGGAGCTGATTAGAGAACCGTGACACAAGAAAACATATTCTCCTTTAACACAGTTCTGAGGCTGACTAAGCCTTTGGAATCTCTCCCCACATCTGGAGTAACTACTTTATATATGTTTTATGCAAAATAATTCCATCTAAACTTTTACTTTCTCAAGAATTGTTGAAAAACTTTGCACTCAGATTTGCTGAAAAATTCAATGAACTAATACTTAGGATAAAGTATGAGTTATTGGCAGTATCATCTGAAAAAAACACAAATTCTGGGAAAGACTGAAGAAAAAGGCAAACTATTTATTCTCTGTAGAGACAATATATAATCATTGTTGCCACAAAAAAAATAAAGTTTTAATTACAAAAATATCAAAAATGTTAAATGAACATCTGACTTGAAGGAGGGTTTTTTTTCTAATTAGTTCTATAAAAAAGAAATTTCCTGTTTTGTGTTCAATTCTGACTTACTAGATTAAAACACTTTGGTATGAAGTGATTCACTGTCAGTGCCTGGAAAACCAAAATTTGGAAAAATAAATTCTTTTGGATCAAGCACAAATGACTAGCGAATTTACAACCCGTGTCAAAAAAAGCTAAAATCATCACACAAGTTTTTACATCGAATTAGTACTGCCTTTGTGTTTCACAGGGATACCAGAATGAGACTGGTGACATTTTAGCTCTTCTGCAATAAACCTGGAACTCTGGATAGACTTCAAATCATTATATCTCATATACTGATCCAGGCTGCTTACTTGCTAGCATTAGCATTAGCTAAGCATTTCTGACAGTGTCCAAAATCAATACAAAGCATTGAATGTCTTGATTTGATGTTCCATGCTGGATACATTATGATTGTATCCAAAACTCCACAGGAGGCTGAAGACACTGGCATATCTAAGAACATGCATTTTGTTGTGCTTCTGAGCTAAGCAGAAAAATGCATAACACCTGTCTGTCTTCCTAGACAAATTTGAAAAGTTCGTCATGTGAGACTTAAACATAATACAGTAAGGTATGATCCATAAACCTCTGTATTTATCAGAGACTGCACTAAGTTATTTGAGAGTAAATTTCCTATATGAATTTAACCTTAATTTTATGAAAAAGGACTGAGATGTCTATGGTAAATATAAACATATATATGCATTTCTGAAATAAAAGCTAAAATATCAGAATCAGTTTTGACCTCAGATAAACTTTTTGTTGATGGCCTAAATGTACAGCTGCTTAAGGAGAAGCTGCTATTAATACCCTGTAAGGATAGGCATTGCTCTGTGAAGTTCAATGGACTTGTTCACTTATCACCAACCTCATTAAGTTTTAATTTTATTTTTATATGTTGTACGTAACAAGCGATAAGCTGGACGTTGCCAAAGTATCTAAAAATCAATTCAAAAAAGCTTTTAAAATAGTGTGGAGAGATAGAGAGGGGTTATAAATGGAACTGCTGACAGACCTTATCTCTAGTGTCTTGAATGTCTCTTGGTCATACTTTAACACTTGTTAAAAGAAAACTAAAACTCCTCTCTCAACTCTTCTAAGAAGAGCTGAAATAGAAAAAGATAATCTGTATTCTGCGCACATTGAAAAAGATTGCTCTTTAGTTTTAATAATTTTCTGTATGTTTTTCTTTCTTTCTACAGTAAAATGACAGAAGGGAAAAAAAACCCTGTGTGTGCATAACTACGTAGCAAGGGAGGTTTAACCACTGGAAGATCTTTGTTACGTCTATATTTCTGAATTTCTCTTGAGAAAAAAATTTGGTGAATAAATCTTTATAAAATTATTTGTAAAATCTCTCACTGAACTTTCTGGGAGACATTTCATGTCTAAACATATATATATATATATGTAATAAATGTTGCTATACAGCTGAATTAAGAGAAGAATCATGTTTAGTCTGACATTTGGAAACTTCCTACTGAAACAAACGAAATAGTAAAAGATAGACGAAATCGTAAAATCCATTATACAGAATCTAATGTGTCAGAGGGAAGCCTATGAACATGAAAAAAACAATACTCGTAAGTCATACTGGCAAAAATAGACTGCACAGAATATATAAATTATAGAATTTGAAAATTGAAGTACTACAAAAAATATTAAAAGTTAGATCATTGAAATATAGGTTTGTTCTGAATACAAGAAATTTAGTGCTTTTTAAAAATCAATTTTCTTTCAAGGTTTAACTAAAGTCTTGACCACTTTAATTAAAGGCTGGAAAGTAAGTTCCAAAGTGGACTTTATTAATATGTAACAGAATTATACGTGCCATTAATATAAGCAATTATATTAGTAGTTATACTAACTGCTACAGAAGTCCATCTGACAAATTACTCACTATTTTCTGGTGATCAATAAACACTACTACTAAAATTTTAATTATTCTCCTGGGTAATATAAGAATTAATGAACATAGTAATAAGTTGATAAAACTTATCAATGCTTCTTGATTATCATGTCCATTATAATGCTAGATTTATATCTGTTCCCTAAAGTGATATCTGTTTGGTCTCATAAGCTAAATGAGAAACATAGAGGTTTTAGGATGATTTCATTATGTTGTGTCTACCTATGAAAAGACTTCAGGATAACAAAAAAATACTTGGTTTCTTTCCTCAAGAAGAACACAAAAGTAAATCCTGACATTTATTTTATTTTTTTACTCTAAGACATGGAAATGTTGGAAATTTTGGATGGTTTTTTGATGTACACATTTTTTTAGCTTATTTTCTACTATATAGTTCTCCAGTTAGTTTCTCTTGTGAAGAATATACATATAGTATTATTATTATTATTATTATTTCATTAATCTCTAATTTAGTAATATCCTGTAGTGGCAAAAAAGACAAGAAAGATACTTTTAAGCAAACCAAATTTTAGTTATCCTCAGGTAAATTTTCCTAAATCAGTTAACATAAGATATGGGTTGAAAGATTCTCCTGTAATAATCTTCTAGATATGTTTTACTATGAATTATCCTACTATTAAATATGGAAATACATTTCTCTTTGTCAAAGCTCTGCAAGGAGAAATAAACATTTGTTCTGATTCTTACCTCAAGGGGATTTGTATTGAATACTTAAAACCAGGAATTACATCAAGGAAGGTGGTTTTTAAAGAAAGAGTTCTCTCTTAAAGTGACAATAATTGAAAGAATCTAGAATATCAGCTGTGTTTAAACCAGAAAACTGATAACAATTTTTGAAGAGAGGGACAATTCATATTCTCAGTACTAAGAAGAAAACTGGCTTGGATTTTTTTTTGTATTCATACAGTTCTCTACAATGGATAACAATGTGCAAACTGACAAAAAATAGCTTTGGATTTTAATGTTCATATGCTATATCATATTGATTTTTTATTGTTTTCCCTTAAATGCATGGATGAATACTAGAGTTTTTATTCATGCTAACTGAAGAAAAGGTGTTCTTTCAGTATTTTTGCAGGTACTGAGAAGACTGATATTTTTCTTAAAGAGAAACAGCACATGCAAAACTCTGAATCAAGTAAAACAGTGTAAAATCCTCGGATTAACCACAGTGTCTCCTGAATTCATATAGTCACACTTCCTTAAACTTTATGAAATCAAACAGTCATGTTCCACTTCAGGGCAGGCAAAAGTCACGCTATTTCAAAAACAGGAATAAAAAGTACACTGCTGGTTCATTTAAAAAAACCCATCTTTTTGTTGTAAATGTGTGTCTCAGAGTCAGAAAACTGGCTTCATATAAAAGCTGATAATACATAAACTGCTACTGACTGTTCTGTAAATATCGGGTGAAATAGCAAATGAGAAAAGATGAAAAAACAAACAAACAAATGTATTCTCAAAAAAAATCCTAAATTATTTCAACCTAACAATGAAGAAAATCAGAAAGAGTTCTAAATTTTTCAGATAAAATGATAAAATACCTTATTTCAGCTAAGAAGAGTCAGCGAAAACAATAGCTTTAAGGCTGCATTTGGTGACTTTGGTAAATGGGACTGAATATCAGGCTTCAAAGAAAGAGACTCCATTTGGGGACACAATATATTTTTTTCCAGTCCCATTTCTTATGTATGTGAACTGAATTGCCTTTTACAAGTAAGAATTGTCATAACAAATCCCCCTACTCTTAAGTAAGCAGAAAAACTCTGTTTGAAAGCTCTGGTTTCCTTTTATACTCCAGACCCTCTACAGACATCCTCAAGGATATTCTTCTGTGTCAGGAAAGAAGCTAAAAGATACACTCACTCCAGAGATTCTTGTCATTCCGGATCAAGGACTGGAGTGAAAGGCACCAGCATTTTTTCTGTTATCATCAGTTTCCCCACAGTTTATTATTAATTTTTAATTAGGTTTTGAGAACTGAGGTATTTCTTACACGGAATTTCTTATGATATGACTTTTTATGTAGGCAGACTGGAACTATTACAATAAAAATGATGAGAATTGTACTTCTGCTTTTATGTTGTGAATCCTAATGCTTGATAATTTAATGATCAGCTTTTCATCCTTTAAGAGCTGAATTTCATGAGCACTTTTCCATGCCCGGTGGTGAACCATACATTTGTAAAACTGTCTAAGCTAATTAGTACAATATATCCACTTATGTGCACAAATGTCTGATATCAGTGTGGTAATGGCCCGCACAAAAGTAGTCTCCCAACTGTGCATGGATCTCTGATATCATGTAATGAAAATCTGAATGAGTGAATTAAAATAATTTAACTGTTGATTATTTTGGTACTTAAATTATTTCCAGAGTTTGCAATAAATTCTGAGCTTTAAAATAAAATAATAATATTTTAACTGTTTAGGTATTCCTTTGCCTCAACAGCACAGACTGAACCTTATCATGTGTCATTGACAAAAACAAACAAACACCACCGCCCACCTCCCCCCAAAAAAAACCAAACCACCAAATCACACACACATTCAACAAAAAACCTACTGCAGAAATATTTTTCCCTTAGAGTTCTTGCTTCCTACTAACAGAGGAACAGAGAAACAAAAGGCAAAGGTTTCCTCCATTAAACAACCTGAAATTTATAATGCAATTCACCATTAATCTGAGTTTGGTACTAGAGTAAGGGTAACAAAGAAAAGTTTTTACTGAGATCAAGGCAGAAGTGAAAAGGGAAAAAAAAAAGGCAAGGAGGATAATTAATTTAATCATCTGATGCTGAGAAACTCAGTGCCCAAATCTTCCAATTAAATCAATAGGTTAAAAGTCAGGAGAGAATTTAGCCTGGAAATGTCAAAGCAGAATGTCAATGAGATATGAGTACCTAGTTTTTCAAAAATTCAGGAATTCTTAGGGAAAAGCATAAGAATTTGGCATGACTTTTCATGGGCAAATCCTACCTTCTAGAGTTGAATGGCTGATGTGGAACAGCATGATAACATTACAGCATGATGAGAACAGAATATTTCCTAAACCTTCAGATTAAACTCTTCCAACAAAAAAAGAAATCATGCTTAATACGACCCACAAATTATATTTCAAAGGATATGAGAGCAGAGCCTCACCTACACTTCAATGATTTCAAATACCAATTTGTGTCAAATGAAAATCTTATCAACAAACTTCGCCTTTCCAGGAAGCTTGTTTCTGTTTTGTAGTGAACACTAACTTCCAGTTGCTGCCTGTATTACACAGTAAATCACAGATTTGAGCAAGAAGGCCCCCTGGTTCAATCTTCTGCCCCAAACTGAGACACCTTAAAAGCAGTAGGTTCAAGGCCTTGACTAAGTAAGTTTCCAAGAATGGAGGTTCCTTGACTTCTCTGGGCAACCTCTTGTACTGTTTGGTGAACTTCATGATGAAATATTCCTTCCCAATATCTAATTACAATTCCTCTGGTTGCAGCTTGTGAGACTTGTCCCTTTTCTTGTTTCTGACCCTTTGACAAAAGTCCAGCTCAACCACCCACTAGGATCTTGAGTATCTTTATCTTATGATCACACATAAAATGCATACAGACCCACGCAATATACATGCATTGGCCTTTGATATCCTCCACGAAGTTTTTCTATCAGAATGATTTCTCTTAACATGCATGAGACTAACATAAAATCCTACAAAGACTTGTGAACATGAAAAAATTTTCCTGCTTAAGGACTACATTCACTTTTAAGGGATGAATAGAAAACCTTAATAAATATCTCTGAAGGATGGTAGCTTCATTTCATCACATAATTTTCAATTTAATTATAAATTGACAAATATTAGTAAAGTGTAGAGTATGATTTAGGAGAATTTTATGACCACATATTGTAGTATGATGGGGGAAAAACAATAGGAAACTAATCAATGGACTCAATTGCAATCTAGAAGAAAATGCAAATTTCTGGAATAGTTTATTATTTTAATAAATTATTAATTTGTGCTTAACATCATCACACGTGGAAATATTATTAAATAATACTAGGAAAAACTGAAATATCCATTAAATGTGATGAAAAGCAGCTGGTAACAATCAAAGCATAGGTAGAAAGGTCATTTAAAAAATGAGACCTTTTTTCTCAGTATATGACAAACGGCATCTTGACTCAATGATCGAGTAGAGAGATTTTTTGCAAAAATGCTGATGTGAGTTGTGGTCAGCACTTGTCTGTGCAATTTACATTGCGATTTGTGACTCCTGCAGAGGCCCTCAAACTCGATTCCCCTCTTTATAAAAGGCTGCAGAGCTGCTGGCAAAGCATTCTTTTTCAACGGACTTTTCCTCTGGAATGCTCTTCCTTGCCAAGGTCTAAAATAGCCATAAACTGTTGACATTCTGGGTATGCTACAAAGTCCATCTGTGTGAGCTGACTGAGGCAGTAATGGGTGGGATATCTCGTGGGAAGGTGTGATGGAGGTGCACAGGTCTTATGACTAGGAATTAAATGGGGTGTTAGAGAGTGGGAGGACAGAAGACTGCTGCTTTTTTTGGAAGCTTTATTTATTGCAGTCTCTACGTTATGTTTTCAAATACATGCCAAGGTTGCTCAAAGTCTTAGCTGTCCTCTGGAGTGCTTATTTTGGATTAAAATCTAAATGAATGATAATTCTATTCCTAGCATTAATGATTCATTTCGTTTTCCAAATTTCTCAGAGATGCTCCATAAATTAAAATCTGAGCAGCAGACTGTTATTTTTCAGAATCCTTCCACAATTAAATTAGTATGACTTTTTAAAGACTAAGACACTATGCAGAGTAAGAATGCAAGAATCAACCCAAATGATTTTGACAGTTAGAGCATGATGGTTTACAGCAACTTTTTTTGTTAAAACGCCCATGTTAAGCAAAATGTATTACAGTGGTAGCACTGGTTTGTTGACAAGGGGAGAAAAATCCCCAAAAGTAATGATTCTGGTTAAAAATGCAAATAAATAAACAGAGAATTATACAAATTCCAGGGATTAATTAGATTAAATATCTATAAGAATATTTTGATAACAACAGCGCCATTATAACAAGGAAAATGCAAAAAAAAAATTGAGTATCTGTTGATTTCAGTTTTAAAAACATTCACATTTTCCCATATTGAACACCATGACTAAAACTCTTCTCATTTTAATCACTGATCTTTAAGTAGCCTATATATGGGTAGTCTACCCTAGCATTTGTTTACAAGAGTGTCCAAAGTCCTACATTTAAACTAATTTAGCAGAGCTCAGAAGAGTTGCAGGTAATCAATATTTTAAAAATACTGGTTTCTTACTACATTTTTATAAGAATAA
Organism: Oriolus oriolus; assembly: GCA_013400235.1. NCBI lineage: Eukaryota > Metazoa > Chordata > Aves > Passeriformes > Corvidae > Oriolus > Oriolus oriolus. Next base: position 129,378 of record VXBT01004545.1, read on the forward strand.
CAATTTTATGTATAAGAACTGACCCTTTTTTCATAGCTATTTAAGAGATTTCATGCAAAAGCTTTCTCTTTCAACTGTAATGATCCCCTGAAATTCAGATTTCAGCACTGTCCCATACTAGGTATAAAAGACTACTCATATTTTATATGCTCTTATCTAGACTAAATACATAATTAGACATTGTTTTCACTGGTGATTCTAGGGATAGTAAATTAGAGGGAGTGATATTCCTAAAATCTTTCCATTTTTCTTAGTACTTAGTCATCAAAAAAAAATATCCAACAGCTGAGATAATCATGGAAAATCATGTGCAGTAATTCTTTCAGAGTGTAGTACTTTCAGATTAAAATTCAGTACCTTAAAACACTAAGGTTGATCACACATCTGTTTGCTTTTTGATTTTTTAGAGGAATGGGAAAAAATTTATTCAAAAGCTCATTATAGTCAAAGTACTTTAGTAGTAAATCTGGTTTGAGAACTTTGTCAGCTTTTCACTATACAAAGTTCCTGAAGAGGTAAAAGATTTTCCTGTCACCAATACTCTGATTTCTTGTAAGTGTTCAAAAAAGCTCCACTAGACATGACATGAAAGAAAGTATGTGACTTTATTACTTAGTCTTTCTTTTCCATATTTTCATAAACTTCTCAGTTCTGCAATTTTAATTTTTTTAAGGCGGAATTAAATAAAATTTGAGTTTGTCAATTCTTAAAAGTCCTTAATTTCTGCTACTTATTGAGCGCAATTGGTTGAAAAAATGTTTGAAGAAACTTTATTTTTTTTAATGAATTAAACTAGAAATAACTAGAAAATACTTCAAGTTTAAGGAAAATTAGTTTGTGGATGAAAAAAAAAAGATTTTTTAGATGTTCAATTTTTGTTTTATTTTCACTTGTCTTACTCAGTTATTTACTGCCAAGAACAATTAGTAATTTCAGATAACACTGATACACCAATAGCATCTTGTTGTATCAGGTCACAGGCAGCAGTCGCATCACAAAAAAAATATCGAAATAGATTTTAAAGGAAATATAAAAATTTGAAGGTTTCACAGTAAAAAAATATCTCAAAGAAAATTCTAAGATTTCTTAATGGAAGAAACATTTTAAATTTTTGGTTTTGATTCCCTGGAAATTTTATGTATTCATGGATGTTGCTGTCTTTTCTCAGCATATTTAAACATTCTGGCTTTCTAAATATTAAATGCTTATTCTTTCAAAACTTACAGAAAACCCCAACAAAGCACATAGAGGTGGAACAAACAAAACCAAAATTAGCACATTTTTAAAGTTATCCAGTTATTCATACTGTTAAGTAAATTGATCATCAGTCTTCAAAAAAATTTCCTTGGTAATGAATAATCTCGTGATAATTACCCTCCCCTTCTCCACATTCCTGTCTCTTCTTGATACTGTCTAATGTGAAACCAGGCAGCCCCACAATGACTCCCATGCCCTTGCAGGAAGCTATAAAAGCATAACTTTTCATTGCAGGCAGCCACCAGTAACAACAGCCCTTCAATTATGTCTAAATCCACCCAATCAAGATGAATTTAAAGTCATCTCTGGGATTTTTTCCCCCCTTTTATAACTCCTGTTTCTGCTCATCTTTCTTTACCACAAAATTGATCATTCTACTTAAAGAATGCTATGGACTCCCGCTGGAAATTCCCAAAACATCTGAAAGCAAAAGAAGGCTTTCCTCTCTGATTCCCTGTCCCTGCTCTATGGGTTGCACTGAATCCTTGTTTCTACACCTTAAAGATCTTAATTTTATATCAAGCAGCCAAGAACATTCCAGTGCACTGAGGCAGACGAACCCTCTGTGCCTGAAGTATGTCAGATACAATCAGCCTCAAGAAGCACTGAAGTAAAACACTAAGACCTTTTGAAGCTTATGCAAAAAGAGAGGCGTTAGTACAGACACATTAATCAAGCTGGCATTATTATCAGTGCTGCAAGCAGACATGACAACACAGGAATGCCACAATTTACCCCTCATTCTTGTCACCTGCAGAAACAAGGTACAGTTCTCACAGGGCACTGAGGGTTTGCATTCCAATTCGTCCAGTGGAACGATAACTATCTCTGATGTCTATCTATGGGTTAAGCAAGGCTTCACTACAGAAAAATTCCACGCTTTCACTGTAGTATTTACAGTTCCATATGTCCATTATTCACACTACACAAGCAAGAGCTGCACGTACACAATAACAGTATATTTCAACTGAGGTAACACTGAGATAACAAAAGGCTGTCTGGCATCAAGTTTGAGGTCATTCTTTTGAAATCACTCTTTTGCAACGTCAGGTTTTTTCTTTAGGCTCATGGATCACCTGAACAGCTATGTATTTATATAAATGTAATAAAACAACCCTGATCCTCCCAGCGAGTTAAACAAATCCAAGGATAATAGTACAAATAGCTGAAGCAATAGACCCTTTTACAAATCAACAGAATTTACAGAGCATGTTTTTCTGAGGAGAGAGCAAAACAGAAGTGACATGTCTTTCACGCGACACTCTGTATTTTATATTTCTTGGTTTTAATGTTCACCTTTGATATGCTCTAAGAAAAAGAAATAAGAGCTATTAAAATGATTCCTTTGCATGTTAAGAGTGACTTTAAAACACAGTGAAAAACACTTTAATAAACTGTCTTTTCTTGCTTTGCTTGCTCCCATGTTAGAGTGAACTAGGGCTAAGACTGGCAGTCACAGATACAGTCACCACCAAGCATCTTCCTTGCTGCTGAACACCTTGCAAAAAACCAGCTAATTATGCTCCTCTCTCTCTCTTCTGTGAATAACAGAGCTTTACTAGCACTCCCATTCCTTTGCATTTTCTTTCATAAAATATGATGCTGAAAATTGGTGGAGAAAAAATGTGGAAAGAGTTTTGTATACAAAAAAGTATTACAAAATATGGATTTCTAAATACCCCTGTGCTTGTTCCTTGGTACTTACAAATTAAATAAAACTGCAAATTGAAATGTGTAAGCTGTTTGTTTGTTTGTTTAAGTAACATAAAGCAAATTACATACTTTAAATTCAAATGCATGTAAGTATGCAGATTATGCACATATATATATTGCTGCACTTTTTTTTTCATTTTACAAATGCATTCTCTAAAGGCAGACACTCCTTATTTTTAGGATGAGAAATAATTATTGGATTCAGAACAATAGCATCTTCCTCACTGAAACCCTGATGCCGCTTCTTGCTAGATGGTTTGGACCTTAAATCATGTAGAATAAGAACCCAAACATTTAGGATGAAAATTATTTACAAACAGGATCTCTTTTTAAAAATAATAATTTTCTGGGTTAGATATCGGTCATTAGAAGCTCATTTCACTTCATATTTAAGTGCCACTCAATTTATTTATTCTTAGTGAATCATGTAGCTCAGCAGAAAATAACCCGTAAAAGGTGAAAAATTCTGAATAGAAACTATTCCCACACACAAAGTAGAAATTAAAGGAAATACATCCATAAGCAGGCCTTCTCTTTTGAAACCATAGACAACGTACACACTGCATACACATCCAGAATGCAGTAACATCTAATTTCAAGTAATGAGCTATTTAAAATTCTAAAGCTTCAAGTGGAAATTATGCAGAGAATTTCAAGGTGTGAAACAGACTGTTAATCTATTATGTAAATGATGCAATATTTAGGGTAATGTAGAAAAGTGTCTCCTGGTTAAACCTCATTGTTATAAGTTTCCTAAAAATATGAAGAAAATCACAATATCTGCTTCGTACTTCTTGGGCAGAAGGGCAAATCTTCTGTACTGTAAGGTCAAGACAGCTTAATACAAAAAGAAAATAATGGATTGATGAGATGAATCTCCATAGCACTCAGAAAATTTAAATGGAAAATGATCTTGCTAATTCTAAATGTGTCATTACAAGCCTGTTATCTGAAAATTTTGCCTGTTACTGATGGGGGTTTGTAAACCTTTGGTTAGGGATGCATCTGTGCAGGAAAATTTTGTGTAGTTGAGTGTCACTACTACTGAGGTCAATATAAGAATATTAAACAACTGCGTGTACTAGAAAGCAAGGTAGTTTCTCTTGTGACGAAAAACTTTGATACAATTCTCATTTTATTTATTCATATATAACAGATACTGAAGATAAAACCATCTAGCTAATTAGTTAGACTAACAGTTTCTTTAATTGCTAGCTTTAGTAAAATTATTTAAATATCTAAAATTTTACTGGATTTATCATTCCTTGTTTCTAAATTCTACCTTCCTGATCCTGGACTTTTTTCCCCATAGTACTACATGTACGATTTAAACAAAACAAAACAAAGGCAGAATCTTCTAATCATCATCACATCACCTAAATGGGTAGACATACAAAAACTATGTATTAGAGTGTGTATATATTATTGTACACATATATATTTATATATATATAACCTATAAATAACTTAGCATCAGTGGAGCAACCATCACATCACAAAGTATGTGACATCTAGACCAAAATGAAATACAGAAAGTCCATTTCTTTTCAGCTTTTGCTGTGTTTTGCATTAAAAAAGAAAAAGGAGAAACATAAATAATAAACATGGTGTTATCTATGAATGCGCACATTTAAGTAGCAGTGGTAAATTTCTAGGAAGTGTTTTACTCTGGAGAAACTTTTTGTTTAGTTATCAGAATTAGAGAAATTTAGCAGGTGACTGAATGGAGGCAGAAGGGCTGTTGTCACTTAGTAATTAAGTTTGAGAATATCTGATGCATCCTTGCTTCTCCAGGAACACTGTGCTTTAGGAATCTGAAAAAACTATATGGAAGACTAATGGACCTGCGAATAGTAACATAAAGTTGGAGCTAAAATATTAATTTCTATGTAAGACAAGACTTGTCAACCATTTCTGATGCGGGTGAATCTACTCTATTACGGGAACAAGTAAATATACCGTGTACTGTCAGCTTTGCAGAAATAGCTGGGGGCACTTATGGCTCTGTTGGAGTTCCCTGACTTGGACAGTCATCTGTGCTTGGGTCATGCTGGATCCATATACTTGCATATTCCCTGTGTGAAAACGGGCTACAAATCTTATTCCTAGTTCCAGTCTCACAGGTTTTTTTGTTGCTATAACTTTTGTGCCTGCTTTCCCTTCAGTGAAGGTAGAACTTGAAGCCCCGCTGATTTAGGCCCTTAGGACCAGCGTTGGTTCCCAGAATATCTCAATAAAGTATTTCTCTCTAGTGGTTCAATATGGTGAGCATATTTCATCGCTTTTCTTAACAAAAGAAATAATTTGAGACTTAAGATATAATACATGCCCATTTTCTGGGCTTACACCAGTCTCCACTAATGCATTCTTCCTTCAGCTCTGGTCTACAGATAACTGGTATTTCAGGAAGCAGCAAACAGTCTACGAAACAGGTGCAGTGAAAAATATATAAATAAATACAGACACATATCTTCCTACACACTTGGAAGACATGAGTTGGTAGCTGCAAGAAAGTATAATGGGAAAGCAGCTCCCAGCTTCTTATCGGTGCCTCCCTGCAGGGAGTTAGCTCCATTTTAGTGTGTGTTCACAGCAATACACATTCGAGAGGCTGGCTCATACAGACCCTGAATCTAGATGATTATTTTCTGTAAAGGGCATGAAATCCCAGCTCATAGAAAAAGGCTTTTCAAGTATATTACACCCAATGTTTGCATATACAATCCTTGAGTTTAATGGTCACTTTGCAGAAACTTCAGCACTAATAGATTCTAGATCTCATGCTCTGTCATGGGTATAGGACCTTACAGACTGTATACCAATATGCCCATTTGACCAAGAGACAGGTGATACATATTCAGTGGTCAAAGACGGGGATTTTATTTCACAGATAGGCAGTAACAATGGTGCCTCAGAGTCTTTTTTGTGAGCTCCTGTGAAGAATAGAGCTTTCTGAGCATCAGGGTGGTCCCAGAATAGTTGTAAATGTTGATTTAATGAGAAGTAGCTGATCAACTGTCTGATTCAGACTACCCTGATTCAATATAGGTCTCCTATCGTTGACATGAGTTCTATGAGGAAGCCACATTTGAATTAGTTTAAGCTGTAGATTACATAGTTACAGTTCATGTAGTCTTGCTGTCAACCTTAATTTCACAACCCAGTCATGTTAAGCATGGCTAACTTAATTTCACCCTAGTTTCAGCTTTATTTAAATGTGAATATAGGATGCAGGGTCTAACTTTGAAACATACTGTGTATCCAGAAAAATAGACACCATAATATATAGGTTGAATTTTTGGTGGTTCTTTTAATTGTAAGTGTAATATAAAGAGGTTAATAGTTCTAGTTCTGTGGTTTCAACAGGAAGCAAATCAACTTTCAGGAAATATTAGAGAAATAAGTATCAGTAAGAAGAATAAGAAGTCAGAAGCATAGTATAAAGAAATATAGAGTGATTCATCAGATAATTTTCACATGCAAAAGGGGATGGCAGAAAACACATGCATTTAATTGTCTTTTATAATTCAGAAAATCTCTGAAATAGCACTTTGTTCAATTTAAATACAAAAATGCTGTGGTGGTCTTTAAACACTGCCGAATCCTATGAAGACCTATTCAAACAGGTCCCTTTCTTGACTTCAGACACTTCATACATAAGCTGCAATGTCATAGTAAGACAGGTGTTCTCCAAAATGGGTATTAATTTTGAAGTAGTATATTGCACAACGTATTTCTTTGTAGCTGATCATTCCATGTAAATGAAGCATATGACTTTTATGCAGCAGGCACACAAATTTTAATGTGACAGTGATTTATCTTTCCTTGTGGTGCATGCAGGTTCATGTGTAAAACATGAAAAAACAGCTGGATGCCAAAGAAAGACAGCCCTCAAGGCTAAAAACGTAAAACATTTTACAAAATATAGGTTAGGAATGTACTGATAGGTTTATATAGTAAACTCTTCTAAGGGAGTTTTCCTTATTACATCTATAAATTTCCATTCTTCTGAAGTAGAAGGACTGAGTCTGACCACAGTCAAAATTGTTAAGGCTAGTGGGACATGTTGATAAGGCAAAGCAACATGCATACAAGCAATGAGTGTCAGAATTACAAAATAGGTCCTTAGGCTTTCACATACAGAAAGGACTTTACCATGCCATGTAGCCCTGTCTACAAGGCAGTGTAGTGATGTAAGAGGCTTTAAGTTCAAGAAGTATTTTACTTATGGAACAACATTTTTAGAAGTAAAATAGCCGAACAGAAAGCACCCACTGTGGGCGAGCTTAGCTGCCTTCTCTTATGTTCTCAGCAACAATTCCTACCAGCTCCAAAGAAGCTGCAGCAAGAGCATTACACCCACTGGGAGAAGCTCAAATCAAAATCTTCTACAATGCTGGAGGTGGTGTCTTGCTAAAAATAAAGGTAACTGTACAATGACACCCTTGAGGTTCTATTGGAATAGGGTTTGAAAAAAGACAAATATGAAAAACAAAGATATTTATATTCAAATCAATAATGACAATGATGGTGTTTCACTTTACTCCACTGAAAAAGTTTAAGAATAGGCTGCACACAGGATTTTTTTGACATGTAAAGAACTTGCACTAGGAAATGCTGAATATTACTTCATTTGACTTTTGTATTAAAGGAAAAATTAAGTATGAATAATTTCAAAGCTTTTGTTTTCCATTACAATATTTATACATTCTAAATGTCTGTGCTATTCTACATCTTATTAGCAATCTTAATGAAGTAAAAATGTTTGTTTTCCATTTTTATGTTTATCAAAACTATACAGCATAGCTGATACAATAATTTTAATAAGTATCCACATTTTTCTTCTCAAAAGTTCATCACAAATTAGTGAACTGAAAGGATTTTTCCAACATTTCCTTTTATCAAAATACTCAGTGCAGCAAGCTAGTGTCATATTTAAATGTGGAGCAATTTTATTGCAATCTCAGTGGTATCTGCCTGTCAGCAAAAGGGTGGCGTAATGGATTGTAATCATTTTTGCACAGAGTAAGGACAGGTCTAGCAGAAAATATTTAATTCTAGGTGATAGCTCCTGCAGAGTCAGTAAAGGGCACATGCTAATAAGGAAGCTGCAGAAAGGCACTGGTGATGACATGCTCCCTGAAAACAGCAAGCTCAGCAGATACAGTGCAGCTAATAGAACCATTACTGCCTCATGTCAAGCTATGAAGAATACCAAAGGACAGAGTCATCACAGCAAAGGAAAAAACAAAGCTCTTGTATATTATGGTTGGAAAAGCCTTATAGGCAGAACAATGTTAGGATAACAGTGTTATCAAATGCATGAATAAAAATATGGCAAAAAGCTTGCTCAGTAGAAAGAGCAATTTCCCCATAGTAATTCACTCTGTATTCCACATGTTGTAGCTGTACCATTCATTGTATTAATTTTCAGTTTGAAACTCATTTCCCACTAAGGCATCTGTTGTCTTCTGCTGATGGCAGCAAGTTTGCTTTAGCTTTTCCTTTTTGAAGTTCAGTTTATGATAGAGTCCACAAGTAAAACATAAAGCACTGCAAAAGAAGATGAATACAAGGCAGGAAAAGCATCCAGATGCTTTTACAGAGAATTAATTTTCCAGACTCTGATTAAAGGCTTCGGTTACCACTGGCAAAGTGTTGATCAGCTTCTCTCCTTCTAAAACTGGGAGTCTGTCCGGAACCACCAAGACTTTGTAACCTCCAGAAACTCTAAGATTACAAAATCTTCATAGCATGCCTGTGTTACAGCAAGAAGCACTCTAGCTGGTCACATTATACACAGATAAAAATCTGTTTCCCTCTGACATAGCATTTGCAGTTTAAAATTCTGCTTACCAAAATTTTATCACTAATTCCAGATAGGAGTAAAATGCTAAATATAACCAATGAGGTATGTTTAAGTAGTTAGACATACAACATCATCTAAAAACCTACTGCAAAATAAAATTTTAGTAGACATTTTTCCTAACATCTCTTTCAAAGCAAAGTATTGCTCTCAGTTCTCCAAAAAAGACATAAAGTGTGTCCTAATCTACCAAAGAGAATATTGCACTTGCATATTTGTTGGTTTTAAGAACAACAAAAAAAAATTTGGTCCCTCTCCCTCACTCCAGTATGTGAATATGAGTTTGACTCTGAGCTGAGTCACTACTTAAGAAAAAAGCAAGCTAACAAATGCCAGACACAAGAGTAGCTATCTAACTTTGCACTCTTTGAAATTGCAATGCTTCTAATGGGATCTTTGTTTTACTACCAAAGGGCTTAATTAGTCAGGATTGTTAGTGAAATAAGTGCCTAATAAAAAGCCTACTAAATCTATGGAATCTTTCTATTGGCTTCCATTGATGCTGACTTTCAGAACAGTGTTAATTTGATGAGTTAGATCCATAGACCCAAATCTTGGAAATCAAGAGTTAGAGTGGGTTTCTGAAGTATTAATTTTATGTCCTTAAAACTTACCAAAAAGCTGACAGCTTTATTATTAGATGAAGAAGTGTTTCAAAGTAAATTTTTGTGTAATTTACCATTATACTGTTCTCTTAATTTGCTACCTAATACAAGCTGAACATCAGAGGCCAGCTCAGAAACCTCAGAAACCTCATAAGTAGTCCTCTGGAACATGCTGTTTATGGTGCCCATTCTTCCTTTTCTCTCCACACTATTAATAGAGTGTTTCTGTGGGATATCCCTGAATAATGTAACTTTTTGCACTTCCTGCCCTGCTTCAAACTGTCAAAAATGCAGAACCACTACAAGAAATAAGTTAATTAAAAAATTATTCTCTGTCCATTAATGTGTGCCATTCATCATAAAGATTAATTGTATTAGGAAACAATAATTACACCTGACTCTCATTTATAAGGAAGATGAGGCAAGTGCATTTTCAAAGAGCTCGGTCACTTGTATTCATGGGCATTCTTTACCACTTAGACATTTTTGAGCTAAGTAAGCCCCAAGTAATTAGTTTCAACCTGGATCAGATTACCAAATCATTGAAATCAAAGGCTTGTGTAGTAAGAAACAACCTATAATTCACTTAGTGACTTGAATTGCTATAAAGGTCTTTTTTAGAATCTGAGAGGTACCCTGCAAACCATGGTCACATGAGAAATCTCTTTTTTGACAAGAAAAGACCCATTTAGTCAGTGGGGGTACTCATGTGAACAGAGACTCATGTCAAAAACCACTGATGCTGAGAATGCACTCTTTTGTATTTTCTTTCATTTGCGTGGATAAGCAAGGAAGGCTGCATGAGGAGTACTATGAGGAACATTAGGCACTTATTCAGTATGCTAACCACATTTCACATTATTTCCCATTAAAAAAACTATGGCATGCTATACTCTCACTCACACTTTATCCTTAAATCTGTTAAGTAGTATTAGAACAGTAGATGCTTTTCACTCCAGACATGATTGTAATACCACAGTAATTAACAGATTCTGTGCATGCATTGTTTCATCCTTTGAAGTTTCCTATTGAAGATTTTTTTGTTGAAGACAGGTTTATTAAGATTATGTTAATCAATATTTTTGTTTCAATAATTCTCATATTTCTACAGGGACTGATTTACTCATGGGTTTTTGAGTAAGGTTCTGATCCAGCAGGGCTCAGAGAAAAGGCAGATATATTAAATAGTTTTGTTTGGGTTTTTTCCTTGTTTGTGTCAGCTAAAGAGAAAATAGAGATGCCAGAGAACATTAGAAAGGTACTGCATTCCCCATCATTACTACATCAAATATTCTCTTAACTGGACAGATTTCTGTTATAACTCTGTCACATATATAGCCTAAACAATGTTTCTGCCGTCTGCCAAAAGGTGTAGCATGAAGACAGCATACCTATTGTACTCCAGCTTGTGGCTCCAGGAAGAAAGTAGGAGAGGTTGCCATCTGCTTTTGTTTGTCATTTTCTGCATGTAGGTTACATAGCAAGACTGTGGAGGAGATCTTGCCTCCTCTAGGAAATATTACCAGGGTATAAAAATGCCTCTGATGATTTACTGCCACTTCTGAGATACCAGCAGTTGTATACAGGGAACAAGCCTCACCCTCTGCAAAATACCAAAGTCCTTCATTGAGATTTAACTGGCACTTCAGTATGATACTGACTTCTACAAATATATGTGTTATCTAAAGACAAGGAAATTTTAAAAGATCTCCATGCGCTGTTTTACTAACACAGTTGTCCAGGCCAGGGAATTATTTAGGAAATAGGCTGTAAAGCTGCCTAGGTTGCTTAGAAGCAAGGAGAAAATTTTAAAAGAGATTTTCTTAAATATATTAATGCATGCATCTTCACAACAGAAGTCCTGTCTTCCTTGTTTTCTTAATAGATTTGGGGAAAAGAAAAAGCAAAAAGGAAGTGGTTTTAATTAAAATGAGAGCTATCGTATTATCAATCTCTAGATGAATTGAATCAGGGTGAAGTAATATATCATCATTTTAAGCTAGTCACAGAGAAACTGTGTTCAGGGCTCCATTTTGGCTCAGCCTTTAGATCAGGCCAGAGGGGTGTGAAAAATTATATATTAAGAGAACTCAAAAAGATGTCCACTGTACTGCAGAGAGCAGAACTCTGTTTCTGAGGAGGCACTGGCTGCTTCTGAATGCACCTTCATGGAGTGAGCTCTTCTGTCGGAGAGGTGCTGTGATAGAGTTATGAGTGAAGATTCTCCTTCCTGATAAAAGACTGGTTTTATTTATACACAAAGCTTGACCCCTTTAATGATACCTGTGTACTTAAAGCCACGCTTAGCTAGAATATAGATGCAAGTATACTAGTATTAGAAACCAGATCTAGTTCAGGTTTTCTTACAGCTGTAAGGAAAGGGACAATATCTTTTGATGTGACTCACTAAAGCAATTATTGCAAGCTGATATAACTGCATGCATGTTAATGCTATACAACTCCATTGGGAAAAAACATCATGCTCCTATATAAAATCATTTAACTGACATAAAATCTGTATAAAAATCAGTAAATATTCACCCTCCATGAAGATTTGAAACATAGATAAGGCCGTCACAGTTTTATCTTCATTTTCCAACTTTGCAGCCATAGAGAAGGATCACAATAAAGCCTGTTGTTAAGACTTTACGGTTGTCATATTGCATTGTGTTATTATAACATTAAATCGTTACTACAATGAGACAGATGAGAAACAACAGGAAATAGTCCCTCAAGACAGTTAAAATGTAAAAACTTCACTTTTCATTCCATAGGAAGAGAATCTCTCCTGCTTTCCTGTAAAATAATGTTTCAATCACAGTTGCTAAAGAGTCACAAACAGCTGCTTGCTTCAGTATGTACCTGAAAGAACAAAAGCACTTCAGAGCAAGGGCCACAAGAAAAAATGCCATGATGGAAATACTCTCTCTCACCATCATGAAGTAGTTTGGAAAGTAAATAGGTCTTAACTGAATTAGCTGAAAATGGTTGCCATCCCTGTCTCATTATGCATAGTAAAAATAATAATAAACTCACTAATCTATGAGAGTATTTATCTATGAGAGTATTTATCTTTCCTGTTCTTGGAAATGCTGTCAGATAAAAATACAAAATAATTTAGATAAACACATTTGGTTATATTTTTGCTTTTCCGTCTTCTCTGTTTTCATGAAGTTTCATTCCAAGTCAGCTTATTCAAAATGCTTGAAACCACCTGAATGCCTTTTTTGATACAGGCATAATCTCCAAAATTAAACCTGAGTATTTATGCAGATCTGGTCATGTTATAATCATGTTTTGTAGAGAAGTATGCAAAACAGAGAATGATAGGGATAACTGAATAACCATCAGATGGAGGTGATGTACAAAAGAAAGTGTGGGTGTGCAATCTATGAAAGTGAAATGAAGATTCAGCATTTAAGGCATAAGAAGGCATAAGAACTCAATCTTCATCCAACTGACCTTGGGAATTAATAAAAATACAAGGCATATCCAGACATGCTTAGTGTCACACTTCCGTGTAAATATGTCTTTATATGTCCTTGTCACTGTGTCGCCTATGAATACTTCATTTTCACTTGAACAGTGATGAATGAAGGAGGATGTGACTAACACTGCAGGATTGCTGACTAGCATGCAATCTTTCAAACTGCATACTGGAGCACCACACCAGCGTGGAGAACTCCTGCACGTTGCTCTGCAGCACTAATCAGGGTATATCAAGTGGACTTCTAGCTGCACAAAGCACTGCAGATGATGGTACCTCAGAGGGAATGTGCATGTGAAGAATCTTTCAGTGACCAAAATTAGTCAGGAAAACTCTCTGACATAGTGAAGGACAGTGACAAGCAAAGATGAAATGAAAATTTTCAGGGTTCATATAAAGAATTCTACGAAAAAAAATGTGTGCAGTATTTCACAAAACACCAGTCTGTATTTGGTCATCATGTGACTTATCAGTGAAAATTTTCTCAATTTTTAACAATTTGCCTTTGAAAAGAAAGACTTTGTAACCCACACTGAACCTGTTTGTTCATAGCACATAACTTCTTTCTTCAGTTACTTTGGGGGCATGAGATTTGCAGATGAATCATTTCACTTGTCCTTGTTTAAAAAAGCACAGAACTCCATTTTTGTTTATTTAAATTACATTTGAACAAGGGGAAACTCATACCATCAAACACAAGAATTTATTCCTCACATACTCCATCCGCACATCATCATCAGGCCAACCCAGTTCCAAATCTATACCACTGAATTCATATCCTGACAAAAGAACTTGATCTATCACTCCATGGAAATCAGTAACAATTACGGCAAAATGCTAATCTAATGGGCGTATATTGCTGAAGGAAACTGCCCTTACTCATGAAAGGTTCTTTACAGACAAGATTTTAAGGTCAAAGATTGATCTACTATGCTGAAATGTAGGATTTGGCTATACAGAGTTTGAAATAATGTTAATGGTGAAAGCCAATGATTTTTGAAGATGGGTGTATTAACTGGTGTATAATCAATATATGGTTTACATTTAAAAATTCCATTTTAGAATGCCAGTTAGAAAAATTCTTAAATCTACAGTTAGATACTCTCCCTAATATTACACTTGACTCCGTTATGGAATTCTTAGGGATAAGGAAAGCCAAGAGCATAGGAAATTTCTCTTTCAGAAAAGTTAGTTGTGAGGGTGAAATCTATAGCTATTTAAAAAAAATCATAAATACAAAGAAACAAATATTAAAATATTAAAGACCAAAAATGAATGAAATTGCTATCATGAACCGTTCCTTTGTATTCCTGATTAGTTTTACAGGGCAATTCAGTCAGATTTCCAGTCTCCAAGAAAATAATAATAAAAGGCATTTTTACTGCGAAGAGGTGAATTATCTTTCCAATTAAAACTAATTTTCAATGGATACTGATGTATTGCTATATTAAAAACGTTTATTACAAGTCTTCCAGTCAAAATGTGTATACTTCTACACCTTTTTTAAACACATTAGATGGAGTACTATATTGTAAACCAGAGGCTGATGTATTTACCATGAGCATAAAAATCTGTGTTACTCTCCCTATCATAACCTATCTCATTTGCTGGGGTGGGGAAATGAATAAATTTCAATAGAATTCTTAAGCTATTGAATTAACTTAATTCAGTTCTGGACCTGAAGTGCAGTCAGAATTTATTCATACTTGTTCACACACAACTTTAATTTATAAATCATAAACCGAACAATACCCTCTAATACCTTTTCGAAATGACCCAAAAGCAGTCTAGACTCTTTAAACTGAATGGAGGTCTGCACATAGAACCTAATAATAACATCTTTTTTAGCTGAATAACGACTTCAGGAAAGACCTCTGCACGCATTTCTGGAGCATAAAGGATGCCTGTTTTAAGGTTAACACAGACATATTGGGGGAAAAAAATTCCCACAACTATTAGAAAATTAGCAGAATTTGTCTTAAAAGGTTCGTTTAATGCTTTGTATCTTTTGATTTTTCTAATCCATGTCAAGTTTTAGGGATAACTTTGTTAGAAAATTATTAGGTTAGTGTCCTTATTCCTCAGTGTCAAATGTCTTCATTGCCCACAAGACACTTGGTTTTAATGTGCCTACAATAACAGCTGCTCGTCTGTTAATACTTTGATTAAATACTTCAGAATCAAGAAAAACAATAAAAGTGAGCTCATTGAATTTTACACTGAATGAAAGAATTAGCCAGGATAAGGAAGTAACAGGGATTTAAACACGGGTTTTAAAATGTGTTCTAAACTTGTATGTGAAAATGTAGATTGACAAATTTTCCTGTGATAGTTCCTATAATTCATGTGTCTGTAGAACATAAACTAATGTTCTCTTGGAATAGTATCCTTTATAAAACTCTCTTCAGCTGTCTACAGGTATTTCTCATTCATCTGTAGACAAAAGATATTTATTGTTTTGACTATTTTGGCTATGTCTGCTACTATGCAGACAGAATATAACAGTGCATATGTGATTTATTAACATTGAAAAAGGCTAACAATTCTATTATTTAAAAATTATATTTTATTATTTAAAGCTAAATAAATCTTATTTTAATCTTATATTAAATCTTGTGTTTTCTTATTTAAATTTATATAGCTTTGTAATAATTCTATTTGCACAAGTGAATGGAGTATCAGGTATTTAGGATTCATGTTTTCTTGTCTGTTTTGTCAGTAGAATCCTGACAGCTAGAAATATGCTTATTAACTAGTGAATGTCATCTCACCCACTTAAGAAGATGAAAATTAAACCCATGTACCTATTTATTTAAAATACCTTCCACACCCCCAAAACACCCTCCATATTCAAAAGGATTTTGCTGAAATTCTACTAAAAGATGTCAAAAAGAGCTTGTTGAAACTGCACCTTGAATATGGAAACAAATATGACATGCCATGAAAAATTCAAAAATGCGTAATACAAGGACAGAAAGGTAAAAAATAATTTAAAGTATAATGAGAAAGAAGATGCAAAGTAACTAAGAAACAGCTGCTGAATATGTTTATAATTTTTATTTATTCCTAGTGATTCTTAAGTCTGGTTATTATATGAATAGGTAGTTCTCTAAATATATTCTGAAATTACTTTCATTTATTTTGACTGTATGTAAATTTTTTTTGTTTCATTTTTCATATTACCGATAAGTAACATTTTCATACTTTCACACTTTCATACTTTAAAAGCATTTTTTCTTAGTTCTCTGGAAAGAAAGCAAGAACAAAATTCCTAAGAAAAAAGGAATCCATGCCTAAAAAGTTTTTAAGTTTACTGAAATACTGTATTATATATTTTACAGAAATTCTTCATAAACAGTATACATTCAAATAATTTTTAGTACACACATGTATTTTGAAAACAAATTTTACATATTGAAAATAAGCCTCACCTTCACATTGAAAAAAAAGGAGAAAAAAACCCGAAAATGAACCAAAACCACTTTTACTATGATAACCAACAGCAAGGTGTCTGTTTTCAAATAAAAGCCCAATATTGTAAAAGAGAAAACCTTAGCTGAGCAGAAGATGCTGTAGAAAAAATAAAAATGGAGTATTATTATTATCAGAGAAGAAGGGACAAAGTAGATAAGAATTCAACTGCATTTCAAACATAAACCGTGCAGTAAAGGATAAAATAAATTAAAAGACCTTTAATGAGCAGGACACAAGAACTGGTAGTGTAAGATTTTTTCTTCAAGTAGAGGGAGAGAAAACTGCAAGATTAATGTATACCCAACAAAACCTGTTCTCAGTATATGTAAAATAAATAATTGATTTTGTCTTTGTTGAATCCTTTGCAACATTTCAGTAACTCGTGATTTCCTTGAAATCAAGATGTGCCATTAAGCATCATAGTTTATATGTTCATATAATATCTGCATGTCTATTACTATTACTATGGGACTATACATCTCTAACTGGTACTGAAATCAACATGGTTAGTCTGCCAGGTAAGTCTGCAAATTATATTCTTTAGAAGATCTGGAAGATTTTCCCCCGTCATTTGATGAAAAAAATCAATTGCATTTTAGAGAATCAGTATTTTAAATGAGTTTACATTTTAATGTCATCCCCATGGAAAAAAAAATCCCTCACCCAACATTTACTTAATGCTTAAACAGCAAAATTATTTACATTGCAGGATATACTTATCAATATAAATCAGGTTTTTCGCTTTCACAACACTGCAATTAGTTTTCATTATTTTGCTTGCTTTTGTGAACCCTGCATTATTAATTTATTACTTATTATCATCTTTTTAGTTTTCTAATCAAAAGTATGGTTAAATTTATAGCAGTTAGGATAATTTTGTGTGGGAAGGTTTACTAAATTTGAGAAATCAGGTAAGTCATCTCCTTGCTAATCCATGAAGAGTCTATAAAAACAAATAACAGGGACCCAGCATTGCACATGTACTAAATTCTCAGAAAGTGAACAGCCACATGGAAGCCAACTGAGCCATACACAGATTTAAATATATAATGCAATACCCAAGAAGGTAAGGGTCTGATAGAGTAGAAAATGAGTTTTAATACCATTTTCGTTAAGGAAGCAAGTGGGTCTCATACTGTTGAAGTTAAGTCAATGGAAAACACATAAATCCAATACACCAAGCAGGAACTTTCTGCTGACATGGCTGTATTTTATTGCTCTCATTGAAAAGTTAAAAAAAAAAAAAAAGCTTATTTTCCTTTTTCTTTTTTTAAAATCTAATTTATTAGTCTTTTTATCTTGGATTATCTCAACCCCAAATTAAGTACCACAGCCAGTTCTTTCAGCTTTTAAATTCTTCTTGCAATTACTCACTAGTGAGAAGGCCAGTGATTGTCTCAGGTCTGTGAGTATAGTGGAAATAATAACACAGTAAAAGAAGCATAAGTTACAATTTCATTTTTCTGGACACAACTGACCTTACAGGCCTGTTCCTGTCTATGTGGATCTAAATGTCTGCTTAAAGTCAGTGAAGATCACATTATCTAACAACAGCTGCCTGTGTGCTCTCTCATTATGGACTCTCAAGGAAAAGATTCTGCATTTTGTCTTGGTGCCAGCAGAAGTATTAACAATCAGATGCATATACATCATTGGCAATGTAATACTTAAAAGACTTAAACATATATGAAAACCCTAGAAAAAAATACAGTAGAAGAAAGCTTATAATATTTCAGGACATTATAGAAATCTTCACACAGAAAATTGTTTTTAAAGAACCTTAATTACGAATTTGATAGTATTGAATATGAATATTTTTATTAAAACATTCTTTAATAATTAAAAGCATCATCACAGTCTCTTCCTATCCTGAAAATCACATAACATGCTGAAAAAGTGTCTTTGATATTGATGGTGTATACAGGATGCAAAATACACCAGACATTAAGATCTCAAAAAGTGCTCTGACAGTAACAGACTTTGGAATGCAACTGGGGGGCAAAATATAAACAACAAAAAATAAGAGCTAATTACAAGCTATACTAACTTTTATAAAAGCACTATGGTTTCTGTAACTTCTGAAAGAACAGCATAAGCCGACTGCATTTACATAACCTGTCACAGAAAGGATTACCTCAGTTCTATGCGAGCCAAATATCCAAAGTACTGCACAGTGTCATTATTCAGCAGCAGAACAAATCTTGATTTAGGGCAAGAACTGTCAGCCTTCCTAACAACAGGGAAGTATGCCACCAGCCGAAAGATGCACAACAGGGTGATCTCTCCAGTTCCCAGTATGTTCCTTCATAGTGTAGACTGCATGAAGATTTTCAAATGTCTTACTGCAGGGATACCCTGATCTCCATTCCATGTAAAATGAGACATGTAGCAGTGCATCATTTGAACAAAAGTATACATGGGCAAGGAGAAGGATGCCACTCTGAAAAAGTCTCTGCAATACAGTGAAGCAACGCACCAATTTTAGAGAAAACAGGTCCTACAGGAAACCTGACAAGTTTGCTGCAAATGCCTGTCAAGAAAGTACTGAAAATGTATTTGTGATTCTTTCACAGCAGCCATATATGTATGACAAAAATTTTACTAACTAAATACAACTCAAAAAGCAAACTGGATCCATCTTAAATGCTTTTACTCCTGTTTTTCTGTCCACAAAATCATGCTGTAAGAAAAGTTATCACTTCATTCTAAATTTCTGATCAACTTTGTGGCCCTCCTTTGGACTTGATCCAACAGGTCAATGTCCCTCCTGTGCTGGGGACCTCAGAGCTGGACTCAGTACTCCAGGCTGGGTTTCACCAGAGCAAAGTAGAGGGGCAGAATCATTAATTTTGTTAGGTTGCATCAGCAGCTGAAGGGTTTCAGTGATTTATTCAGTGTCCTAAAGTGCTCTCAAACTCTATGCCATTATCTCTTCTCCTGTTGCAATATTGACTTATGAAGCATAAGTTTGAAAAGACATGAACAAAGGTGAAAGCACATGTAGCATTGCTGACACGGTGGACACACTTACGTCAAAAGATGGTACACACTGTGTTATGCAAACTCCTATACCCATGCAGAATAGAAGCATAGATAGCATTGCAAGTATTTACTGTACACTTAAATAAGTCCTGCCATACTAGAATACACAGACAGAGCCAACCAAAGGTAGCCCAGTTTGTACCGCACGTATTTTCTGCACCATTAAAAATATATGTATTAGAATAGCAAAGCAGACAGGAGTATGTGCAATGTAACATACCCCTGTAACAGCATTACAGAAAGCAAATGTGTGTAAAGAAAAGGCCAATGAAATTAAAAAAAAAAAAGAAAAAATTAAAAATAATGCAGTTTTTAAGTTTAGAAAGGCAATTAAGGCTAGATCAGAAGGAAAAATGCAAGTAGGCTGCTTCACAGAACTCTGCAAAAGAACATATTTTCACACCAGCAGGCATGACTGTAGGAAGGATGGGGCAGGTGTTGGAAGAACTGGATGAGAAGCAAAGCAAATGAAGATAGATGGATGTTTGAAAAGCTTTTAAAATATTTGGAATTTGAATGGGAGGCAGTGGAAAAGCATGAGCATCCAGCTGCCATTGCCATAGTGGTAATTAATGAATTTTAGTGGTTATTACTGGTGTTTGTGAAATACAGAAAGTTTTTTTCAGTTTGGACTCAGAAATCAATTTCTTAAGATAGTATGGACCAGGAAAGAGGTAAGGCAGTCTGTCCTAAGGGTATATATGAGAAATGGAATGACAGCTCTGGTGAAAATTTGGCTATAATGACAGGATATATGAGGAATAATTCAGTTCAGGGTTATATGACATATTTTGATATCATAGCAGCACAAACTTTGAGCCAGAAGGGATTTGGAGCTGCTAGACCCTCTTTGCCAAATAGTAAAAATTTCGCTTTGTATATATTAATCACTGTGGGTATGGAAGACTTTAAGCCTAGTGTGAACAAACATATAGATGTCCAGTTCACAAACACATAGAATTAACTTTATATTATTAAGATACCTGTCCTAATTTTGGAAAAAAAGAAATTAATTTAAACCATTATATAAATCATGAAGAAGAGGAAAAAGATAAATTGTATCTTCCATTTTAATTGCCAGTTTAATTGCCTGGTGAACTTATCCAGGTGTGGGATGAATAGTTTCTTATTTTAATGTGTTGTTTTCAAGGGCCCAAAACTAGTGTAAATCGTAATGATTACATTCTTACTCATTAGTGTTTTGAGCAAGCATAGCTCAAATGATGCTGAATACTGCATGAAAGGTCTCCCTCCACTAGTATAAAATTCATTTAGAACTTGTTCATGGAAGTTTCAAATTTAGAAGATAAAAATGTCACTTTGAATGCTAATTTTAATATTTAAGGTGCAAAATAAAAATTTAACGGTATGTTTCCTTTGTAGTGTAGTCCAAGTGATAGGATATTTTTATGAATTCTACAAATAATACTCCACAGTGGATCCAGCAAATCCAGATAGACATCTTCAGAAAACCTTGCAAAGCCTTCTTTCTTGCCATTCCAATGAGTGGTCCTTCAGTTCTAGCAGGGATTTCAGTAAAGCTACTGATTTTATTGTGGAAAATTATAAAATATATAGTAGTGTTGAAGGGTATCAATATAACATTTCAAAGTGGGCAGAAACACTGATAGGGAACTAGATAATAAAGAAAGATGTATTTATCTATAAAACCGATTTTAATAGTTCAAACCAATCTCACACTTCCATGGGGGTAAAATAAAATTGTGGTTAATTTACTATAAAACAACTGAAATTCTACTCTGTTGCTTACAGCATGCTCGGCTTAAAATGATATAGAACTACCTCTTTTCCAGTGCAGGATCAGAGACACAATACCTCACACTTCTCTAAGCACAGCGGAGATGCATTGTGGCAGACTAGTGCATCACAAGGACTCTTCCTCCTCTGCTTCATTTTGGTTTTGGCCAAAAGAGCCATTCTGTACACATCAGTTCTGTGGACATCTGCATAATTATTGTGTGAGGAGAAGAGCTGGGTATCCCGAGAACACGAGGAAGATGTACAAAAACTTCTCACAGACTAGTCTACTCCCCTTCAACCCATTCAGGTTTTACTATTCTGCCCTGCTATTTTAACTAATACTAGGAAGTCAATTACCAGACAAAAAGGGTTTGGAAGTCCAAAGAAGCTTAATGTATAAATCGATTTCAAATTTTGTCAGTGGAAATAACTGAGGATATAAGGCCAAATTTTCTTCAATAATTTTCACTTAGATTAGATTAGTAAATCCAAGGAAACCATTCAGCAGTCCTAACAGGAATGCACTGACAGCATTTTAAGGTTTTACATGCTAATAAAAGGAAAGACAAAACTTTCAGTTAGAGGCTCTAAACTTCACGTCAGATAAACCCACTGAAGTTTAGCAAAGCTAGAATCTTAGCTCTCTGTTGCATGTGACTCTTAGATTTGCACTTGAGTATGAAAGGTGAAAGTCTCTTCATTACCCTAACAATAAAATTGACAGCTAAAATCAGAATTGTTCCAGCTTTATGTCATTGAGACACCCCCTATCATACAGATCTGTTTTTCTGCTGAGTAATGAGGATATCAGATGACTGGGCAGACCGTGATGCAGTGAAGTTTTCCTCCAGGGATGGAAAACAGCAGAAATTGTGCACATAAATTCTTCTTCCAATGGTTCTAAATTCAATTATACAAGCTGCAAATAGTCCCTAGAGCCTGTCAGAGTTTCAGAAATCTGTCTCTTCCACAGCCTTACTCTTTCACACTTGGTCATTAGGCAATTTCTCAATCTCTGCACACCCAAAAGGGATATTCTTCTCTATGCTCTTAAAATACTGTATGAGATTAACACAGCCACAAGACACATATATGCTCTTCATTCTGTAGCAGCAATGTTTTGCTAGCTTTGACCAGAGGAAAATGCAAGCACAAGAGATATAAACATTCTGATCCCAAAGAGCTATTGTTGTTGGAGTTCTCAATGAAACTCAACAATTCCTTTGCTCATCCCTTTCTCACTCACTTCTGTATTCATTTACAGCTTATATATTAGTCGTAAGGCTCTGGCTAAGACTGACAGAGTTCAGCTTCAGATTGTAATTTCACTTTTAAAAAGGCTATTCTGGTATAACCCAGCAAAACACAGACTTCAAACTCATATCACGCTTAGGTGACAAATAATTGCCAAACCTAAGAGACGTCAAGAGCACAGTTAGTAAGCTGATGCCACATTACTCTTCACAAAGAGATTTGGTAGATGAGCGAGGAAATTCCAGATACATATCCAAATATGAACACACTGACTAAGTTCTTTTCCTATAGATTTCAGAAGGCAAACTGTGCTGACTAGTCCATAACAGCTGTGCATACTTCTCTCTCCAAAAATGGGTTGACTCTGCAAAGATCAGCATTAACTCCCACACAAATTTCTGCTGGAAATCTATCAGGTTGCTAGGGTAGCATGCTGTGCATAAAGGCTGCTCCCTGGCTGTGTACCCTCCCCGCAGGCACACGAAGCCCTAATTATGAGGTATATATACCGAAGAGTTTCTGTGGGCTAAGGAGAAGCGTCAACAAATACACTACTTCCTTTGCTCCATGAGTTACAGACCCTTTGAAGCCTTTTTCTGTTGCTTTGTTTGTGCTTGCATCACCATATGGGAGGCTGTTTCAAACTTCACTTTTGTTATTCTGACCAAAAATAACATCTAATTTTTTACTGTTACTCATTAATTTAATTTTAAAATTCAAAGTAAACAAATCCTGAACAGTAAGCAATAAACTACAAACTGAAAGGGGATGATATGTGCTGTGACAGCAGGACTGACCTTGTCCCATTTCATTACCAGTTAATGTGACTTTTTTCTTCTGCAAAGTCATTTAAATACTATAGAAGGAAAATACTTTTTTTTTTTTGTCACATTATGCACCTTTATTAACTTATTTATTGGTGCATTTATTTCCTTCTTTTGCCTCATCATGGGAAGTGGAGGATAGTTTCTTTCTTCACTTCAATTTCTATTTCACTTTGTTCATGTATCTATTTTAAGACATCTTTACCTCCTACAACCAAAAAACCTTCTCATTTCTATAAGTCCATCATCAAGCCATAAAGGATGACTTGAGCATCCCTACAGGCTAACCAGTAGGGCTGCAGTTAAATACAAAGAAAGAGTGACTACTCCCAGCTGCCAGGAGCTTATATGCTATTTCCACAGCTTTTCCTGATGCTCCATAATGAAAGTGATGAGACTGAAATTCTTCTGTATCACTACACTAGCACATAAATCTAATTGCCAAATATTTTGAGAGTCTATATATGCCAACATGGACAACATTTTGAATTTCTTAAATAGCCAACTAATCCATGCTCTTCTAGAATATAAAAGCTGAGAAACAGAATAGAACAGTCTTGGAACTGAGGAAAAACATAGGTGAATTTCTTAAATAGCAGAGAGGCACAAAGGAGTTTCTCATTGATTTACAGTATAAATCCTTTCCAAATCCACACAGGTTAAGAATTCTAGTTGTCATTGTTGGGCTACACTGTGTGCTGGAAGAGAGATTGGGCCTTGTTGGCTGCAGAGAGAGCCTCGTTCTCAGACCCGGAGGTGATCCTGGGATTACAGCCAGGTCACCGGGGATGGGCTGAGAGAGGATTGTGGGTTTCTGGACAGTGTCAGCCCTATGAGATGTGATAATTGCAGTTTCTGACCTCGTAAGGTATTGTTTACCTTTTACCATAATAGGCAATGTCTAGGAAATATTCCAGGTGATTGGGGAACACTGAGGTGAACAGTTTTCCTGTTTATATGAGGTGATTTCCTGTTTTTCCATTGGTATTTAAGGGAATTTTGGATACGCAATAAAGCTTTTTTCTTCTTGCACCTTTACCATGATGTTGCAGAGTCTCTGCCCATGCGTGAATACTGCAGTCATATTTGTTTTATATCTTAGCATCTTTGTTTTCTTTGTGCTTAAGATGCCCTCAACATATATTCCCATGAGTATAGCTAAATTGGAAGAGGAAGGTTAGAAAGATTTATAATGTTGCCAGAGCTGTCATATGGGCAACAAACAGGGAATGTTTCATCATAAGGACTGGGAAAGAATCCTGCTTACCATTTCTTTGAAAGTTCATTTTTCCTTTTTGTTTTTCCTAAAGTACAAATATCAGTGCTTTTGAAACTAAAAGGTAAATTATTCATAACAATTAGAACAGCTGTTTTATCTTTGTCTTGTGGGTAGAAATCACAGACAAGCATAACAAACACTGGCAGAATTAAGTAGGAAAAATTTGCAGAATATGCATCGATGAATTTTCATTTTCTTATACCTAGTTCATGTAAACCAAATCCTCCTTAGTTCTTTTCTGCTGTTTTCTTATATCTAAGTGTATACTGGAGGGGCTACATTCCCTTATCTTTCATACATCACATTGTGTATAATATGTTTAGATTTATAGGCTGGAATTCATCCCCCAAAAGACATGAAAGACAGTAAGCAAAACTTTAAGTTACATTCTGTTACTATATTTACTAGCCTGACAAACATAGAAGCTATAATATTAATAACAGCAGGTTTCAATTACATACGATGATTGATCACTGCATGGCTCTCTTATTTTATCCAAATACATACCCCATGGCAGTTATGATTTTGTAAGAATTTGGTTGGGTTTTGCTGTTCTTTCTTGAAGAGCTTCAGCAGGCAATCGTCACCAAAAACAAAAAGCAGGGAGAAAAAGCCACCAAAAACGTAAAGCAGCAGCTCTGGGATACAACCATGCAATCCTAAATACCTAGCAGTTCTCTGAACATTTAGAAATGTCCTAGCCCTTTTGGGGAAACAAAAACAGACAACAGTTCTTAGGTCATTTACAAAATAGACCCAACTGTTCTAATGAGACAGGAATTCCTCAAAGAGAAAAACTTCGTATGTTAAGAGAATGAAGCTCCTATACGGATTGAAGACAAGAAATAGCTCAGGATTAAAAATATCAGTGCATTAGAGATTGCCTTGGCAGTACTGGGAAGAGAATAGTATTTCTAGCCTCAGACAACTGAGGACACTAAGTAATTGGAAAGAGACCATTAGGCAAGTTGTAAATCTATAGAATATTTTATCTCCCCAAGCATATCCCTAAACAAAGAAATTGCTTAAAGTTTCTGTTTCTATATCAGGATAAATGTATTATACCAAAATGTAGCAATCTCTGATTCATTCTACTCAACTCTTGGGCTCCTTCCCAGCAACTTAATTGAGAATACAACAAAATTGTCCTCCGCAATATGCAGCATCAACAGTGAAAAGCAGTCAATGAATTGTAGCTTTGTGCTCACTTCAGGACACTTATTGTCTTAGATTTCTAATTTGACACATATTAAAAATTATGTTGTATAAAAATGAATAAAATCTTTCGTGTTTAGTTTTTAAATCTTCATTGTATTGTGATTGGTTTTGTGCCAGAGAAGAGGGTCTTTCCAGCTTCCCCTCTCAAACAGGTAAATGGAATATTTATGTGAAGGATCTAATTTATTTCAAATCAGGTAAGTTTCTTCCAGCATCCTCCATTTAAATGGTATTATTGGCTGAATGGCAGCACTCAGACAGTCATGATCAGTGGAGTAGAATCCAGCTGGAGACCCATAATCAGTGGTGCTGCCCAGGGATCAGTACTGTGTCCAGTCTTATTCAACTTGTTTATCAGCAACCTGGACTAGAGTGCAGCCTAAGCCAGTTTGCAGATGATACAAAGTGGGGTGAAGTAGTTGATACACCTGAAAGCTGTGCTGCTGTTCAGCAGGACCTTGAAAGGCTGGAGAGTCGAGTGGAGAGAAAGCTAATAAAGTTCAACAAAAGCAAGCGTAGGGTCCTGAACCTGGGGATGAATAACCCCGAGTACCAGCACAGGTTAGGGGACAACCTACGAAAGAGCGGCTCTGCAGAGAAGAACCTGAGAGTCTTGGTGGATGACAAGTTGTCCATGAGCTGGCAATGCCATTGCAGCCAGGAGAGCCAATAAAATCCTGGGGTGCATCATGAAGAGTGTGGCCAGCAGGTCTAGGGAGGTGATCCTCCCCCTCTACTCTGCCCTACAGGCTACATCTGGAGTATTGTGTTCAGTTCTGGTCTCCATAGTCCAAGAAAGACCATTTGCTACTGGAAAGGGTCCAGCAGAGGCCACAAAGATGATGAGGGGTCTGGAGCATCTCTCTTATGAGGAGAGACTGTGGGAACTGGGCCTTAGTCCAAGAAAGACCATTTGCTACTGGAAAGGGTCCAGCAGAGGCCACAAAGATGATGAGGGGTCTGGAGCATCTCTCTTATGAGGAGAGACTGTGGGAACTGGGCCTCTTTAGCCTATAGAAGAGAAGACTGAGAGGGCACCTCATCAACATATACAAATATTTTAAAACTGGATATCAAGAGGATGGTGCCAGACTTTTTCAGTGGTGCCAGTGACAGGACAAGGAGCAATGGCCATAAACTAAAACACAGGATGTTCCATCTCAACATGAGGAAGAACTGGTTTACTCTGAGGGTGGCAGAGCACTGGAACAGGCTGCCCATGGAGGTCGTGGAGTGTCCCTCTCTGAAGACATTCGAAACCCACCTGGACACATTCCTGTGTCACCTGCTCTAAGTGACCCTGTGATCTCCAGAGATCCCTCACAACCCTACTTATTCTGTGATTGATTCTGCGATTCTGTAACTGAACCTATTTACATAAGACAAAAATGATTCCTTTTAGAGAACTCTGTGTTGAGCTCTGTTCATTATTTGTATTTTTCCACCTATCTTCTTTCGGCATTACAGTGATCAGCCCTGTTTCAAGATATCAGCTGTCTCATCCTTCTCCTTTGTATTCCTTCCTTGCAGTGTTCTCTACATACATAAAAGCAAAAATCTGAAACAGAAAAATCCCAAACTGTCTCCAGTAGGTGATCTTAGTGAATGAAGAAGAAACTCTAGAGGGACAAACACAGGCAGAAGCTAACTGCTGCTTTTTATATTTTGTTATAAATAAAATCAAACAGAAGCTAGTTTGCCCAGGGCATTTTGCTTTATACGTTGTGTAGAATACATATTCTTGTCCATTTATATTCATCAGACCTAAATCTGGAAACTGCTATCATGCTTACTAAGAACCAGAGACAATCTAACTCCTGTGTTGCTCCTGTGTATGATAATGTGATCTCCATGACTGGAAATTTTCTTGGTACCCTTGCACAGTGTGAAGATGGTATCAATCCGCCTGAGTAAGATTAGCAACATCCATTCAGTTTCCAACTCTGCCATGAGGGGGAATGAATTACACGCCAGAAAACATCAGTGTCCTCAACGAACAGATATATTTTTTGAAATATTTCCTGGTTTATAATAGGAGTTAATCAAATATTTTCATTTGCTCCTCAAGTTTAGATATAAAACCATTAAAAAACTTAATCCATTACTCTTCACAAAGTCAACCAAAAACTGAAGCAGAACACATAATTAGAATTAATTGCATTGCCTGCTTGCAGGAGGAGTTCTGATATATACACTGGGGCTCCAAAAGAGGCCTTTCTCACCATTTGGGGGGCCTTATGTAAGCTATTTTGCCAAAACATCCTTCATTTGATATTCCATAAATTTTTCAAGTTGAAGCAAAATGAACAGTGCATGCTTTATGTTTTCTGCCCCTTCTGTTCAGCAAGCAGGAATACCCCAAAAATTTTAAACATGGACCACTGTTAGACTTCAGAGTTGTATTAGAAAATACTACAAAGATGACATAGCTCTGAAAACCAAGTTGGAATATTGTACCTCCATCCAGCACGAAGACTGTACCTTGTCAATCACTAACACAGTCATGGGAAGCCAGAATAGCAGCAGAGAATGAAGGGTGTTTTCACGAGCATATTTAACATTAATAAAATTCACTGGATATAGGTGGTTAAAAAAACCTAATGGCTTTTTACACTAACTCTTCTTAAATGTGACAGAAAGCTCAACTTTTCCATCTCTGCCTCAGATTTTACGTTAGTTTTTGTGTTCCTTGGGTTTGCCAGCACTCTCCTTATCAACATTTTGACTGAAGTTTATATTTTGCTCTAAAGGGATTTACATGTTTATTTATTGTAGTGGTATATAAATGAATATAACTTCAAAGTGAATGACTGAATATTAAATAAACAAAAAGGATAGTTTCAAAACACTTAAAGTGGGAAAGTACTTCATTTACAAAACTGTCAGATTTATTATTCAGTGTATTTACTTTCCTAATACTGATCCCAGCCTCTGCAAAGGCATCCTATTACTAGGCCAACAAAGAAAGCTGGAACATTGCAAATTGCTTTGTTTTTCCTGCAAGACACTAGTCAGGGATAGTTTAAACTACACAGGACCATACCTTTCTTTTCCACAAAGGCAAGTAGTCAGACATGACAGACCTGTACACCAGGGTACTTAAACACAGGGAGATTCAATTTTCACCAAAAGCATTCCCAGGAAAGAATAATGCCCCAAGGAGAAACAGGAAAAAAAGGAAAAAACACTATCCCAAGAACTTGCCACTGTATGTAAAAAACCAACAAGCTAAATCTAAAGAACTGAATGTTTAGGTGAGAAAGAACTTTTTACTAAGTGAATTACTACACTTCATGGTAATAATTAAAATGATAACATAACATGCAATAAAATAATTATAAATATGGGGATAGAGAAAAACAATTAAAGGGTTTATGGTTATACAGTCCAAAAAGGCCAACCAAGCAGGGATAAAGATAAAAGCTGGTTCAAAACTGTGTGATGAAGAATGCATTATTCATAGAGAAAAAAAAAAGGATAACTCACAAGAAAACAAAGAAATAAGTTTTAAAAAAAGCGTATCAAAATTCTGAATCAAAATTCTGATTCCTATAAGGATTTTTGAAGATCATTTAATTATTATGATTTATTATTCTTCAGTAGAACTACTGCACTGAGACACTGTGGTTTTTTTAATAATAGAAAATGACAAATGCCACTGCAATCAGTAACAATGACTTTCTCTTTCATCAGCTAGTGGTCTGGTGCTGATCAGATGATGAAATCATGGAAAGTGAATTGGTAAGCCAGCTGGAGACAGCATTTCTAATATGATTTAAGACAACAAAAACAGAAACAGAGGAGCTTTCTCATTTTTCTTTAGTTCACTTCTGTCTGTAACAGCGTGATTTCATTTATGCCTGTGAAAAGTGTGCATAAAATCCTTATCTATTACTTAGACTAACCACCTCCTCTCAAAGGGATAAATTACAACACAATCCAAATACAGTGGAAAGATAAGATCTTGGGATTTTTTGTGTCCTACCCTGTATTTTTACGACAGGAAATAAACATGCACAAATTATGAGAAATCCATATTTTTATTCCTTTCCGCTCTATTAGTCAAAATGCAGTAAAGGGTACCATATCCCTCTGTGAATTGAGTGAATGAGAATTTGACAAGACTAAAGGACCAGCAAAACACACAGAGACTCTCCCTCATTAGACTTTTTGCACAATAGTGACTACAGAGAGCTATGAATGAACAGTACTATGAATAATAAAACATCTGTGAATTACATAATGTCACTAAGTACATTCCAAATGGTATGCATATATTAACCCACAAACATAGGCTGGTACTTATTTAATACAAAATCAGAAAAAAAAAAAAAAGGTGTTTTACAAAGGCCCTGGAAGTCCATTATGTTATCCAGTTCTCACATATTACTCTAGGGAATGGGATGCCATTGTTACACCACAATAAACAATTGTCACAGCAACAGCTCTCAGTGCCAGGTAGCAACATCTTTTGGAAATCCGTCAACTTTAATAAAACAGTTTAAGGAAATGTAATTTCTTTTTGTATTTTAAACTGGCTGGAGTCTACATGGAAAAAAATATGAAGAACTTTTATACATATTAAGACTCCATATTTTCACAGAACTTCATATTCCCATTGAAATGCAGAAGAAACCTTCTAGTCCATAGCACCTTCTGACAATCAGAAAAGCTTTCCTTTGTATCACTGCAGACTTCACACAGCTTGATTGGAACCTTCTGTTTTAGAAGTGCCCCACACCATCCTGGTGATAAATCATTTTAGGATTTGCATGCTTGCTGTTAGTTTTAATAAATGATGTGCTACTTTTTCACTGCTGAAGTAAGGCTTCTTTTTAAGCAGCTATAGTTGTCTCTTGACAGTGTAATACAGATATGTATCCATAATTATAAAGGGAAGTCAAAATTATGACTCCTCTGCTGTATATTCTTCTTAATGGCTAGCTCAGAAACAGGAACATAGGACTATTGTTTCAAACACAAGTCTGAAACCCCTAGAGGTTTAAATTAATATTACATTTTTTAAAAATCACCTTTTTTCTGTCTCTCTGAAATTACCTACTCTTTCAATTAGCAGAAACACATCACTTAGTAAAAATAGAAAGTGTTTTATTATTCTATTATAGGTTGATCCCACTACTTGCAAAAGTCTTTACTACAAAGTAGCACACTGTTTATCCTCACCTAGTCATATATAACATCAGACAATTTGACAGTTTACCACACTAAAACCAGATTCAAACCCTCCTGAAGTCACTGACTCACATTTTGCTTTTAATTTCTTGAGTCAGAAATCTTTTAAAAGTCAAATGCTGTTCATCCTTTCATTCCAGTATGCAGCACTCCAAGCTCATTCACAACTGCCTCCTCTGATGTTATGACCTCCATGGTAAGATAGCGTAGGAAAGGTTTATTCAGTATAAAAACTTAGGATGAGGCTCTAGGGTTTATGAAATTAACAGATGGCCTCAGTCTAAGTGTCTTTAAAGGAGATTTTATTTTTTAATGAAAATAATTTGAGATTGGGTATGTAACCAAAACCCAGGTATGTATTTGATCTTATCCCAGAAATAATTCAAGATAGATCATCCAGGTTACCATATGGTCCACATTCCATTCCTATTCCTATTTAAAGCAGATTACAGAGTGGCTAAAGCTACTTATGATTTTTCAAGCTTACCAGTATTAATTTGAATAAGATAATAGATGAGGGAAGAATGATTGGCAGCCATTCCATCCACACAAAGTACAAATCTCTTCAGCAGAATTTCAGTGGATTGCAGAATTAAGTATCAAAAGATCTAGTGATAATTTGATCTTCCATTTTTTAAAATAGTAGCACTTCTTCAGGTAACATTATTCACTCTATTTTTTCCTAAAAAAAGAGATTTGCCATATTTATATTCTGTCCTAAAATGCACTACTGCAAAGGATCATGAAAGTTTGGACATGTAAACTGAGGTATTAGATATCTGCAACATAAAGCCCGTTGATGTGCAAAAATCATGAAGTGCACACTGTGAGTTATGAATCCAGTCTTAAGTTCCAGCCATTTGTATCCATGTCTGGGGACAAGAATTCCAATCATCTTATCTTTCCTGGTTATGGCATGTAGGGAAGCAGCTAGGGCATCTGCACAGGCCCTGAGAGGCACATGCACAAGCCAGAGAGATGATACAGATGTCCAGAATCTTCCCACCTGACACCTGGCTGAATTCACAATGGTTACTGCAAGATGTGGATAACCATCTGTACATCTGTCTGGTACTGACACTTAAGGGCCATATTGTTTCAAAGAGTTAATCACTGGACGAAGTAATAGGAAAGATTTCTGAAAATTCAACAGTATTTCCTACATGAACTATAATAGTTATAATAAGTCTCTCCTGGTGCAGTTCAACATGGCCAGAATATCAGAAATCCAGCAGAGACAGTGCACTATAAGAGAAATGTTTTATTATATTTCCAATAAATTATGTAAAAAATTAAATGGTTACATTTTAAGGGACAATTCTCTGCCTTTTTTTCCCCATCACATTAAGAGAGGGGAAAAAATATTATTCTGAAAATGGCAAAGCTGAAGTTATTACGCCTGACTTCATGATTCTAATTTTTTTATCTTCAATGTACAAAACCACTGCCCAGGTGTAGATGAAGTGTTTCCCTAAACTTTGTATTAGGGCATAAATTCCCATTGACACTCATGTACCATGGATAGGATTTACTTATGCAATTCTTATTATGTCCTGTAATGCCCTGTATGCATTTAATCCACCAGACAGTCAAGGCACAGAAATCTAAGGTGACTTCTTTCATTCCAGGGTAGCAGGTCAGTGTCATTAACAAGATCTCCAATTCCCAGTTCTATGTAGTAAACAGATTATTCATTTGAAATTAATGCAGCTCATTGTATAAATGCAGCCTTTACTGAAGTTGGCAATAAAACAGAAATATATCCTATTGTATGCATGTTTTATATATAAGCAGAAATCTAAAAATATATCAAAGGGACTGTAGAAAGTTAATGGACTAAACCGCAGTTCAAAAATCTTCTGTCTTGTTTCAAGACTTGCTAATGTATGATCTTCTATCATTACTTATAGCAATGAATTCTCTAAAGCAGAGATCCTGACATTATTGTCTGACCTCCCATAGTTATAAATCCTATTTTTCTGAAAGCACTTTTTACCTTGAAATGTATTACAATAAGCCACAAACTCAATCAAAGGAACAAAAATACTAATATAAAAATCACCCTAACAACCTTTATAAAAATAGTATGTATTTTTAAAACTTATCCTATCCTAAATAACTTTTCAAGTGAAATCAAAATCCGTCTGGTGCTGCTCACTGACAGTTCTAATTTCAGTGAGAATTATTCAAAGTGCAGAAGGCTGCATGGAAGTGCTTCACAACACAATACAAAATGAAATTGTGTTATATTAAAAATCCAATGCTATATTTAAAAATTAAATTTACTTTTTAAGTGGGAGATTGAAAATTAAAAATCAGTTTATTAGTATTGCCCCTATGTCTTTACATTTTCATTACTTCAGTATTAATGCTTGAAGTTAACACCATCAATGTAACAAAAATAAAGGAATACTAGAGGCTGCTTCAAGAGATTTTATCGGGTTTAGCTCCTTGCATACACTTCAAGTTCTTTAGAAATGGCCTAATGTCTGTAAATGAGAAAGGCACAAGCTTTGCTCAAGAGCTATGGTCAGATTCATAAAAATATTCAAACTGATCTTCCTTGAAATATCAAAAACTGAACTCAACAGGTAACCAGTAATTACCAACTCCTTATCACTGCAAGATGCTCAGACTTCACATTCTTTTAAGCATCTGAAACACAAGGTGAGCATGACATGATATCATGACATGACATAAATTTTAAAGACACACGTAACTGTACTATTTGCATTCTCCTTTCACCATCTTCTTTGCAGTGTAAACTCTTTATCATGCATAGGAAACACCTGACTAATTGCATCAGGAAGTCTACCTTTTTTTCTCC
Source organism: Oriolus oriolus (assembly GCA_013400235.1). Taxonomy (NCBI): domain Eukaryota; kingdom Metazoa; phylum Chordata; class Aves; order Passeriformes; family Corvidae; genus Oriolus; species Oriolus oriolus. Next base: position 163,178 of record VXBT01004545.1, read on the forward strand.
ACAACACTGCCTATAGCTGCTCCTGTCAGGCTCCCTGGAGCTTTAACTCACAACTTTTTAATGCCCTCCACAGGGAGTATTTCGGAATGAGGAATGGAAGCAGGATGAAGGAAACAATAAAAACACTGAGGCTCCCATAGCTTGTCTAGTTTTCTCTTTCTAATGTAAGCTTCTCAGGACAAAGCTCATGTATCGTTGTGTCACTGCCAGCACTGAGTGTATAATCAATGGTTTTACAATACCATTGAATTAGTTACTTCCATCTCTTTTCTCCAATTTTTTGAAAGACTTTGCCCACTAACCATGTCAATATATTCATATTTCACAGTCATTAAATACTTGTATTAAAACAGATATGCTATCTATATTCAAAACCAACATAAAATATAGTTTCATTTGCTTGCTTAACATGATTTTTTAGGAAAAAATGTAACCTGTAATTTTTTTTCCTTAATTGCAGCATGGTTAAATCTAAAGCAGTCTTTGACAGAAGTGCGCTGAAGTATATATGTGTGTAACTGTCCCATATACATAATGATGAAAATTAATATCTGTTTCAAACAATTTCGCCAGGAGGCAGTTCATAGCTGTTAAGCAAAAAAAAGGATTTGCTCTGAAAAACAATTCTCCCATCTTCAGTGAAATGGAAGACATTTAAGCATTTCTACAATATCAAACTACTCTTTACAGACATTTCTATGGATCTCATCACTACACCTTGTAAGTAATTCACAAAACAAAATGGATCAAAGAATTTTCTCTGACTGAGACAATGAAAATTACCCTTTTCACAGGTGTTGCCCCAAAAAAGTGGGTGCTAGTGGCAGATATAGGAACAGAGACTGAATTTCCTGGTTTCTAACCCTTCAACAGCTACACTGATTTTCTGCCCCTCCACAGAAACGGTGTTGTAATGTTAGTAAAGTCAAATATACAAACTGTCTTCTACCACTAGATGTATGCTAAAACAAACCAAGTGTGATGGCACATTTCTACTTAAACGTGTTCCATGTTAACTGACATTAGATGCAGAAAGGTTTTGAACTTGAAACACATATAAAATTCCTCTGAGATTAAGGCTCTCTATAGACTCAGGTCGAGAGACACCGAAAAAGGTTTCAACCTAATATTAGAAAAACAACTTATGCTGAATGAAAGGGTGCCCCGATATGCCTGTTCCCTACTAAGTGTGACACTATGCAGCTAGGTGAGATGCCAAATTTTGCAATAATCTTAATTTGTCTGTTAAAATTATGCACGTGTGACTGCTTACATGCTAACTCCCTCCTTAGAGGTGAAAGCTGAGACTGGCTAGAGTTATCCTTACTCTCTGTAAGCTTTTACTATTCTCACAGTACAGGGCTGGATAACAGAAGAAAATGATCATTCTTCTAAGAGTAAAAAGGAAAAGCAGATGGACATTTATGATCTAGAACTATGCTCACGCTTCTTATGAGGTTAATTAGTTTATATACCGCTCTTTTTCTCATATTTTCTAAAATAAAATTGCTCTAGACAATATTCAAGAAATTACACCTTTTATGCAGAAACAACAATTGTCTGCACACAGTTTCACAGTTTAAAGAAAGGTTATTTTGTGTCAAAAGCTAATTGAAAAACCTGCTTTCCTGAATAAAAACTCCGCAAAATGTAACATAAACAGATAATTAAGCCTGATAAGATAGGCTATAGAGCATAATCAGGTTTACTAATGTCCTGTCAGACATTTTTCTGTGTCATATTTCTCACAGATAATACATAGATAAATATAGTATTTATATGTATAAATAATAAAAAACTGAATTTTTTTTGAAACATGGCTTGGTTGGCACTTGCTATTCAAAATATTGTTACTGGGCTAAACTAAGACTGCTTAAATGTGAAAACTAATCTGATTTGGACAAAAATTAATTTTAAACTAAATGTAGAAACATTAAACCTTTCTTGAATTCCACCACTGAAGAATATTGAGGGCTCTGTGGTAACTGCCAGGGGTCATAACAAACCTTTTCTCTTTTTTTCCCCATAAGTGCCATAAATTCTTTAGAAAGTGCAACAAACTGGTTTCCTGTGATAGATGCCATTTCTAGGAACTAAAGATCAAAGGAAAACTCACTGCTGAAATAGTAATCTACAGGGGTATGATGGAGAATAGTAATTCGATTGTGTCTTCTTGATATTTCAGCAACACATTCTAACAAAAACAAAGAGCTCAATGCTAACAATGGAATTTTAGGCATGTTCATGGTGATAGAAAGGATTTAAAACATTTGTCACATTCTTCATATTTGCTCTTAATGTAGATTCTTGTAAAATATTGAGAACAACATAGAAGACAGAACAGCATTTGACATATTTGTAGTTTTCCCTAAATGAAATGTCAAAAGTCAAATATAATGTCTGCAAGCTCAATAGCTTAATTTTTCCCCAGTGAAGAGGGAGATAATATTGAGTTTTTAAGAGTGCATAATTAAGTATACATTGGAAATTTAAATATAGCCAGTGCATTTGAGAGTACAAAGATATCTTTTACTGGCTCAGCAAAATTCAATCTATTGAATGTCTCTAAAAGAGTAAAATGAGTAATGGGTTAAAGCATGGATTGTCCTGACTTTTGAAATGATGAGTGGGTAAATCCAAGGCTCTGTTTTTATGGGGCTAAATGAAGCTTGCAGGAAGAGTAGAGATGGAGTTTTTATCAGCTTGAGAAATCTCAGGTGAAGGTTTTAAATTGTTTATGAGCCTTTGCAAAAACAGTTTACTTGAATTGAATTGTATTGTTCACCCTGAGATTAAAATGTGGTCTGGGTGGTGAAAGTTTACTTAATTTAATTCTTTAGTCTAGGTTTTACAGATAGTTTACCAAGCTGAGTACTACTGCTAAGACCATACCTACTTCTCCATTTATATGTAAAATTGCCCTTGGCATCATTGAGAGTGCCTCTACAAATCCTGACAGTACACATTCACCAGAAGTAGAACCATTAAGAAGAGAAAAAGAGATCTTGAGCCATACAGCTCCCTTTTCCACTGGTTCCCACTTCATATAATATTCCTACTAATAATTTATCTAACTTGCTTTGTAACTAGCTAAAAAAAATGCATATCACAACTTCCGTGATAGTTTTCTACTGATATATCTTGCTCTTCAGTGTTCTTGTATGAAACAAATGAAAATAAAGTGATACTGAAAAAAGAGTGAGCTTTAGTTATACAAGCAATCTCTGGGTATATTTGGCCTGCTCCTATGAGTAAGACAATTCAGATTTGGCATTAAAAGCTCTAACTTAACTTCTTCCTAAAAGATAGGAAAATGAGAGTCATATGGAAGTATTTTTCCTCTCATCCAAGCAGGACAATGGCAAACAGAAAGTAGAATGTCACTTCTCACAAATATCTTTCACTCCCTCATTCTGACATAAAAAAAGACACTACCCAACAATGAAGCAGCCGTAGGAGGCAAAGAGGAAAGAAATAGTTCATAAAAGCTATATTACCACTTGCAATTCTGAAGCTCCCAGTGTCTTGCAAGTTGATGTCACAGAAGAAAAAACTCCTCATTCGGTCTCCCACTGTTTTGCTGCCCTTTCCCCACTGGTACTGTAGCAGGAGGCAATATAAAAGTGCTTTTATTCCATACAAATTGCTTGACTGCTAAACTCTCTGAAATGTGAAAATTACAGTAGTTGCAAAAAAAAAAATTTTAGGGGCTCTTTCTTCGCAATTGCTTCTGACCAGAAAATTAAATACAGAAGAATGAAATTGCAATGTACACAGAAGACACAATTTTGATTTCATTTCCTGTTGAAGAATAATTTTATTGAAATAAAATTGCTATATTTGAGATAAGAATCTGACCAGAGGTCCTTAACACTGCCTTTACATGTTCCAGGTTAAACTTTTTTTTTCTAAGATAATGTCTATATTCAGAAAAAGGCTGAAAAATTCACAAATATATTTGCATACTTAGTGCATTTATTTCTGCAAAATATTACATGTTAAATATTTTGGTGGTTTTTTCCTTTTTTTTCCTCATCTTTCGGTAAGATTTAAAAATGCTCTGAACTCACAAAATATGGTCCACAGACTGCAGGTATATCATATGCCATTTCTAAGCATCAATTGAACTAAAGAAAAGGGATAGAAAATGCAAAAGAAACAACCTGCATGCTGATTTTTTTTGACAAAGCTGTTTGTACCAATCTTTATAGTTCTCTGATATTCCTAAACAACACATTCCAATGGAAAACTGTTCTTTTCTTGATCTCTTTTGTGCCTTTTTCCTTCTCATTCCTGTATGTCTTAACTGTAATTTTCTTTCTTTGTGTATTTTAATAATTTCTATAAGTTTCTTTTATGCAGAATTACTAAAGTTCCAGACTAGCAATCAAGGTTAAATAAACAATGTACATGGAGAAAATCTGAATCAATTCAAAAATGAAAGAATTGATTTTTTTATTTTAATTTTGCTCATTGATTTTGTTCGCAGAAAACAAAATCAATATGGTAGCAGCCTACTGACTTTGAAGTTTGATAATATATCTCAGTACAATAAAGAGGTCAAAGCCCCTACTGTATCATAAATTCCTCCACTCAGAACTAATTACTCCAAGTGGAAAAAGTGGCAGACTATCAGTTTTGAATGGATAAACACAAAGGGTGAGCTAATCCAGACCTAAACACGTAACAATCAGGAGAGGAAAAGTATTTTTCAACATTGTTGTTCATACAGTTGAAAAGCCATACTATGAAGGCAAGTCACAATATACAGTCTTGTCACAAATATAATGTAGTTTTCTCACACAGTTATTCTAGATTTACATCACAAACTTCAATGGGCTGAAGTTATGCTTTATTCTTAAGAAAAATAGCTTGTTGAAAAAATATTAATATTTCAAATATCCTCTTTTTTTGCCTCTTATGATGAACTATATGATGAAATAAATTATTTAGGAGAAAATATTCAGCCTTTCTTTAAATCATAAGCTTATATATAGTGTAAAATCCAAATATATATATAAAATGAATATAAAAATTGGTGTATATATATATATAAAACTGGAGTTAGCACTATAATCTTTGTTTTTATGTGATGTATGTAGCTTAGTAGTGACCGCAGAGTCAGAGGCTTTCTGTATATATGGTTTTGATATTGGCAGTTGTACAAGCCTTGATACAATTATTCCAGTCTGGAGAGCTCTGGCCAAGTGAATTCAGTTGTCTTTAGCAACCAAACTGTATGTGTATCATAAGAGAGACTGTGGATTTCCCTATATGCTGATAGTCATTTAGCATGTTTTTGTTTCTTCTTCATATCTACCTCAATTTCCTTGTAGAGCCATTTCTCTCAGCAAAATCTGAAGGATCCAATGCTGCTTGCCTTGAATCCTCTTCCACGCTCTCTCTCATGTCCCCAGGCAGGACAAAGATTTTCAAATACTAAGACTTTTTCTGGATTTCCAGAATTTCAGTCCTGAGGTATAATATTTTTCTTTGTTTATCTAGCATGTCATCAGGGTTGTTTTTTTGGTTTTTTTTAAGCACACCACAAATACTTAATTGATTCAAACACTGAAAATTCAATCTTGTTCACACTCATCTCGCAGTTACTAATTCAACAAATCATCTAATCAAATTTCAGTCCTTTCAAAGATGGAACAAAGAAGAAAATGGTGAGTTTTTTCATCCTATTCATACTCCTGAATTAGATGGTATTTGATCCTCTTCCTCCACTTACGATCAGTTCTGCTTACCAAACCTTTCTCATGTACCATTTTTTTTTCCTGTTTTGAATTCTTGACTCCATTTAATATCTCTCCAAATGCATCCAAAATGTAATCTGAGTCTCTTGTTTTCAGAGGTTTTTTTCATGATTTATCATGTTTGGTTTTTTTTTCTAATAGCTTTGCTTTAAAGGTCCACTTAGTTCTGCAGTAACCCTGCCCCCTGGGAATCAATTTCTCAACATAAGAAAAAAGAGAGTTCATGGATTTTGTGATCCAACATCCCTTAGAGTTGGAGTATCATTTCATAAATAATTCACTTACGAGCACATACATTCATTTTACATGATTCCTCAATGTGGCCAGGGTGCTGGGTAGTCTGCACTGTATCCACCTACAAAAAATACAGAAATATATGTCTGCTTACCGTGATGTGAGCAGGGTTTGGCTAACTTAATCCTCTACCATGGATCTTACTAGTGAGCAAAAAATTTCTCTTCTCTGCCTGATGTCCAAATGTATTCCATAAAATAACTATTTTGGCAGCGAAGTGAAAACTGTCTGTTTCATACAATATGAAATCTGTTTCATATTTCTTAAGAAAAAGAAGGAATTAAGTGAGCTCTGCCCAGAAACAGGCTGATTTTAAATTATAGACAAATTGGAGTGATTTATACATTCTTCCTTTTCTTACCCAGAGTTATTGCAGACAGAATAAAAAATAATATAGACATCTCAAGTATCAGTGATGAGCATAACTCTTCTCTGTTAAATGATGGGATAAACAGTGCAGTACAGAGAGTTGAAAGAAGCAAAGAATAGGAATTTTACAAGATAACAAACAGGCAACTCCTCTTTCCCTTCATCTATCTCACCCAACCACCAGATAAAATGGAGTGTGCAAGCCAGATTTGGAGGGCAACATAGAGTATACAATGACAACTCTATGAACATCTACATTCTTCAAAATGCCAGGTATCAACTATCTTGTTGTAAGGTGGACATAAAGAAAATGGAGACTAGGGGACAACCTTCTTCCTTTGAATCACTTTGATCAATATGTTTGTGAAGGAAATGAGACACTAGAGAGACATGCACATCTAGTGATAAAGAGTGAAGGTTTCTGTCCAATATATTCTTCAAAAACAGCACTTAAAATATCACTCAGAATTGGGTCATCCACACAAAAAATATTAACCCATTGTTGCTGGTTACATAACACATTTTGTTGGCATTCATCGGTCTTTTCAGGTTTTCCACTACCGTTGAATTATTAATAATTTATATTTGTTTTACATCACTGAGTACTACATCCTTACTTTAATGAATCATTTCTTCTAATCTGTTACACATATGTAAATTTGAAACCAAATTACACAAACGTAGGATAGTAATGTCAAGCATCTCTGTAAAGCATCTTTTACTCTATGAACATAATCCATAAAAGACTCCCAAATGTCCTCAAATAATAACGTCTGCTCCTCAATCTAAATATGATCTTCTTACAGGAAGCCATCTGGGACAAGCAAGCAAAACATTCTGTTTTGGTTGCAGAAGAAATATATTTACACTTCAGTAAAATTCTTCATCATCACCAACCAAATTATATACAAATCTTTTTGTTCAATTTACGCTGGCTGAACATGATGAAACAGCAAAAACACTAAATAGGCCAAAACATTCAATAAAAATACAGGTAATGTATCTCTCTATCTATCTACTTATCTATTTTTATCAATCTCTACCTTTCATTTAAGCTCATTGAGTACCTCAAAATTCCTAACTTAACAGTTATTTAAATTCATATAAAAATTTTGCTAACTTTAAGGAGAGTACATTCACTGGAATAGTAGACTTGTCCACCATGCAAGCAACGGAGATATGTTAAAATGTATTTTAAATATCTTTCTCCAAGATACATTTTCTGAGGTCAAAAAAAGTTCACAGATGTAACATATTCCTTCTATAATCAGAGCTTTCTTGTATGACAGATACTCATACTATTTTTTTCAGTTAACAAATCAAATCACAAATCGTGACAGAAAAGCTAAAACAAGCAAATTACCTGGTACATGCTAGACAAAATGTTGAATCTTTTTTTATCACAAATGCAATATATGATATCATTAAATCTCAAGCAATCGTGGAAGTCTCAGTGTGTGTGTCTATATTACCTGCAGTACACCGGATGCAGCATAAGAAGGGAAGGAAGACAGTGCAATTTGTTGTGCCTCTCTACATTACACCTTAATGAGCAACAAAGTCTGCATCACCTGCCGATCTTTGGCACACACTGTGCAGGCACAGACAGCAAGCTGATGGAAGGCCTTGCACCTGCGCCGCAAGTGCTACACACTACACGACAGTCTAAAGACAAGGCTGGAACAAATCAATGCTTCCAAATGCTCATTGGTGCTCAGAAATATGGACAGAAGGACTCCAAACATTGACTGAAGAGAAGTTCATACCCAAAACACATTCCCATGCTCTATGACATTACTGTAGATGCACCCATACACAATGATTGACAGAAAATAATTAGAAAATTATCTTTTCTCCTGAAATTCCTGCTGATTTAGGTGCTGTTTTTCCCACTTTTCTATGGCAGTTGAAGAATCTTGCTAATTTCCAGGAAACTGATATTATTGTCTTGTCCCTTCTCCCATTTCCTTGCACAAAAATGCACATACACCAGAGTTAAATGAAGAATTGAGAGTCATTACCTCAGTTTTCATGAGCAAGATGCTTGCAGCTCTCCACTAACCCAGTCCATAATATTAAAATAGAGGCCAGGAAGTTTCTTAATTCTTACTGAGTCCACTTTCTGCTTATCATAGGCATAGTTTCACGTAATTTCTTGATAGGTTATAACTCTCTTGTGTGAATATTTCAATGCGAAATTGTTTCCAGAATTTCAGTGCTGTAGTTCCTAAAAATTATTGCAAAACAACTCCGAATTTACTCATGGATCTTTATTTTTTTTTTCTCCTGTTTCCTTAACTTACATATTCATTGCAATTGGGAAGCAACCTTTTAGAATTAGTGACATATATTTGCTATTAATTGTAATTATTTGTCATTAAGTAAGTGAGAAGTCATACTTTAACAGAGTATAGACGATCACAGCCATAATATATTGCTCCAAACTCAGAATTATTAACTTCTGCAAGTACCGTTTTACTGTGGGGTTTTTTTGCCACTCATTTCACTTTATTCTTAGAACTTAATCTCTGTCTGTAAATATGTTATGATTACAATATATATTATATATTCATCTGATTGATGTGTGCACATGACTAAAAATGGGACACATTACAAGTTTCTGCAACATTCTTAAACGGAACTGAAAGGCACAACATGCTCATTTTTTCCCGCTACAGCAAATGCCAGATAAAAATATATCTCCATAGATTTCCTGTTATATTTCACAAGATACATCTAACCTATTTTTAAACTTCTTATACACATGTAACTTCATTTTCAGTTTGTGGCAGAAATCAAAATAGCATATGAAGAACTATAGAAAGTGTGTTGAATATATTTCCTTAGGATGTACATGTTGCATAAAGAAAGGTAATCCTCATATTCTTAAATAAAAAAAAGAAAATTAATCAGTAAATGAAATACTCACTATCGTTATGTTGTGCCATTTGTAAACATGTAAAGGCCACATATTGGGCAAAAAATAGGCAAAATGGAACCCATGAACAGTTTTTTCCAAATAAGAAATTAATGAAAACTTCTACATGTGAAAACAAAGGGATGCACAGATTTTGATAGTTAAAATTTCTGTAGTAGATATGGTCTAAATTAATATAAAAATTTAATAATCTTGAAAATGAAAGTTTTTTAAAAAAATAAGTTAAAGAAAACAGCTTTAAAGGGTAACACACCTAGAGTTAGCACACAGTTTAACATGACTGTATTCTCATCTAGCCTCATTTAAATTAAATTTCTCATATTTTTATTTGCTACTTCCGACTCCTGTATGTTAGGTAAATCAAGTCTATCAAAACTAATATTTTTAGTTCTTATGAAAACAAAACAAAACAAAACTATCCTTTTAACCCATCGTTATAAGCATAAAATTGAAAAAATAAACATCTATCATTCATTATCTTTACAAACTCTCTGGGTTATTGACTTCCTTCTCACACTATGCTTATAAATGAATTTTGAACATTTAGGAATCTGTCAAATCACACCACTTATGTTATTTTCATAATCACACTGCAATAATATGGTGATGTATCGACAACTCTTGATGTTAAACACTAGAGGACTGCTGGCTCACAAAGCCAGTGGTTACAGATGGAAGAACTGTGTACATGCCATTGACCTGAAAGTAATTAATTCATCCCCACAAACTAAAGAATTTATAACTCAGAATTTTAAAAAAAAAATCACATCCACTTAAATGTTTAGGAATCAGTTCTTTCTAAACAAACCCAAAATGTTATAAATTAATAATAAACATATACCTTCTATTAGTGGTAGGTAGGAATGAAAAGCAAAATATAAAATATCCCATTCAACCCTCTAATCCACTATCCCAGAAACAGTGCAATATTTAAAAAATTGCATATTTAATGCTAGTTACTAGAATGACTTGCTGTTCCTGAAGAACAGAACTGTCTTCATTACAATCCACTGCAAAGATATTATTGTTCTGTCTTCAGTACGTATGCATTGACTTATGTCGGGTAGACCATATTCAGAAATATAACTCGCTAACAGTATTTTGAAGGCACAGAGTGGAATGACAGTATTAATCTACCTAAAAATCCTCAGTAATGCAAATTTCCATATGGTTTGCCTTTGACTTATGTAATACATTCATTAAAATTCTGTCACTTTGCCCTATTGATGTACCACATTAAGAAGCACTGTAATGATAAGAATGATACCTAGGTAAGTTATTTATTACAATCAAGCCATAAAAACTCTGCACATCGTTAAAAACTGAACAATACTACCACGTCAAGAAAAAAAGGGTTCATGGAAAAACAGAAGTGCAAGTACTGATATTCTTAGACACCTCTGATGCTGCAAATCTCACACGGAGAAGTTTGTGCTGCTCCTTAAACAGCTTACAGAACAAAGCTTGATCTCGGTGTAGATAATGCTGCTAACAGTTTAATCCATCATAAAGGAGCTAAGGCATTAAAAGTATGGCCCACATTTTGTTGTTCTTTGTCCCTTTTCTTAGGAATGCACAAACCTACTGGAAGGAAAATATCTGTATGATTCTATTATTCCAAACTGATGAAGTTCCATCTCAAAACTATCAAGATATTTTTATGTCACGTTGATCTCAGGGAGTTGAAATCTTTTTTTTCAGTTTCTAAATTAACATATAGTGGTACATATTTGCTATTATGACAATATTTTTCTTTAATACGTTTTGCTGATATTTATTCCCAGTATGTTTATGAAGAGCAATCACATCTCCTCTCCCCACTTACTTTCTTAAGGCTCTGAGGCAAACGTAGCAGTGGCTTAAAACCAGACGGCAGGAAGAGTTACCACCCTCATCCATCTGCTCCACCCTTCTGATGGGCACTAAAGCCCTCAGGGCAGGGTTATAAGACATGCCTGTGAAAGAACTCATGTACTATTGCAGTCTTCAGCTGGGTGTATTAAAGTAAAAGAATTCCAGTTTTGGTTTACCCTAATATACAAAGCAGTGGTTCACAAAGTGATTCAAAGGAGGTTCAAGTATTCATGCCTTGAGGATAGTAACAACTATCTGCCATTCAGTTTTAGCTTGCCACAGCATGTCTCTCAGAGCCTTAAGTCTGAATAAGCAAAGCCCTTTTAGTCTTCTCTTGCACAGCTAAGTCTATATGCCATGGTTATTAAACAGCTTTTTCTCAATGTCTAAAAGCAAGCTTCATTCTTCCTGAAAATGGTTGACTAGAATAACAGAACAATTTCTCAGAGGAAGTCTCATGAATGACTTCTCAAATGACGTGACTATGTCTGTTTCTCTCACAGCAGCAACCAAATTGATGCAGCCTTATGTTGCAGAAATAAATTTGCTTGTGTCACACTAGTGCTCCTAGTAACTCTGCCTAATTTATTTAATTCTTCTCTTTTCCTATTGCTCCCAAATCATTATTTCCTAACTGAATTTACAACTTGGTCTTGTTTTGTTTTATGTTTTAACTCCTAAAGTCTAGAATCTTTTCCCGTCCTTCATCTAGTACAGTCTAATCCTCACAAAAACTCATCATTTTTATGATATTTGTTTCATAATCAAGTCTCCTTATTACATTTGCATTAATTTTGCTTTAAAATATAAAGCAAAAATGTTCTTAAGGCTGATGCTTGACACAAATAACTTTTCATAATGCTTACCTTTGCAAGAACACCAATTGTCATCTCATTTAAGTGAATTTCTTACATATTTTTTATTCCTCTAGTAGTACCCACCTTCCTCAGGTGCACAGATAATTTCCCAGGTGGCACAGTATCAACTGATTGCTGAAGTCCAAGGAGAGATATTACTAAATTTTCTTTGTCTAGAAAATTGGTTATCTTTTCAAAGAAAGTTATCAGATTGGTTTGTATAAACTCCTTTCAGTAAAGGCATTTTCAATTTCCATCCTATCTTCCCTCATTCTTTATGTCAGTAACTTAATTTTTTTTCATATAAACTCTGCTCTACAGTTTGATAAAAGATGAGGTCACACTTTTAGACCTTTATCCCTTCTTTTCCATCTTCTCCACTACTTAAATATAAATACTCTATTTGCTGTTCTCCAACAAAAAAAGTACTTTTTTTTTTTCCTAACAGATTTATTTAAAAGAAGACATGGCATGCTTTGCTCTCTATCACTCAGTATTCTGTGGTGACACCTATGTGGTCCTACTTGACTTACATACATCAGACTCCTGGTTTTGCTTTTATCTCAGACTTTTCCAGCTTTTGCCTCCCATGTCTATCTCTGTAACATCCACATTACCTTTCACTTCTAAGTGTAATTATTGTCCTGATTCTCTCCCTTGCTCTTATAGCTTAATAAAGTTTTCTTTTAATCATCCCTTTAATGTCTACTTCAGTTTACATTTGTCAACACTTTATCTTTATAATGACCACACCCCTATAACGTACACCTCTCTGATTATCTGACTTCCTGTCTCCCTCCTTTTCCCCTTCATTGCAATTTCCTGATCTTGTAATATATTCCATTAAAAAAAAAAATTCTCATGCATCTGCCTGTGCATCTGAGACTCTGAGAAGGAATTTGAGATATTTTACTTCAAAGACAAGTATGAAGAATATTTCTGGATCAACTTCCCCACTTTCCTCCTATCTGTCAGTGTACATAAAATCATTGTCTACCCCTAGTACTGAAGGCCAATGCTGAATAGAATAAACTGTATTGATTGAACAGGGAATGTACTTTTCCAAGTCCCAGATTAATTGCCTAGAGGAAAAATGTCTGCGTTCTCTATTAATGAACCTTTGTCACTTCAAACACGGTATTATATTTATTTATAATTTCTCTAGCCATCATACTGAACTCACCAAGATGGAAAGAAAATTAAGAATGGCAAGACTTCAGTGTATAAATCCAATGTATAAAAAACCTGAGGTAAATGACGAATATGAGGTTTTTTATGTAATTTTATTTTTTAGAGGCATTAATATCAGGTTGTTTTAAAGGAGACTTTTAAATCATTGCCTAACATATAATCTACATGGAATGGTATCTGTCAGTTAAATTTTTTGCCTGCTGTGGTTTCCATTTGCACATACAAGGCCAGGAAGGACTTCTAGTGAAATGTTCATGAGAGGCAGAAGCATTACTCAAGGAATTAAATACTTTATATATATATTTAAAACAAACCTCTGTGATGTGGTAGAAATAGCAAGCTGATGCATTTATTGCTTACTTTGCTAAGGAAAGTATTACTTTTTATCTCGTGGGCACAACAGACTTCACAGGAAAGCTGTACACTTCAGGCCTTTGGAGACACTGGGCCAGTAATCCCTGTTCAGTACAGACACTCCTACTCTACCTGGGGTACAACAGGCTTCAGGGGCTTCTCTTGCCCCACCACCACTCCTCAGCCCCCCTGCTCGCCCTTGACTGATAGGGGCATTTATTCTCCTCTCTAGCCAAAATGCACTAATGCATGTGTGAAGCAGAGACCTGAGTGAATAAAACTCCATCCATCAGGCAGCAAAGAAGATTATTGCAACAGCACAGCAGGGCTGTAAAGGTAGAGACTTACAGAGCATCCAAAACGAAAAGAAAAAGTTATGGAAAGCAGGGAGAGTGAAAGATGTAGGGAAGTTGGTTTAACTGTTTGATAAAGAATCCTTAGGCAGGAAATGACAGACCTACCAGCCTTTATATCAAATTCCAAAGTACAGGTAGATATCACTATCACCCAGAAAACTCACTAATACAGCAATACCTCTGGTAGGGATGTTGCAGTTAAAAAAACAAACAAACAAACAAACAAAACCAAACCTATGAAGAAAATGTCAAAAGGTGAAAGAAAGCAGTTTTACCAGTGTACCAGCCATTTGAAAGGAAATGTCACAACAGGCGTAGGCTGAGTCCACTGTTTGAACAGATCACAGAAAACATGGATGTAAAATACGGATTCAAAAAGCAACATTAAAGGACAGTGTTGTTCAGTAAACAAAACATAAAATTAGCTTCCAGAATCCCTCTTAAGTGTACCTCCAAGTTGCAATCAAAAGGATTGTAAAAGGTACAAGTTCTCGGTTAGTCTGTACATTCATCTAAATAATCATTTATGTTATGGAAGCATCATAATGATAAACTGAGTTTATAATGAATAGAGCTATTCTTAGATGCTATGTTATAGGTATGCAAAACACTAAATTGTTGTAGCAATACTGTAAACCTGTCTATATTGTCAACTGTTCACTTTCTTAAAATTAAGTTCAAAGCAAGAAGGAGTTGTTTTGTATCTATGTCTTCCCTTTAAAGGAAACATAAATTCCATGCTTCTAAATCACTTGCAACTTCTGAAGCCCTTTATCAAGGAGAAGTATGGTGTTTCCTAACAAATAAGAGCTTTTATTATAGTGTGCCTTATGAGTACAGTATGGTAGATTGGTTTAATTAAAGTCTGTCAAATTACCTAAGTTTTTTACATTTTGCAGATAATTACTTTTTCTTCTCTATTCACTTTTTGTTAATGGAAACAGAGAAAGTTATTTTTATCTTTAATATATGATGCAGAATGAAGAAAAAATAAGAAAAAAATAAGCAGTTAATGATGTGACCTTTAATTTCTTAGACTCCCTTTTAAATTAAACCTAAAATGACCAAAATTAAACTAGATTTGACAACAGTTATATATGTGAAGTAATGTCACATATCAAAATTAGACTGTCATGCTAAGATTTTACATGCAAAAGTACCTGAACAGTGGAAAGCAAGGAATGCTGCATTCAAATATTTGTGAGATCAGTTGAATTACCTCACATTAGGTTGCACTCTGGTGATTCAAACATTGCATAGTTTACACACTTACAGTTATAAGGTGACTACTAATCCTTTTGCTTATAAATTCCTCATGGTCAATTTATGTACGGAATTTACACATGGGAGTACTAAATTTACACTATAAATTGGTTTAGTTTAGCATTTAGGGTTGAGTTTTTCTCATATTTGATCAAAAATAAAAAAGTATGTTTCTCCAGTGAAATAGTTCCACTTCTTTTATATTAAATTACATCTGATTTGCAGAGAAAAAAGACTTTTCTCTGTCCAGGTAAGTTACAAAAGAATAGTCCAGTTTATACTTACATGGCTGCCCCTGCTGAGCATATTACCAGCTGTAGCACTCAGGAGCAAGACACGCTAGAATGGCTGCCTCATATCTTAGCAGGGATGGACAACAATAGACATTTTTCCAACTAAGTTTCAGGAGACACATGTACACCAATGAGCCTGTGCCCAGCCTGGCTGGCAAGCAGAGTACACCAGCCAAGTCAAGACTGATAGGTTACAATTCTATATATTTAATTGTGGGGGTTTCTATTTCAAATAGAAGGACGCCTCGGGAATTAAAAATGATTGTATACTTCATGTATATTTTAATTGGTTTTCTACATCACTGTAGAACATTTTACAAATGAAAGGCCTCTCTCTCCTCCTTTGAATAGCAAGACTCCAGAGTTGATTTCATCTTAAAATTTGCATAACCTTTTTTCTGGTGCCTTTTCAGTAGTTATTTCTTGTAATTTGAGTCCTCTTTTGGATGCCCACAAACATAAAATTTTTTTTGAGAAATTTCTAAATAATGGTTTAGCTTCTTCAAGCAAATGAGAGACTTTTGAAGTAATTTTCTTAAAGACTTCATGTAACGTATCTGGCAGAAAAAACATTAGCGGTTTACTCCAACTTCTAGCTTTCCTAGAAACAAACAAATACATGGTTTAGGTCCATAAAAACCTTCTGCTTTGTAGGATGAAAAATACTTAAGTTCCTTCTGTGTATCAGGCAGGAACTTGAGAAATCCAAGACTGTAGATCTTTTGTTTGGATCTGCTATATTTAAAATATAGCAAATTCATTTTGCGATATTGTAGAGCAGACTAAAAAGAAGGAAAATATCTTGACAGGTTTTAATATAATACAACAACCAAGCTTTGTTGGAGCAGATCGCCAAATAAGACCAGTTCATGGTGGAGCACGAAGAAAACAGCAGCAGCATGAACTCTGGTGTCTCCTTGTCAGTATCTGCACAGACTGTGGGTAGCACACTGGGCTAACTTTTACTTTATGGATAGTGGGGTCCACTCGCAACAGAACTTTAAACATCAGTAAAGTCTTTCCGCAAATTATTTCTCTTTGGAGTTAAATGTGAAGAGAACGTACGCTTGCAGCAAGTCTTATGCCACATTTAAAAGGAACAGAAGAGAAACATACACTGGACATTTACCCCACTGCTACTAGGATGAACAAGAATTTCATCATGAGCACTTATATCTGCTCAAGAGGAGAGCCATGCTCAATAAACTCTTCCCCCTCTCCTATTTTAAAGACTGCATTTACAAAACCCGTCTTTGTAGATGCTTCCTAATACTCAAAATGATTGAAACAAGCAGGCCAGTTCACTTTCCTGCTCCTTGATCCACAGCAGTGCAGCAGGAATCCATGAAACTGAATGTTTAGAAAACCAGATCTGAAAAAAATATCCTTCTTAAGTTATTTACAAAATATGATTCCGAAGAATACAAGACTTCATTTCAGCTTCATTTTACCAAATTTTATATAGACTATCTCTATGTAACTATGTTTCATGAAAGCCTGTTATGATTCAAAACTATTTTAAAGTAACAATTAAACCAGAAGAATTACACTACTCACAGTGTGTTTTACATTTAACAAGTCATTGTTCTACCTTATGCTTGTAAAGAGAGAGGAGGGAAGGAAAAAACCAAAAGGAACTAAAAAGGTGTTTCATCTTCAGTGAGTGCAGACATTTTAGATCTACTTGATTTACTCAATTTGTTTTAAGAGTAAAAAGGAATCTTTGACAAAACTGTCATCTTGAAAATATGGTGATATTTCATTTTCTCCCTTCTGCACTGTTTAGATTGCTGGGAACTGAAATACTTCCAGCAGTCACTGTGTCCAGTTTTTCAGAGCTGTCACTTCCTAGCAAATCTGCGTAAGCAAAATACTTATGTTAGAAAACAGAGCAAACATATGATATAAAATACGTTTTACATTTCTTTGCAGGACAACTGGTATTCAAACACAAAACAGAAGGAATATATAAACACCTGGAATTTGCGTCCTATAGACTCTTTTAAATCATAAATCTGATTAATTTCTAAAGACATATAGAATTAGCTCACTTTTTTTGACTTAGCTGATTTAATTTTTTTCACAATAATTATAAGCAAAGTTATAAAATAAAAAAATAATCAAAATGCTATTTCCAAAGAAAGAAGCACTCCAGATCATTAAAACTAAAAAACACAGTTCATCTGAAAGAAAGAAAACCAGAAGATACTCAGTTTTAACCCTCTCTAGTTCACATGCTCTTTTGGTCAGTATTTGATGCCCTGCAAGGTAACACAAAACTGGAACAACTTTACCCTTAGGTGCCTTTAGCCTCCAGTATAAAGAGAACAGACATTACACGAAATGCAAACAAACCTTGTATGCTGCTAAAAACTACACTAAAAAAATGTTAAGATCTTTACAGATTACACTTTGCAGAAGGGAAAATACAAGGGAAAAACCAAACCAAACACACTATAAAATAAAATGTTCCTTTCAAGAGTGAATTTGAAATTCTGGATGCCAGAAAATTTTACAAATGAAAAAATGCAGTGGTGTTGGCTCTTACAGAAAAATAAATATTACAGTTTATTTTCTGACTTTAAATAATATTTTCTGATTTTATTAATTTAATTACACAAAAATCTTATTAATATTTGAAGTTTACATATGAGGAACTGTGTAAGACTAACATTACTCCTACTGCTTTAGAAAGCTGTCATGTTACAGGAAAGTCAGTGCTTCTTACTGTGTACAGTTCAAATCCCAATACTCTGATGGCCCGTTAACACCAAATATGTCACCCTTTAACACCACAGAATCAATACACTGGAATGTCATGGCACCCTTATGGGCCACAAAGCCTCTGTATACATTTATTAGACAAAGATTTTGTATTACTTCAGAGAAGAAATGTGTCAAGTTAAATTCAATTTCAAGTTTCTTACTAAGAAGGAAATAGTCCCAGGTAAATAAATGATTTTTTTTCAAATCTCACTCAATCCAGCATAGGAAGTAAACAAAGTTCAAAGTAATTTAGACATCCCCTTCTGAACAAGGACACTTGCATGTGCACACTGCTCTAAATTCTACTCCTCATTTTCAATATTTTTTGATGGCTCTTTCCCACCCAGTTCATCATCCACACAGCCCTTGAAGAGATCTTCTTTCAGGATAGGATAAAAAAAAATTAAAATATAACCTAATATAAAAATTATAGTATAACCAAATAATATCTCTAATCTTAGGTACAAAATGCTCTTCTAAATATTACTTCATCCACTTTCTCACATGATAATCTAAATATTGGGACTACTAAAAGGGAGACAAGAAAAATTCTTACAATTGAAAAATGCTTCTGCAGCACACTCTGAGGAATTGGAGACAAAGTTATTGACCTTTCTGACAGCAGTGGAAAATTGCAGATGAGACAAAACCATCAGCATCCTCTCACAATTAAACATTAAAAATGTTTCCCAAATCTAAGACAAGAAATGTTGATTATTTGCATTCCACGTTTGGATAAGCAACATATACTGGCCAATCTGAGATTACTTGGATGTTTAACAGAAAAAAACGTTTTTTTAAAAAATCTTTTCCTGAGCTGCTGTGCAGCTAGCAGAGTAAAGATTACTGTCTTTCTTTAACCTCTGGATTTCAAAGCTATGTCCATTTGACACACACAGAAACACACACATGCACACCTGATTCCTGTGTATCTCCAAGGCCTTGTCAAAAAATAAAAATGTACAGTTCTCAGTACTCACATTTCCATTAAGGTACATTAAATGCTTAAATTCATAAAATAAATTCTTCCTAATCCATATGAAAATTATATATTTTCTCAGTTAAATAGCAAATGGCCAGCACAGATTAGCATCTAAAAATAACTGATAAGCCAAAATTCAAACTGAAGTCTTATGAACTTTGGTGTTGTATTAATTCATTACAATATGCTATAGCATACAACAAAATACTACTGTAAAAAAGGGATTCTTCAATACTTTTTATAAATATGGTTCTTCAACTGATTTCTACATGTGAGATAACAAATTTATCAGTATTGAACTTGTAATAAACACTTGCACATAAAAAAAAGTACATGTAAACCACTTAATGTGTTTCTAAGGCAGTAGCATAGGCCATGTCGCTGAGAGATAAAAGGTAACCCTTTTCCTCCAAAGAAAGGTAAATTAAAACTTATCACATCTCGTGAAATTTTTCTTTATACTGACATTACATACTGTGATAGAATGATTGTGTGGCATTCTGTCAACTCAGCTGCTGGCTATCCTAACTAACATTAACTAAATTGAGGGGATTATCGGTAGGGTTTTCCATTAATACATTAGTTGCCATCAATACAAAAAAACCTCAAGAGATGCAATGCTGCAACTTTGCTGTGTGAAATCATTGCATTCCATTTCAGAAGCTGTTTTCATACAGCTGCTGATCTCCTTTTCCTTCAACCAGTGACATCCAGAATAAGCAAAGATTTTAAAAGCCCCAACAACAACAACAACAACAACAACAAAAACAACCAAAAAAAAATAACCAAAGTAACAGAGAAGAGCTGAATATTGTTTCTATATGCTGCAGTAGAACCTGAAAATTTAAAATCACTTTGCAAATGTCCTGCCAAATAATGGATTTTAGCTGTAAGTCATGCAAATTGCACACTGTGAAGAAAGAAAAAGGAAAAAATAGGAAGATCCCTGAGAATATGAATATCCATGTTTTGTCTCTTGTGAAGCTTTCCCCCCACAAGATTGTCACTATTTCTACTTTTCCTGGATACTGTAATATTTTCTATGGCATCTCTCACCAGTTCATGAGTATCTCTTAGCAGACATTTCTGTGCTTAGCTGTAAGTCTCAGGAGGGCTAGACTACTTTTGCCAATTAGAAACAAGCAAGTTGTTTAATTAACACACCCTTTTCATTAATAGTTTAACCCAAAGCTGACAAAGAGTCTTTGTTGCAAACCAGGAACAAAGAAAGGAGTACTAATTAAACACCCTGAAGTTTCTAAAGGGAGAGTTTATTTCAGTACCCAACGGATTCTTTGAACTCCTCAAAAAACCTCTAGAGCCTTCCAAGAGCACTTGGAATTTCTTATAACTATCCCACTCACTCTGGGAAAAAAAGGAAAACAACAAACAAAATACAAACCAACCAAAAAACCCAACCCAAAGTCTAAATACAATTCTGACGTTTTTTATTTCAATGTCTTTGAACCAGACTAAAATAAAACATGTTTTGACTTCACAGTAACACAAGTGTAAACTCAAACCTGGAAAACTGTTTCCAACTCTGACCTGAATTTATGAGATCAGGGTGGGTTGATGTGATCTAACTAAATGTTGTCAGTCAAATTTAAAGTGCTATGCAAGCCACTGTGAGCTATGTAAGACATGACATGGGGGCTAAACTGATGCAGAAGAGGAGAGCAAAGATGATTCCCTGCACTGGCACTAAGTACCTACCAGAGGGACAAACAGAAAAGTCTGTTCTACGGCAGCAAACTTGTTACTTTCTACATTCTTTCAGACTTTCTCTGTGCATTTTATTATGTGTGTGTGGTGAATACACTGTCTTAAAATCAACTGGCAAATCTAAGTAGCAAGCAAAGGTTTCCAGCTGAATGTGGGTTTGAACTGAAAGCTTCCACTGCACGAAAAAGAGCAGCTTTCCTGGAGACAGACAGCAGTGATCTTTGCTTCAGCTCTCCACCTTTCTGCCTCCTCACAGATATCTACACCCACACCAGGAAAAGCAAAACTGTTTATGAGGCAGCAGCTAATAGCTGCAGTTTACAGCCTGGTATAGTGAGGCCAAAGAGCACTGATTCTCTAGTATTTGGGCTTCAACTTGCACTGACCCAATAACCACTGCATCAGCAATTACTCTGCTCGGGAGCAACAAAGTGATAGGTAGACAGAGGTGGTAAGTGTCACAAAGTTAGACATTCATGCCCATGAATCAGACCTCTAAGGTGGAGTGGGTTTGAAGTGACTGTAAATGAAATGCGCTTTAAGGAAGCAAAAGCAGTATTACAGTGTTTTATTCTCCCTTATACCCACATGTACTTAACCACTTCTAAATTTTCTAGAGTCCAACAGAATGACAATTCAGGAAAATACGACCAGACTTTGGAAACCTGTTAGAACTAAGGCTGAAAATACCAGCCATGCAGGCTTTCTTCACCTATCTTCCTTTCTATCTTAAGAGTGTACTGTATCCTTACTATTTTCTGTACATTTATACATTTATTCATTAGTAACCAGAAAATTAAGAAAACACTCAATTTTTCTTTTGACCAAACCCATGTACTTGCTTGTTCAAACATGTATTCAGATGCTAAATTCAAGATTTTTGTCAGAATGTCAAGGAATTATTTTTTAGATTCAGACAGATACAAAGTTCTACAGGTCCATGCCTCATTACACCACAACCAGCAACAGACCAAATCCTGTGGTCTACTGTCACAGACAAATGAGAAATAAACAAGTTTGGAGTACAAAAATTGATCTACTCTTTTTATGCAGTAATGGATCAAAATTTAGTTTACAAAATTGATTTTAAAATATTTGTTTTGTAAAGCTTGTTTATAAATACATTATGAAATATATTTAGGAATACTTATTTATCCTTTCTTTTATAGTGTTAGTATTTCGGAAAAACTGTTGATAATATCAGTGATAGTATTTCAGTTCAGTGTTTCCAGACACAAAAAGTCTGCCTACCTACTACTACTGCCCATATTAGAAAAAAAAACTCTAAGGAAACACGGTATTAAAACCCCTGTCAACTACATTCAATCACAGTATGCTTAGAGATCTAAGAGTATACCAGAATCCACTGACCCAAAGATTTCAGAGTTTCTTGTTTCATGATTCAGTGGAAAGAATATGAATGAACAAGTGAGAGAAGAACAAATAGAAGTGAATCAGGACATGCTCTGGAACTCTAACAGCCATCTGGGCTCCAGCCAGGAGTCTGCACTTTCTTCTTTTTCCTCCCTAAGGAACAGTTCCAGCATACTGAACTGCTTCTTCAACTAACAAAAAGAAGCAATTTTTACATCCCCAGCCTGAAAATTTAAACTAGTCCCAGTTCCATATGGAAAATACTTTAAAATCTAATCCCTATTTCAGTCTGTGCTCCAAAATATTTTTTTAAAAAATGTTTTAAAATAAAATATGTTATACAGAAAATATTCACTGTGAGATTCTCTTCAATAAAATAATATGTAGATGGGATACACAGCAGCCGACTGGTACAGCCCTCTGGAGTAAACATTTCTTCCTTCAACTCTGAATATTTTTTCTTTTCTAATTCTCTCATCCTAACAATTAACATGGATCTGGTCTAGCCTGCAGGAGTTATCTTTAGAGGCACTAATCACCCACTGCTTTTCACTGATTGTAGAGAGAATTGTCTTTATTCATCTGCCTGAAAAACAAGCTTTTAATGGTCTAGCATAAAGCAACTTTATTTCATAAACTATTTTCCTGACTAGTAATTTTGTAATTTTAACTTCAATTATACTTCCTCAATTATCTCACTTTTACTTTGAATTTTACTTTATGCTCAAATGAAAAAAAAAAGTAAATGATACTGATATGGCAAATAACTTTTTTTCTTCAAAATAGCTTTTCTTCTGGTCTTTGAATACTTTCTAGTTGTTGGTCATTTTACTTGAACTGCTTTCACTGATCTACAAATATTACACTTTAATAAAAGTAGTAAAGGGGTTATCCAATCAAATGGAGTAAAAATACAGGTCATTATTCTATGGACTCACATAAATATGAGAAATAAGGTGGAAAAAGTAAGTGAAAATTATCATTGGGTATTTTCTTCTCAATGAAACAAAGTGAGCATTTTTACTATTTCTTTGAACAAATCTTAGACGAGTTAATTCAGCAGATCATGAAATACAAAATATAGAAGCATAGTTGCATTTACTCAAAGGAATAACAAAAAATACAGGAACACATCTATGCAGCATTTTTGAAAGCTGCTTTTCAAATCACATTTTATTCATGAAACTTAAAAATCAGGTATATAAATAAAAATTTTTTCTACTGTTGAACTTAAATATCAAACCTACGTTTTTTCAAAGGTTAATGTCATTTTGGAAAAAAAAAAAAATCCATTTTGAAAACTACTTTTCAAACACATGCCCACATGAATTAAGACCTCATTTTGGCAAAGGGTTCAGCTGAAGCATAAGAGCTATATACTGACATCCTGATCACAGATGTATGTACGACAAGACTGAGGTATCACCACAGTATACTTCTCTTCTCTCTTGAAACAGATATTACTTTCCCTTTTCTTTCTATGAACACCTTTGTTAAAGTCTTCTTAGTCAGATTTTTCTCCTTCTGCCACTTCCTGCTCAA
Organism: Oriolus oriolus; assembly: GCA_013400235.1. Taxonomy (NCBI): domain Eukaryota; kingdom Metazoa; phylum Chordata; class Aves; order Passeriformes; family Corvidae; genus Oriolus; species Oriolus oriolus. The sequence goes on from VXBT01004545.1 coordinate 187,098, forward strand.
AAGAGTTGTAAAGAATAACAAAGGCTGACAATGGAATAAATGGCAAAGCAAAAATGATGTGGAAACCAAATAGTAAAACTCCTTCTTGTTCCTCTTTTCTCTATCAGCTAAAAAACTGAACAAACTGTAAATGCATTAAGATCTCTCTCTGAAACTAACGAAAATTTTCTGAGGGGAAGGAGAGGAAAAATAATACATAAAATATATTTTCTCCTCTAGGAATTACAACAGAGTCATGAAGCCCATGAGCACAATCCATGAACAAATAAATCCATTCTTTGTAGCTTCCATTTCAAGAGGCCAAACTTGAAAGGAAGCCTTGCATTAACCAAGGTAATAGCAATGACGTGCCTGCCTCCACGGCAAGAAGAAACTAGAATTGCTACAGCTGATTTACTTCACTCCTGCTTTGCTAACTTTAGAAGAGCAGCACTGCAGATGGATTTAATTAGCAAGTCCAGACCACTGGATTAATGGCTGCACTATCAGCTATTATCTACAGAATTAGTATTTCAACATTAGAAGAACTCAAATTAACTCATACAAATAAACAAATAAAAGAAGAGTTTGAGGCAGCAGGAAAGCATGTGACTGAACTAATAATCACTAAAAATAGACTTTATTGCAGTAGCAAGTATTTTGGTCTGTAGGATCAGGCCAGTGTCTCTGTGACTGCCAAGCTTGGCAGCAGCTCCATAGTTCTCTCCATGATTTACAGGTAGGCTAATGCTGCAGGGCCCAGTGAGATTGGGTTGTGTTGGTAATGGAACCAGCTTAGTTCCAGTGTTAACCAACTGATGAGCAGTGTATGGTTGTGTGCAACTACAAAAACACTGAACTCATATTTTTACGTTTTTTTTTTTTTCAGTTCATTCTGAATTCCATACTGCCATTACTACCTAAATGAACTGGCTATGTTGCTATATCCCCATTTAGGGTACGACTACAATATAAACAACGTATTCAGTATCTAATAATTATCTCTGTGTCTGGTATTTAGTGTGTTTTTAAACCACACTCTTCTACATGTAATACACACATTTTTTTCCATAGAACATTCAGATTTTCACTTGACTAGAAGTGAAAATTCAAAAAAACCAAAATTCTGCCATTCTTTTCTAGGAGGTGTTTTGATCTTGATTTTCTAGGAGTTGTACTAGCTTAATTTATTTTGGTTAGTGGCCATTCTTTGTAATGCACGTTAGTTTATTCAAAGACCATCTGATCTGAAGCCAGAATTGAAAGAATCTTAAGTGACTGAAAAGGGATATAGACTGGAGGTTCAGTATTAACTTGCCCAGATAAAATGACTACAGTATTACAGTTCTCTATGGCATTGATATTCAGTTAGTTGAAAAAAATGTCATTTGGTAGCTATCCACATTTTGCTACCAGGAAAAGGCAAAACTACAAATGAGATTCTATAGGAATATTTTTTGGGTTTGGCTCAATATTTCTTTAATCTTGAACAATGGTATACTCTTGTGGAAACTGGATGACCCAAAACAGGGAGAGGTTGTGAACACCTCTCAAAGCAAGATTTGAATTCAAATGATCTTGAGAAACCCACAGACTAACTCTGCAGTAGAACTGTAGCACTAAAGAAAGGGCAAAAAATCACAAATACATAACAAATTACATTTCATGCTGCCTCACAGAGAGGAATTGTTCCAAAGGAACAAAAAGTAGAGCAGAATGACAATGAAAATTAAGCTGAGATGTGTAGTAGAGTCAAACACTGGGAATGCAGGGAAAGGATTGGTAATACGTAAGACACTGAGAAACCCATTTTCCATTCAGAACTGATAACACCTCAGTTATAATGAAAAGCTCTGCTCAGCACTAGAATTTTTCTAACTGTATTGGCATCTGGTCTCAGATATACTGACAGGTCAGAAAGAACCCAGAGGACAACAACAATTAGAAGCCTGTGAACAAACTGTCTTTCTTGATGCAAACTTATCAAAACATAACAAAACACCAAGAAGATTCTCCTGCTTGTTATAAAAGAACAATGAAGAACTTTTTTCTGTGTACACTAAGGAGAAGTAAAAATGAAACTACATTACCTGGCTTCTGCATTACCATTTCATTATGCTGATTCAGGCATTTATTGCCTTCTTCATATCCCATTCACTGTCTCCCCTTTTTGTCTCCTGTCTGTTGAATGCTTCCTATTTCTCACATTTTTTCTCAGTCAAATGTTTCTATTAAACACTTTTTGTTTGTTTTTAAGCACTTAAAGAATATTTAAAAAAACAACAGAAGTGACCTCCAGATGTGAAGAAGGCTTGAGCAGCTTAGGGACAGAGGTGAAGTACTCTTAAACAGCACAAAGAATCACAACAACAGCCGTAGCAAAGCTTTTAGGAAAAAAAAATACAGTTATAAATTCTAGTGCATTCTGCCTAGATATACAGCGAATGCTTCTTTTTAAAGGTTTTGAAGAATTTAGATGACAGATGTCTAACAGTACACCGCTAAAGCTTCTGCAAGTTTTGCACCCTTGGACAAAAGTGTCCAAAAAATAATATGCTAGGTAGCATCAAAGTTTCCTGTGCCTCTCCTGCTCATTCTGAGTTTCTAAGTTTGTGTTCCAAGTAGAGTAGAAAAAGTATTTGAAGCAGCATCCATTACTTTATTGTCTTGGGCTGACTTTATGATGTTGTATCCCATATCGCCCAGATATGAGCCCTGTGCCTTCCTGTGCCTTTAAAACTGAGTGTGAAAAAAAAAAAGCAAGAGGGTGCTTCCTCCCGCTCTGCTCCCCGCAGAAGCATACTTATATTAAATTAATGGAAAAGTAGAGCTAAAACACTTAAAGAAGAAACATTTATGAGGGAAATCAAATGTAAAAAGACACCATTCAGCAGGTACTGAATATATATTCCATTAGCCTTTCCCCTTTGTTCTTTTTAAGTGGTGTAGACATAAACAGAATGGATTTTTATGGCTTCTCATTTGTGAGTTTTGTAAAGTTATCGGTTTAATAGACAAACCTCTCATAAACAATAGTTATAGCCTGGGGGAAAATAGCCCAACTATGTATTTTTTGTTTACTACCCTTTCAATATAGGTCTCCATTTACTCTATCAGTCCTGTGATTTGCTGCCATGATCATCAGCCAGCTATTTTGTTTGGAAATCTATTCCACAAATTTATCCAATGTTCATAACATGCCATTTAGAAACACGTGAAAAAAAAGTTCTTTCACAATCCTCCTCCAAGAAGCATAACTGGATTATTATTTTTACAATTAGAGGACTCAAAAGAAACATTGATAAGCTTCCAAAAACAGGTGTTGCAGTCATCTATACAACAAGCTATCCCAACACTTTGAAATTTCTCAGAACTATTTAAAAAAAAAAAAAAGCCAAAAAAGAACATTTAGCACGGTACCCAGTTAAAATCCAATCTCTTATTTCCTTTCCTTTGTCCTCAGAACACCATTGCTACATTTATGTGCACTTCGAAATCTCTACCACAGGATGACAATTAAGCATGCTGCTCTGGGCCAGGAGGTTATTGCCCCCTGTTTTTAACAGCTGCTTCTCCCTACTCCTTCCTGTTGGAGGTAAGAAGCATCTCACATCTGACAGGAGAACCATATGTGCACTTCTTAACTCAGTTCTGTCAAAATGGTTTCTGTTACAAAAAAAACCCAAAACAAAATAAAACAAATAAACAAAAACAACCAACCAGCCAAAAAAAACCCCCAATAAACTAAACAGAAATATCTCTTTAGCGAGTGTTTGAGTTAAAGTGGAATTGCTTGTCTGAATGTGTTCTAAAGGCAGTTTAAAGTTCAGAAATCAAAGCCCCTGTTAATAATGACAAACAATGATAATCAACTCATGCTTCCCAAATGGTTTCCAAGGCTTGTTCTTTAATGTTCAGGGGCTAAAAGAGGGAACATCTGAGGTAAAGAAATTGTTCCTTTTCTACTAAATCAAATATTGACATATATTACAACACATCATGCTGTCTTATGCAGTGAGCTTCATCTAAGACTGTGGACAGAATTGTGACATATTAAGATATCATCATGTTGCCTATCCAGACCAGTGTATATATATATATCATGCTTTTAGACTTTCTTTACCATTATTCTGTATGATTGTAACATATTTCTCTGTCCAACTGTAGGTTATACAGAAGCCTTCAGGAACTCTGTTATAAAAGATTCTATCACTGTGTTTGATACAATTTGACATTTGATGTAACTTCAGAAGTAACTGTTTACAGATATTATTCAGCATAACATAGCAGCTACTAGCACTGAACAATGTGAAAAAATACACCTCAAATCAATCCAAATAAAAACAGTCTGATAAATCTCTTTCCTGCTATGAGTAGGTATATGCAATTATGAACAATCTGTCCTGAGTTCATGAGAACTTATAAATAGGTGCCTATCCAGATGACTTTCAGGTCAATGTTAAGACCTCGAATGGTTTTACTATTCAACTACATTACGTTCTGAGACAGAATCACCAATTTCTGTCTAATCTTCTATGCTGCCTCATGACACAAGCCAAAACAATGAATTTGAGCTGATTATTTTACTGCTTTGAAAGGTGAATTTTTATTAGTATTATGATGAACTTATCATTAAGACTTAGTAACTTGAGGAAAAAGTGACAGGAAATCATAGCTCACCTAACTCCTTAGAAGCAATCTTAAAATATAATGTAATTAAATAATTAGATGGCTTTATGATGTCTGGCTGAGACTGACTTTACTTTTCTTTGCAGCAGCACAGATGGTACCATGTTTCAGATTTGTGACTGAAATGATGTTGATAGCACACCAATCTTCTGTCTATTGGTGAGCAGAGCTTGCACAGAACTGAGGATTTCTCTTTTTCCCCACTCTGACAGCAAGTAGGCCACGGGTGAGCAAGAAACTGGAAGGAAACAGCCAGGACAGTGGATCAAACTGACCAATCCCATGTCACATGATGCCATGCTGAGCAAGAAAAGCTCAGGGAAAGAAGAAAAAGGGGAAGTTTGGAGTTATGGCATTCGTTTTCCCAAGAAACCACTATTTGTGATGAAGGCGTGCTTTTGAGGAAGTTGCTAAACACCTGTCTGCCAACGGGGAGTAGTGAATTAATTCCTTATTTCGCTTTTTTTGTGTGCACAGCTTTCACTTCACCTACAAAACTGCCTTTATCTCAATCTGCAAGTCTTCTCATACTCTTTCTGTTTTCTCCCCCTCCATGGGAGAGGAGAGTGAGCAAGCAGCTATGTGAGCACTTGGCTGCTGGCTGGGGTCAGCTTGCAACAATGGCCATTTATAGTTATTTACCATAACTAAACAAAAAATCTATGAATGTTAAAGCTGAAAACCTCATAAGAACTCCAGCATTACTGAAAATTTATCAGTGTATAATACTTCTTACTTGTAATATCAGTGTGTAATATTTGTCTTCTTAAATTTAATATAATTTCCAGAAGGGTATTATCATGTGATCTTAATTTTTTTCAGTCAAAAAATACCCTGATTTTGTCAAGATTTCTTTTCAGACTAAAGGTTCTTACATCACATGACAATCTCTTTCCTGTTAAAAGCTTGTAATGTAATGCTCTATGAATAACTCTCACAAAAAGGAAACCTCTTAGATTTCAAGCAATTTGAAATAAAACATATTTCTCCATTAAAAAGAAAAAAAAAGGAATGAAGCGATACATTTGCTCTTCTAACGCTGCTGCAGTTGCCACGTTACAGTCAATTTCCCAGCTATTTGATGGATGACTTGTGAGTGCACAACAGCCTGTCCTGTACAAGGCAAAAGGGATTTCAGGATATATTCTAATGAACCATGTTAAGGGCTAGTAGCTCACACACACCTGATATGTTCTTTTCAGGCATTGCCAACTGTTTTCATCAATCCGAAGCACATAAGTGGATAATAAAGATTGATTGAAACCAGAAGTATTTGAATTTTAACATCACGGGGTTTGCAATGGCATAGCACAGTAGTCTCACTGAACTGCTTTATGTAGCTAGAATTACCACATTTCGTGTACTGCTCTTGTGAGTTTTATCCATTATAATGTTGAAATAGCACTTTTATTCCTAGCATCTATTTCTCAAATAATCTTCAATGTATTTTGGGTTCTGAAAACTCTCATACTTGGGCAGATTTTTTTTCCCCTAATTTGAGTACAACCCCTCCAGCCATCTAGGAATTATCTGAGTGTGAAAGAATGATATTTAAGTGGTTTTTTTTTTCTTAAAATTGATTTAGTACTTCTTTCCTTAGGTATTTAAGCATGCATCAGACTCTGATATTTGGAGTTGTACTATTTTTTTTCTACTGATATTAGCCATTTCAGAGCTTTTATATCTGCATTAACCCTAATGCATTTTTATTAGCTTACTACAACGGGAAATTCCAATTGTGCCTCAAGAACTGAACAAGAACCTGTCAGAACATTACATTTTAAGAATTTCCTGAGGTTCACTCAATACCACCGATGCCTGCTGATAACTACTCTTTCTCTATTCAGGTACTGCTCTCAGCATTTTGTGGTACCTGTGGCCATCCTGAGATAACGCATTTCCCAATGACAGGAATTTAAGTTCCTGCACAACTGTAGGGCTTTCATTTTTAGTGTTGAGAGAATGATTCAATTGCCACTTTGCAGGAATAGATGTAAAAGTATCACGGGACATATTCTACTTTCAGTTATATAAATGTAAATTTAGAATATTTTTTCTAGTGTGCTTTTATACCTAAGCTGAAATGAGAATTAGAGTTCGTAGTTCCATTGGTAATATTCCTACAAAAAGCCGTTCCAAGCGGTTAGTAGGAAATGCTGTGGGCATTATTTTTCCCACGAGATTTTATTTAATAGTCATATATTGGAAAGAGCAAAAGAACCCTGATTCTGTAGAGCACTGTAATCAGAGTAGCAATGCTGATATTTATATTAGAAAGATTTACCAAAAAAACTAACAAAAAACTGAAAAACAACCTTATTTAAGCTTTTAAAAAAGGGTCAAAAAACCAAGTTAAACTTATTTAAGAATAATCATACCTAACATATAATATTATAGGTATTTTTTTGCTTTTTTTTCTTGTTTTTACTTTTCCTTTAAGCTGAGATCTGAAATTAAAAACAATGATCCTACAAGTAATAGTCTGCACAAAATCCTAAGCTTGATGTTTATGAGTCATTTTTCTAATTGCATGCAAAAAATATATTGCATGAAAAAAATACATGTGTGAATGCAGTCACTTAAAAGTCCACTTGATCTTTTAAGTATATCTATATTCAGTCATCACATAAAACTTTATTTTCCATATGGTAACATAGATTAGCATCTTGGCATGTAGTTGTGATACAAAAATATTTTTTTTTTAATTTTTAAAGAAGTCCATTACTGCAATAAACTAAAAGCTTTCTGAGAGGACAGTAAAGTATTATTTATAGTAGTAAATTGTGCAGGGTCATGGCACGTTCTCATTTTCTGATAAGTGAATATCCATAGCACTAAATTATCTGCATGACCTTTAGTACAGTTTTGGTTGATGCCAACCAGCACTGGGTCCCCAGTACTGCTTAGCCACAGTTCAGCAGACATCACAGCCCAGGAATCATTCCCAATCCATAGTTTGAACCCAGTCATTCTGTTCTAAAGGGTAAGAGAAGCGTGGTAGCTGGTCTGACAAACAACAGGTATGATCCTATGAATTAAATTATGTTAGTTAAATATTTTTGGCATAAAAATGTAGAAAGCTAAAAACAAAATTCAGAAATAAGATTTCAAAATATCTGCAGTAACCATAGATGCATTAGCTACTTGCCTAGTACATGGGGAGAAAAGCAGGAAGTAGATGTTGTATTTTATCGGTGTACCTGCATATTTATGTCAAAATGGGACCTGTATTTTTCCTTAAAATATTGTACTAATGCCACAGTTCTTATGCATAGAGGAAAAAAAGTCAAAGCCCAGCATACAAGGCCAACTTTTAAAAAAGAAATTGAAGCAAATTACATATATCACTGGTTACTTTAAAAGAAAGCAAAACCTCTACCTTTCTTCTACCAAGATAGTATCAAAATAAAATTCTACACTGATATAGCACTGCAGGGTACTACACAGAACACACAATGAAGATTGTCCTCAAGTAGGCCTCATGAGAGGATAAATACTGAAACTGCAATGAGTAATACACTAACTTCTCTGGCATCCTCTGGGAATGTGATAACTCGGAAGAGACTATGCTGACATTTGTAAGTCCTTATCACAGATACTGTATTAGCTGTTCTCTTCTACTGGACTTTGCCTGCTGGGATTACTGGAGAAGAATGGGATACTCCTGAGTATATCACAGTGAATTTCGATCACTTCCGAAAGCCAGCAGACAGATGCTTACATAAGGTGCTTGGTCCCTGATCACTTTCACAGCAGGTGAATGAAACAGTTATAGAATTATATGACTTGCCAGAGTCTTTCCTTAGGTAGGTCAGTTAGAATTTTTATGTTCAAAAATTTTAAATCATCACAGAAATATCGAAGAACAACACTTTTCAGTAGCTGCTAAACAGGTAATGAATTATTTCAATGTATTGCACTAAGAATGTGCCACCAGCAACCAAAGAAACACACCAGTGATTAACCAGTTCATAAAATTGTAGCCCTGTACTCTGGTACATCATGCTTCTTAAAACAAAACAAAACCTACAAACTAAAAAAAACCCAAACAGGGAGTACGATGTCTGGTGATAAAGGAAAAACAAGCCTCTTGTTTTGAACAGGGTCTGTCTTAGCATATGAATTTACACACACACAGTGTTTAAAATGTGACATAACACATTTTACATGTGACATTTCATACTCTGAACGTTCAGTCATATAAAATATTACTGTATATACGATGTTGGATACAATTGCAAAAACAGTCATACTACAAATCCATTCAAGTTCCTACTCTTTCTATTTTGAGATATTTCTCATGCCTCTTTTTAATGCAGACAACCATTTAACTTTGTTGTTTACACATCATTTGAGCTCTCTTCTTTAAAATACATTTTGCATGAATGCCATATTTGATTTAAAAATTAAGCTTTAAATGGCAAAGTAAGTATATCTATCTAAATATAAAACTAATACACTATTAATACATATGGACATAATTTTTTTCCTCTAAATTATCCACTGAATTAATTGAAAGGTTATACTAAAATTAATGCAAACTAGCTTATATGCTTGTGGAGGTGCTAAGTCTCAAAAGTTCCTTAATCTCTTAGCTAATGGAAAAAATCCAGCGTAGTAACTTTTAAAAAACAGATTTTATTCCTTTTCTCATTTAAGTAATCAAATTATTATCATAATTCATGATCGACATAATTAAATATATTTATTTATAATTCTATTCTCTATAATTAATATTTAAATTGTCATTCAGAATATCAATTCAACATTTCAGAATAATAATTAATTCTATAAAGAAAAAAAATTATTGAATTAATCAGAGGTGCCAAATCACCTTTTGATTAGTAATGGACAAAATATTAAATAGTGAAACACAGGGTTTTTAAGTATTGAAAATAACTCTTTTGATTTAACAGTAAGTCTGAGACCAAACAGCATATAAAAATATCAACCCAAGGTTCTTTAAACACAATATTCACCAGAGTATGTAGGACCGTGTCTTTTTTTTTTTCTGTATGTCTCACATAAACTCTGTTTCTTCGGTTTTAAAACTGGGAGCTAGAAATACTAAACCACTGATACACAGGTGCTTCCTTTCAAAATATGTGTGGTTCAAGATCAGAGAAAAGGATAGAAAATATCTCTTCAAACCACTTTGAAAGTCATCATCTTCATTTTACAAGTCACCCCCCCCAGTCTGCATGATAGAAACAACTCTGTATCAGCAATGCACTGCTCTCCAAATGGTCTTTTGCTAGAACAGAAGTCAAGCCTGCATTAAAGCAATAGCTTGGAGATAGGCACAGTGAAATCTTCAATGACTTCTCCAAAATCCTCTAAACCAGGGACTAATAACATATGAGTGATGACATTTTTAATTATGTGCTCAGTCTGGCTCTTTGCCTGTTTTATGTCTCTATAGATGACAAATCCAGGAGAACAGGAACCAAGATGTGGCCTTACAAATTTTTTGCAGTGATTGACATTAATATCCTGTAATGTTAGAGAAACCACTCACAGGAAGTAGTTACACATTTTATAAAATTCTTTTTATCAGTCTGAGTTGTATAGACCCCTAAAAATTCATAGACTAGGCCTAAAACCTTTGTAAAAGCTGACCAATACGAGGATCTTTATTTGTGTAATATAACCATATTTATGTGAGAAATGTATTTGAAGAAATAAAGGTTACTAAAAATTAAAATTGGTTGTTCAAAGTCCAGGCAACCCATATATTATGTTGTTTGGGTATGAAGAGTCTATAGGTCATGTATGAGCAGTTGTACTACAACAACCACACCCTGGTATCATGCATAAGTTGTGTGAAATGAAATGGTCAGGATCTGTTGCAAGAACTCATGGTAGTGAGTTACTGCGTCTTGTCCTACACACTGCAAGAGTCTGTAAAGACCTCTCTGTCACAGCATCTTATTCTCCACAAAGACATATTCATTGACATCCCATAGAGCCCTCATCTGCAGCTAGGCAGGCACTTCTCAAGGACAGAGGAATCCATGCTTGGATGGATCCCTCTGAACCATTCCAGCTAAAATTCCCGCCGCACCTCTCTCCCTGTTCAGCCACTATATTCCTGTGTGCATATATTTCCAAGTTCATCTGTGGTTTTTTCCTCCTAGAGAAAAAAAATGCATACTTTTCATTTTCTCACTTGAATCTCCTTGATCTACCTCGTGACTTTTTTTACCTTACAACATCAGCTGTTTCTCAGCAAAGAGAGAACAGGACATAACTCCAAATGCACAGACACAGATTCTGGAAATATATTCATCTGACACTCAGAACATTATAGTTCTTCTGTTTTCAAAATTAAAACTTTTTCTATTAGAACAACTGCACTACTATTTTTACTTTATATTGTATTTCTACAAGTATATTACGTATTCTAAGGGTAAGGAAAGATCGGTGGCAGAAACAGCTTTTATAAAGCCACCATATAAATAACACTGAAGTTATTATAACAAAACACTATACTGTGTTATAAAGCCAGGATACCGTGATTTTTTCTAACAGACAGCTTTCACAAATTATTTTGCAAACAAATAGGGTTAATCTTATAAACAGGAATTTTATTTCTTTGAACTTCCTTAAATTACCTTTCCAATTTCTTTGAGTTTGTGGTTGTTGTTATTATTAAATTTTTGGAGATGACCATTGCTAACATTTCTATCTCATTCTAGTTTCCCTTTTTCTTCCTGAAGAGGCTCAGCCTAGAGGAAAATTTACCAAACCTCTTTCATAATCTTCAGCACCAACACTATGATGAAGGAAAAACGGCATTATTAAAATCTGATGTTCCTACAATCCCAACAAAATAAAATCCCTGTCTTTGGCACATTTATACACAACTTCTATATCTGTACCATGACATAAAATTTATCTACCTGCTATCTTCTCTTGACTATTACTGTTCAAGCTGTACTTGTTAGATATATGCCAAATAGAGGACAAAACATAAAACAGTTTAAGACATTGTGGCTGCTGCATGTTATCTTAGTTATTAGGAAGGCTATAAATACTTTTTAGTATATCAGTTTGCATATTCCTCATTTTCTAGGCTTAGATACACGGAGAACAAAATCCATCAATCTTATTTATGACACGTAATAAATACTACAAAACTTTTTTTTTTTTTAATTAACACTGATATTTACTGACTGTAAAAATTGCCTAGGGCAAGAGGACAAAGAAAAGCATCAAAATTCTCTGCAAATGTGAGGTGAAAGTAAAGCATGCATAAATCCTGATAATGATGAGCTCACAACCTCTTGTATCACCATCACATAAGTGTTTGCATTTCCATAGTTTATACTTTTTACTTAACTAAGGTAAAGAGCTAATTACCATTTTTAGAAATAATGATATGACTGGTATCTGGAGAGAATATCTACAAGGTACCTACATTTTCCTTGCTTTTTTAGCTCCCCCAGTCATTTTCCACATTTCCAGAAAGTACATACAGGCAACAGGTGAGAGGGCAGAAGGATGCATAGCTACATTCCTTTAGAAGGCCTAGTCCCTGTGTTCCTACCACCTGCTTCCACTACCAAATGCATTTGTCTATGCTCCAACAGTCAAAACATACAGAAATACCTTAAAATATTTTTATTATAGGTCTATGTCACCATTTGTACAGATGAAATACAACACAAATAAAACCCCAAATTTGTATCTGCTTTGGAAAAACCAGCTGGAATCTCATCCCAGTTCAGTGACCTAGAAGCCACCTAAACTACTCCTCTGCTGTGATCAGTGGAGCGAGAGGTCCAGGAGACAGTAAATAGCTAAAGTAGGGGGAATAGCTTCACTCCTCAAGGCATCTTTCCCTCTTCATGTGAATTGTCCCAGGATAAGTAACTTGTGCTAGATGACAAGCAAGCTGAGGTGAGATAAATTGACCTAAGGGCCAAAATACACCTTTAAGAAACAAACTTTAAAAAATATGATTCTTCATTAAAATTAGCATTTATACCTCATTCTTGCCAGGAGAACTCAATCTGATACACGTATAGGGATGTAACAACAGTTCTATTGTTTGAAATACATTCATAGAAATGAGTTAAGCATAATTCTATCTCAGTTAATTAAATCTTTCAAGGGAACACAGAGTTAGATTAATACAGGGAAATTTTGAAAACCTTATGCCTGTACAGTCAATATGTATGAAGTTAAGCTTATTTCAATAGTGCTAAATAAGGCCAGTAGGTGCTAATATCAGGATAAAATATCTACTATATTTGAATAATTAAACACAAACTGAACACATAAAGAAAGTAGAGATCTATTATCCTATCAACATCAGTAAATAGGAATTTAATTCTGATGTACTAAAATAAAGTAAAATGTATAAGAAATTTAGTGACAATACTATGTTCACAAGAGAACCAAATTTAAACTCATACGATGCTGAAATCCATTACACTTCATACTTTAATGTATTGCAAGCCAGCTCTAGAAACATACATAAGATACATCATCTCATCAGAGTAATTTCAAACTGTCCTACAAAAATTTTCCCAAGATTTCTAAAAGCTGAATATGGTAACCTTAGAATTTTTGTTTGTTTGCATTTCCCTTCGGATGTATAACAGCACAACAAGATCAGAGAACCTGACTCTTACAGCATTTTGGACTCTGACTTGCAGACTGGAATTCAGAGTGTGGACAAAATTCTGCATGTAGCAAGAACAATGGTTTCATTACTGACTTCTGTCCAAACTTGTAACATGATCATGAAGCAAAAAAAAAAAGCTATTATCTAGTTCTTACAGAGAAGAAACCAAAAGGGTGATATTAAGGGTGTGTCTAGAATGAGACAGACATGAACATATGTTAAAGGACACCTATGACAGCACGCTGTTAACAAGGTTCTGTATTTCTCACATGGATTATTTCTCACTCAGATTCTTCCTCTGCTCCGCTTAAATACAAATGAGAACACTCGATTGAAAAAAAAGTTTTTAAAAATTTTAAAACCCCACACCTTGATGTGATCTCATTATTTTACAGTTATAGTAATGCATTTGTGTGGATACTAGAATGCTGCTAGCAGGAGAATTTCTCAGCTTCTTTCATTAATTCTGTGAGAATTTTTCTTTTACCACGCAAGTTATGTAAACAGTAAGATAGGTTTTGTAAATAACTTTCACATCTGGTGTATTCCTTTAAGTTCTGTTTTTAGTACGTTGGACAGTCTGAAGTGGGTGTCTAAGGCTTTAGCCAATCACCCCAGGACAAGTGTGGACATTGTCCAATGGGTTTATGGAACTAGGATATAGAAATGGTATTGTAAATTAATAAATAATTCATTCTCTCACTAAACCTCTGTGTTGTTGCATCTCTGAATCCCTGCTAACACAGTGACACATTTGTCCACCAGTCATCATGAAACATATACTATTTAGAACTACTCTAAGACTTTGAACAAATTTAAGCCCAGGGCATAGAAAGAGTGTCATAATACTGCATCATAGAGTACTACATCATGTATTAATGTAATGACCTAAATTGTATTACTGGATACTGTACACTGTGGATAGTAGTATGCAATGATTTTTATTACCTCTGTTCCATACTTTAGACACTAAATATTTATTCAGATTAAATTCTAATAATAGGTCATTGGAGTGTTTCTATTACTTTGTCTGTACCTCTCTTTCCTTTCTGTGCCTGTAAAATGCCAACACATAATTTAATAATGAACTGCCAAGAAGATAGGTAAATGTTTACGCAGAATTTTCCAGTCTGAATAGCTTTCTTTTAAATTCTCTTAGCCTCTTTTAAGACTCTGTGATAAACCCTTAAATTCTCTTAACCCACTCTAAGGCTGAGCTATAAACCATGAATCTATTCATAGCTTGGATCATTAATGAGTAAGTATATTCCTTCCTTTAAAAAGAGCTGGCAAAGGCATAACATTGCCTCATTTTCCCCCTTCACTGTCAATTACACACAAAGTCACAGAATAAGCTTCTTACAAATCAGGCTTCCTAGCTCTTGAATTATGGAAAAGTAGAGAACATGGGCACTATTTCATTTGTGCTCAAAATACTTAAGCCTCTTTTGGAAAGAAAAGGTTTCATGAAAGACAGAGGATTAGTCATAAAACTGACATGGTCTCTGTTTATTCTCTACAGCACAGGTCAGCCATAGGTGTTTGCCAGACTGACTGTGAATTTGGCTTGGGGTATTGATTCCTGGGAACAGAAATCAGCCTGAGTTGGGAAACATTTTTGCAGGTTTAGGTGGTTTTGGCTGGGGCGGGGGAGGGTTGGTGTTTGTTTTGGTGGTCTTTTTGGTGTTTGGATTTTTCTTTTTAATTTTGATTTTTTTCTGCTGTTGTTCCTTTGGTTTTGTTATCATTATGACAGAAAGAAACCCCCTCCTTGGGAAAACAGTATCCAAGAAGTCATATAGATGTGCTGTTATTCCATGGGAATGAAGACCTTTATTGTCCTCACAGTCTTACCTTTCACCATATATGCTCAGATCTTCAAATATTTAAGGTTTTAGAGGTTAATTATTAAAAATAAAAAGCCCCAAACAAACACAAAACCACCAAGAAACTAATAGTAACATACTTATAGATCTACAACACTTTCTGCAATACAGTAGAAAGAATAAAATTGAAATAATATTCAATCTCCCCATTTTCATAACATTTGACCTCTTACTGGGGTATCTGACTTCTACAGTATTAGAAAAATAAACTGGTTTGGTGGGAAGAACAGAGACTGAAATGAAAATCCAAAAATCTTCAGACTTCTACTGGGAAGCTAAGACTATAAATGAAGACCACAAAGCTGGGATTAAAGGCCAGATAGTATAGGAGCCCATGGTATGTTATAGGTGAGCAAAATTCTCATATATGTCAGTGTATGTATTCTACTACCTCCTCAGTAAAAGTTCTCTGCCCAAATCACCAAACAATTTTACAGATTGCTTTTATTTGGCTCTCAAAACAGCTCTGCATAAAGCCAACATATAAGTAAATATTTTAAGGTTTACTAGGTTAATTTTTTAAATCAGAATCTTCATGTTTAAACAAAAGAAAAACTGGGAAAAAAGATTTTGAGAGCAATTTTTCCATCACAAGTTCTCTTTGTTTTATTCCTTTATGTCTTTGTACTAGTTATCTAGTATGTTTCATGTAAAGTCCCTTCAGAATCATTCCAAATATAAGCATAGAGAAAATAAGTAGGCAGTTTTAAAAATATAGAAAGATGAAACTTTCATATCTATCTGCCCCAGTGTCTTAAAAGTGCACTGCTTTTGATGATGAGGAAGGTAAAGAGCATCAGTTTTACTTGACGAAGTTATACACAAATATTGATTAATGAAAAACTTTGCCAGAATCTACAGTGTTGAATGTTTATAAACTAGATTTTCTTTCTTAGTTATGAAGAAAATTCTAGAGTTAAAGAAAGAAAAACAAAAATGACAGAACTCCAACTGTTCTCCTTTTCTATGAGAAAAGTCTTGCTCAAATGCTAGGCCTTTCCATTAGGAGACAAAACAAATACCTACAGATTTACACTACAGGAAAAAAATTCTGGATTTCCTTTTCTCATGAGATCTTTCCTTTTCCTCCTCCAGATTACAGGCTTACAATGCCTTAAACATGGGATGGACATTACAACCTATCACAAACATACCTCATTCAGTAGCCAGATTGTTTAATTACTGAGCCAGACATTCAGTGAGAATATGTGCCTCCTGGGTTTGGAATTCTTACTTATTAATCTTGTGATGAACTATAAACTGTTGATTGTATCCTATAACACCTGCCATGTAAATAATCAAACTGTCCTCTCCATAGGTTTTATAAGAGTTTGAAATGAATCTTGATTATGTTAAAAATAGGAAAGACAGCAAAATGTTTTCTTCAGAGATTCAAGGACTCTGAGACATGACCTTGGTCCAGATTAGCATGGCTTTGATGATGTTCTGAAAATGTGAAAAAAATTACCAGCTCAGTGAGGATTTCAGAAAGGCTGAAGATTAATTCTCTAGAACGATAAAGATTTAAAAAATGAAGTACTAACTTTTGTAGACATGTTCTTACTCAGTTGCTTCCCTTATTCAGGACTTTCTACTGTATAACTTGGGATTTATCTTCTCTGTTATCACTTTGAAATTTTTGCAAAAATACTACAGATTAAGTATTCGGATTCTTTGTGTTCTAATTTCTTACAGTATACAACTTCAGAATGATGTCTAATTATTACTGAAAGTCCTGTTTCTACCCATAAATGAAAAATGTGGTTTCTGATTTAAAACACTCCTACAACCTGTGAATGCTGCCATCTCAAAATGGAAGACATTATCTACCACATTTTGATTTACATAGAAGTAGTTGGGCAGTATACTTTTAGGCAAACTTTCAATTTAGACTTCAAGTGCTAGGCACTTTTAAAAAATGTTTCAAAGCATTCTTGAAAGTCTGAAGAGTCCTTCTGACTTTTATTCATGCCAAACTTGCTACAGTATTTGCTGACCTTTTATAAAGGACCTTTCTGTACGTGATTACATGTTGTATATTCAATAGCATTCTGCACATAAACTCCTAGATTCCCTCAGTGTACACGTCAAGGAATTCACTAACATTGGTAAGAGCTATACATTTCTTTATGCACAAAGAAACCTTCTCAAGCATACTCATATTAGTATTAATAATTTAAAAAGATCATTAGCAGTAATAGAAAAATGTTTACTATTTTAACCTTCAGTAAAGGCAAGATGCATTTTATGACTTCAGGTTTAGGGACATTTTCTGACCATCTCTTACACTGAATTTATCAAGCTCACAGTGATAAATGCATGTTGTCATAATCCTTCACTGTCACTGTGTACTGTTGCCCTAACAGCATCCACTCTTGTAAAACAGAATTGCAATCAAAAAGTTCAAAATTAATAGCTGTGAAATCTCAAGCACTCATAAGCATGTGCTTTTATCACTTCCATGCTCTGCAGATCGGGTGCTCTTGTTATTTATTATTTGTGACAGTGAACAATTCCCACTTGCTTTAGTGAAAAAA
This sequence comes from Oriolus oriolus, assembly GCA_013400235.1. Classification (NCBI taxonomy): domain Eukaryota; kingdom Metazoa; phylum Chordata; class Aves; order Passeriformes; family Corvidae; genus Oriolus; species Oriolus oriolus. The sequence goes on from VXBT01004545.1 coordinate 204,821, forward strand.
GTGAAGAGCTGTTTGCATAACCAGCAAGGTGAAAAAAAAGATTTGAAACTGTTGGAATCATTTCACAAGAACAATGTACACAGCCCAGAAGACAGTTTTCTTCCAGAACACTATAATGTGCTGACTACAGACAGCATTTGCTATTATAGCCTCTATGTATGCCTGGTTTTAAAGCAGCTTTTACAGTGTGTTTTGCATTTGTGCAGCACCTGAAATGACGGAGTCTTGGTACAGTGCTGGTGCTTCTGTGTATTTAATCACTCTCATCAACTTCACACTGAAAAAGTGTGAATGTTTCTAATGTCTTAACAATGTAATCTGCATATATGCTGTATGCAGTTAGTATGTGGTCTGCAATTTATCCAGAGAGGACTCTGGCACCACACTCCCAACAGCTAGTCCACACACACCAAGAGCAAGTGAAGCACTACTCCCTGCTGCAGTTTGTAAGACATGTTCCTCACTCTCCTGAGAAAAGACATAGAATATGTAATATTACATGTAAATACTTCTTTAAGTATCAACAGTACTTTATCTTCTAAAGAACCAACTATTTTAAGACAAGAAGCTAAAGGGAAAAGCATGGCTATAATGTTTTCCTTGAGATTTCTCTTTTAAACATTCCTTTTCAGAAATTAAACATGAGGGTAGTATCTCCAAACAATACATATTTTCAATTAAAAAGGAAAGGTTAAATATAGTAACTGCAACAAAATTACTCCATCTGATGTAATATTAACATGCAGGAAAATCTATCATAGATCAGGACAGCGAGTAAGATTTGCCTGTGGGCAGTGCTATTATCAGTGCATAATTAGTTGCAGATTGGAGACACTAGCCTTAGATCTGTTCTCAGGCCAGTTATCTGTTTCCTAGCTGATTGAAAACCAACAGCTCTTGATGAAATGCTATTTATTTAGCTACTGACAATTTGATTAAATGTAAGGGTAATAATAAAACTAGCAATGAACAACACAACATGAAATGGTGCAGGTCATATTTTAATTGAGACATTTCAGTGAATGACCGGAAATTATGAAATGAGACAGGATATGTTACACGAGAAGCTTTCATGGCAAAGTCATTTTCTTTAGTTTAGAAAAAAATAACCCACACTGTAAATGCTAAAAGGAAGTCTTCTCAACTGTCAATTACTATAAACCCATCACAAAGTATGAATACTTAGTCCTTAATGCTAAGTCTTTCAAATCCTTGGACTTATTTAATTTATTTTTTTCTTTGATAACAGATGGATTTTCTTTTATCCTTAGTAATTTGCATCAATAGTAGATCATGAAGTCTTATAAATATATAAAGCCTTTTAGAAACATTCGGTAGAATGATGCTTTAGCCAGCCCTTTCATATTTCTGTAACATTAATTCTCTAGGAAGTTTACCATATAATTTAAAGAGTTCAGTCCCTTCATATATTTAATTAAGAACTAGTACAGAAAAAATACATAAATTTAGTATTCAAGGTTCCTAGAAAGGTGCACTAATGTGGAGTATTAGAAAGTCCAAGATAAATTTTCAATTCATTCAGCAGCTTCTGAAGGGCCAATTGAATAAAACATCACCCAGTCTCCTTGAATATGAGACCATAAGAGATAAAACATTTGGCAATATAATGAAAACAAAATCTTTTTAATATATGCTGCACAGAGGAATTTCACACTGCCGCTTATCTTTTCATTTGCACTAAAGAACAAACAAAAAGATCGAGAATACTAGTACCATTGTATAAATAATTATTTTAAGAACCAGTTGCACAAAGAAGGATAAGTTATATACGCGTCTAGTGATCTCTGCAAAACAGAGGATGGCAAATGTAGAGCCATTTTGCAAACACTTGTATAAGTTTCCTTTACTTCTAAATTAAAGCTGTCTTGTGTAATTTTTTTTAACTCTTGCACAGAAACACAGAAAGACCACAAGTAACAATTATTTTAGTAACACACCTATCATTTCTACCTATAAACCTGGAGAATTTAAACAGAATTAACTACTGTGGTGCACCAAGCCCTAGTGATTTCATGTCTACTCAAGGATCCGCCAGTGCCAGGTCTGAACCTATTGCGTGAACCCACCCATTATACAAAACCCCACACTGGTGAAACACCTGCTGCTCCTCAGTGGTAATTCTCTGTCAATCTATAAAGTACAACTCACATCTGCACTGCAGTTAGATAGCTCAGATATGTCACACTGTTCTGTTTCATGTGTATATAGCAACAAATTGAGCAAAATACACGACCCAGACTTTGTGTTGCAATTCCTCAGAAAAACACTCATCGTTTAAAGGCTCTATGAAAACAGGTACTGCTCTGTTTCACTTCCATTGCTGTCACTTTTACTCAACAGAATTAACACCTGCTCTAGAAACAGCTGAATTTTACTCATATTCAGAAAAATTCCATTTTATTTCAATGTAAAATTCAGGCCCTTAAGTTACAGGAAGAAAAGTAAAACATTCAGTATATAGTCAGAGGAGCCTTCTGAGTGAATTTTCTAAATTCACTAAAGTGTGACAGATCTTACCCAAGATCTGGGCTGAGGTTCAGAGGCTGAGCATGTAGTGCTCTGTTAAGCAGAGATTTCTAGTTTCCAGTGCAGTTATTCCTTCCGTATAAGAACACACATTACTTGAAAGTTCAACAAATATTTCTCTCTTAAGTAAATCAGTTACTGTCCTTCTGTAAACTTGTACTGCAACTGGAACATAATCACATGATCAGTGAAAATAGCACCTTTCTAATCCAGTGGAATGATGGATATCTTCTCTCACTATCACGCAAGGCACACGTTATGTCATTATAACCAATTTGGAATACGTGGATGGAGATAAGGAAACAGATTCACTATTTCATTACTCAAATTTTATGACAATGTAACTTCACTTAGAGCACATATGACATGATGAGATCAGATGTACATTAAAACCAGCAAAACCATAAAAGTTGTGAATAGCAAAGGTGTAAAATAGGGGCTTAAAATATCACTGTCAAAATGTTGGGACCAGGTGAACTAATGCTTTAGCTTGCTGTTGGTTTATCATCTGTATTTCTATTCTTGTCTTTCACCTTTAGAAATACTGCAAGAACAAGTATTTTCTCTTCTTAAATATAGTGTTTTAAATAGGACTTGCAATAAACTAAGCAGATTTTCCTAAGCAAATGGCCAGATTTCATCTGAAGCAAAGTTTTGCATTATGAAGTTTATAGAAATTTTCAGGCTAAGACTTTCTTGTAAACATGCCTACAATGGGTAACACACAGCTCCATGAACAAACATCATGACCTTTGTGGGGACTAACAAAGGTACCTTGCCATATGTACCCTTAGTTTGAGTAAGAATAGGTTCAATACTAAAATCTTACTTTTTTGAAATGTCATTAAAGCCCCATCATTTCCAGACCCTGTTACAAAGACAATTTTACATTTGGATGTAATACATAATGAAAACCTACTCTGTTATTTTGCAAATTATACTTATATATATGCTGATAACTTAAATGCAGGGGATTAACATCCAAAGTGATAAATTGACGTTCTCTATCTATATTTTATTTTAATATGAAGCATTTTTTGAATATTACAACACCTCATACAATTTACAGCAGTTAATACTGGTTAAATTTGATTGACTTTTGTGGAATTATCTGTATTTTCACCTGAGATAAACATCAACCTGAGAGGTCTGATGATAAATGGAAATTCAGTTAAGCTAACTGCTTATATATGATTGGGTATCTGCACATGCAGATTCTGTTCTATTAATTGGCATGTGTATGTTGCACACACTTGAATATTGTGCTGAAGTTCTCACAGGACAAATAATTTTCAACCCTGCCAAAGTGCACTGCATGCACAGAGTGCTTAATTTTATTTTAATTATTGTTCCTTTAAGTAAACTAAAGGATTTAGTGATTGCTTTTTTGTTTGGCCTTGAGCTGCCGCTACAGAAGAGTGTCACAGAAGACACCTAAGTCTTGCATCATACACCCTGTGTGTGCAGCTCTGGGCAGATAGTGCAGGAACTTTCAGGTATCTAAACTGACATTAGGATGCGCACACTTAGCTGAATCATAACCAGAATGCCATGGCAGTCTCCATAACTTCCTTTAGTTCATTTTCCAGCACAACACTGAACTCAGAAACATAATTCTACACCAAACTGTCTCCCTGTAAAAGCATTGTCCTGATGAAAGGTCTTTTTTTACCCAAGGATAAGTCTCTGAGATTGTGTTAAAGTAAATCTGCCTCTCAAGATTTGGTATCCAAAGGAAGGAGGGGCTGCTTCTCATATGTTACACTGCTCCAGGGCTGAAAAGACCTTGACATTTATACATGGATAGACAGAATAAATTACAGCAGCCCCTCCCATTTGTCTTTGAGAAGTGCTACCACAGACAATACATTTGACACATAACACAGAATACATTTCCTGGACACAACCCCAGTCAAGAATCTAATTTTCATGGAGTTTATGGCAGATACTTCATAATCATCATGTGACCATGTAATTCAGGAATTTTTATGCTGTCAGGTGGCAAATATTTTTTTACTTACAAAGGGGTACCATAAAGGAATTTGTTCAGACATGACTGCAAGATAATATTGTATCTGAATTTTTGGCAGATGGAATTGGTATTTCTGTATTCTGGTTCTATCCATGAGCAATTTTCAGCATCAGCTAGTACCTACCTTCTGTACCTAACCTTAAAAAATCAACTTTATGCATAATTATCTGTAGGTAATAAAAGACCTTATATCAAACACTTTGATAAATACTAATTTTATTGCTTCCTAATACTACAAGAATGCTTCTTGCAAGCACACATTCCTTTCACTCAAACTCAGACATTAGAACATTAAATCTGTAGCAAAAGCTCATCTGATAGAAAAATGTTTTCCTTTAAAACTTATACTCACTCTTGTCAATATTTAGTAAGTTAAATTAAGTTCTGAATGACAAAGATAATGCTTCTTTTTATTCTTCAAATTGTTGTACTGTTTCTGATCCACTCTGAGTAAAACTGAACTTTTGGGCTATGCTGCATCGTTTTACAAACTAATGATTGCAAAACAGCTGTTTGCCTAAATAAGACGAAAATTTTTGACTGGTATAATCAATAAAAAATCACATCACTTTTACCTACCTTGCAGTTTTAAATTGCAACAGAACATTGTTTCTCTTCAAACTTCTAAACCCCAAAATTCACTCTAAAGTTTTTCCACATTCCCATTTCACAAAAAATAATAATAAGTGGTTCCTCCACACTGCTCATATGTGCTATATATACAGCTAATCCCTTGGGTTTTTTAATGCCTTCAAAAGTTGTTCTTAATTTTAATTTTAGACCTCTTGTCAGTGAAAATGGTCACATAAGAGTGAGCAAATGACTCATGCTAAGCACATCTCCACACAGTTGGACAACTTCAGTGTATGTCACTGACATAATTCAGGAACTTGACTAACTGGTACTTCAGTATAATCACATTTTGAGATTTTGACATGTGGTCATGACCTGATCTCAGTTAAATATTTATAGAAGAAATTGCATTAAATAAGAAATTAAAAAGTTTAAAATCTCCAATGGATTATTCTGGTCTTATTCTATTCTTATTCTTGTCACCCCTTTTGGATGCTCCACTAATCTTAGTTACTCCAGCATTAGTGTGATATTTCATCATCCATAACAACAAAATAAAAGTGGCCTTGGGAAGTCTGCTTCCTGAAGTGTGTGGAAGACAGTAAGTCAGTCCCAGCTTGAAATATACCTTTATGAATGTCAGAATTTTCTTCTACAAACTTAATTAAAAATTAAAATAACACAAATTTATATACATAAAATAAAAATAATTAGAAAGAGTTTTTTGATCCTTGAGAGTAACTGTTGGTCTATTTTTGTCACTTCAATTATTGATGAAAATGAATGTGTAGTATATGCCAGAAAAGTCCAAAATCTGATAACAGAAAACATATCTTCTCTTCCAGGAAAGAAAAATCAGAGAAGAAAAATACAAAAATACCATCTTCACAGCACATGCTCAGAGAAAAACACCTAAAAAGGTAATAATTTTTTTTAAATGGAGACACGTAGAACATAAATTACATGGAACATATTACATGTAATATATCTTAAGACTGAAAAAAAGGAAAGTATTTTGCAGCTTTAACAGTTTCTAAATATCTGCTGGAAGCAGACTTGCTTAGAAAATCTGCCTGCTAAATACTGTACTGAATTGCTCATATGCTTCTATCAGTATTTCCTGTATATATATAGTCAAAATTATGTTAATCTTGTTAAGATTAGTAATTAAGTACTAAGATGTTTTGCAATTATAGGGAAGAGTTCACAGTGCTTTTCAAGGATTTAGTTGACTTATAATGCTAGCTACTTCTGAAGTTTGTTGATTTTCTTTTATATTTTAATGCAAAACCAAATTGATTAGTTTTATATCTCAAAGTAGCCCAGCATATTACTAAGTACATAAACCTCCTAAAACTTTTGAAAGAAAATACTTAAAGGAAAATGAGTCTGAAGCTGCAGATATTTCTCTGAAACAAAGCTGTACTGATGGTCAAACTAGCAGCTGTCCCACATACTAGGAAATCAGACAACTAAACACAAACTGAATAAAAAAAAAAGTAGAAAAAGAGACAGAGAGAAAGAGGAAGAAACACACTCAGAAACAAAAAGATTGACAGCAACAGTCAAACTGCTAAACCATGGTTATAACCCAAGTTCACTATGTACAACGCCAGAGAGCTGTCTGAGTTGATAAATCAGATTCCACCCTTTTAAAGATGTTTCTTGCTACCCCTTGCCTATAATAGTACTGTTCTTTACTTATTCAGAGCATGTATCCTCCTTTACTCAGATCCTGTCCCTTTTGGCTCTGTACATCTCCTGGGAGTGCAGAATGATTCAGTGGTAACTTAGTCATTTGCTCACTGTACAAGATGATTTTACTGGAGAGGAAAAAAATAAAAGCTGGAACACTTTGTGTTAAATAAAGATAATTAAAGCATCAACGATACATCCATTTCATGTTTAATTAGCCCCTCTCTCATCATAATTTGCTACTGAAGGTCAAATGTGGGTCACTTTTAAAAACTAATTGTAAAATATTTAACATAATGCAAAATGAGAACGGAAAATTGAAACACTTTTCACTAAACAGTATGAAAGTTAAATGTATGAAAGAAGTCACCAATGTAAATGTTTATACTTAATAATAATGTTTCCAATTTTTTTTTACGTGGCAGTTAGTACCACCATAATGTTGGTATTTTTGTGATTATTATACTGTAAGATATTTGTTTACATTGAAGTTGTGAAAAACTTTATTCTTTAGAGGTGTTCAGGAATATAAAAAATAGCCTTTGAGATAAGCCTCTCTGTGTGTGTGTGTGTGTGTGTGTCTGTATATAAACAAGAGGAAAGATGATGCCTTCCTGCATGGTTAAACTGATTGCCCCCTTAATGGATGAATTTGGGGTCCTATTAAGGCTGCTGGGTATATGTGCATGTTTATGAGGAAATTGACCCATTTAGTTTGTAGATACAATTCACATACATGATAACCAAATAGTCAAAATGCTTCTGCAATATTATAGCAGACTGATTAATCTTTGAAATCTTATGAAATAAATTAACTAGCTACCGAACAAAGATTTTTTTTTTCAGAAATTAATTTCTATGTATTTCACTTTCAAGGAAATCAGAGTTTACAGGAAATGCATATAATTTTGATTAGAATGTCAGCACTGGTTTGATAAATATTTTTCTTCATGAAACAGTACATTTTCAATGAGAAAAGGCATTGAGATTTTTCATAAATAATTATAGAATTGACTAAGAAGCCAACACCTGAAGTACAGAAATAATTCTGCTCAGAAATTCCTGAACTAGTTCTGCTAGTTCTACTGAGAGTGACCAATATCTCTTAAAAAATAACAAGCAAAGAAACCCTCAGCATCATAACTGAAGTGTTTAAAGAGCCATTAATCATTGATTAGTAGAGCAAGTAAAAAAGAAACCTAGACAAGATGATGGCCAAGAAATATAAGCATATAAAGAGTGTTTAAAAGGCCTGCTCTTCAAAGAGTGGTTGGTAACATGCTGATTCGTGATTAAGTCTCACTGAAATAAAACTGCTTATATGCCACTATTTTGCGCCATGAGACAAAGGGGTGGAGAAGCATGTATTATAAAAATATATCTGTAACTAAATTATAAAATAAACAATTGTTTACAATTAAAATTCATTATGAGTTTCATGATTAAGTATGTAACTCTCCAAGATGCTAAGTGATTCCCCTTGGGCACTGAGTTTTCATTATCTTTGGCTGTCTGCTGGAAGTTAGTAATATCCAGGCTCCTCACAGGCAATGCGCAGCACCTGGAGGGTTCAAATTTTAAATCCAGAAAAAACACTTGCTTAAACTCATCCCTATTCAGTTAAACACTTCTGTATAGCTTTAAGTTTTGGCAAATGATTAAGACCTGTGGAATACTAAGTGTTTTAAACATTTGTAGTGCTTTACTGAAAAGGAGAGAATTGATAAGTGAGAGACTAAAAGAATATTTCAGAGTAATACCATGCTAAATAAGACAAGAATAAGAGTTAAACTTGTTAAAGATCTCCTAAAAAAAGAGTGACTGTGAAATGTCAGAAGTCTACTGAATGCAGAATTTTGTTTTAAACTTTATATAAACGCTATGATGTCAGAAGGAGGAGAGTTACAAATTGTTTGCAGTTTTCTCCAATGAAGTTCTCTTACAGAGTACTGTATCAAACATGATGTATTTTGAAACTCACATAAGAATTCAATTCATCACCTTAAAAAGGAAGTATCAAATAATTGGAATGAAAACAACTTGTGTTCCCTGGGGTACACCAGTCGGTCACGTAAGTAGAGACTTTATTTCCTGACTGCTGTGTTGTAGATATATAGGAACGTATCAGTTACCAATTCTAATTACACTAATGGGAAATTAGCATCACTCTTATCTCTAGTAACTTAGAGCAGGTATGCTCTGCTGTGTCCACTTATTTGTTCTAAAACTTTATACACTGTCTAATGTCTCCTTAGAACAAAGGGTAAATAAAGGCAGTCTTAGAGATTTCAAGTAGTCTCCCTACCACAGTCACACCATTATGCTACTGGTTCTGTTTCACATGTACAGCAGAATTATGAAACAATCTGATATACACCCCATCAGAACACTTTATCTGCATCTGCTTCACACTTCTCTCTAAACAATTGTGCTGAACAAGAGCTCCACGTGGTTCAGGTGTTAAAAATCCTCAGGTGTTTTGCCTGCTAACTGAGAAATACTGCACTGTCAGTGTTTGAGATGTGAAAAGTGTACACATTATTTATGCAAGTAAGACTTAATGTCCCTACAACTATGCAAAATTAACAAAACTGTACAAACGCCACTCAGCAACAAGCTGGCAAGTATCCATAGGAAAGTGGTAATGGAGGGTTTGTGACTGATAGTTCCTCCCATAAAGTCTGTTATTTAACAATACCTTTACTGTTTTCTTAGACAATTTCCAACTTATACGCATGCTTTACAAGTATGAAAATACTGCCTACATATTTAAAAATAAATAGCTAAGATATTAGAATACTGGCTATAAACTACTTGGATAAGTGAACTTTCATGACAGGCTAAATATTTAACACAAGAGAACTGCCAAGACTGGAAGCTGGTTTGCAGCAAACTGCATAAGTAATGGAGCAATTCAAGGTGCATTTCTTTGTAAAAGTGCAATAAAGCCATTTTCTTCTACTCAGTTTTCTCATATATTTTATATCAAAACAAATCCTTGGAAAATGTTAAGTAATTCAAAATATACTTCTGTACTATAAGTTGGGGTTTTTTATCAAGCAAAACAGTAATTTGTAATGTGTATTCCTTTACCATTCCTACACTTAGAATGCAAATCATTCTTTGACACTGAAATTAAATTACAATTTAACAGATTATAATCCATATGTTTAGATGAATTGCAGCATCAAGGAAGAAGCGGTATCTTAGAATACATTCCACTGCTACTTTTATTCCAGTGTTTGCTAAAATGGCATAATCTACTCTGTGTTTAATAAGCCTTAGGAGATGAAAGCTAAGGAACTTAGTATTTTGTATTTTATACAGACAATTCTCAAACTGAAATTGTGATGTACTCTCTCTAGGAGAGCTTTAATGAAGTGTGTCACCCAGAAACTACCGTGTCAAACGTTCTGTAAGTCTGTACCACCTGCAAAACCACATAGACAAAAGCACTGGCAGACAGTACAGTCACACTATTTTGGTGACCTGAAAGACTGGGGGGTGGCTCATACAATTAGTTTTATTCTACTATATTTTAAGTATTTCCGAGCAGAATACAAATACCGTCAACACTTGTAAAACTTCAATTTTAGTAAGGCAGCAGACATTTCAAAGTATTAAAAAATGTCATCATGTACCATATTTGCATGTTAATAAGTTGAAAAGAAAGCATTTTTGTCAAACTAGTCAGAATTTCCCTGTTCCAGACTTGGATGTGTATTTACATGAATCAGCATTCATTTGTCTCCAGCTTCTTGCGTAACATGCATTGTAGCTGAGGAAACGTTCAGGACATTATCTTGTATGTACTATCACCCAAAAAGTACTCCCCCATAAAAAAGTGACCTCTGTTCAGGCTACGTATGCGTCTTATAAAATAAACGGAAGCCTTCACTTAGAATCTTGATTCCCCTCTGTGCTATGCCTATTTTATTTCAAGGACTGTAAAGATGTCCCTACTATCACCAGTTGTAGGCTATCGGAGCTTCACTGAACCGAGCCCCGCCAACACAGCCGAGACCAGAGCCAGTCACTCGTGGCAGCCCTGAAGGCACATTTCGCTCCGAGAAGTCTCACGGCAGTCACACTACAAACAGAGCTATGCGGCAGCTGGGTGAGCAAATTAGGGCCTCCCAGCTTGGATGAAATTTCATGTGATAGGAAAGAGGGGCAAAAAAAAAAAAAAAATAGCAATGAAAGCATACTGAGGTGCGATTCTAAACTCACTAACGCTTATGTGTATTCAGAGAAACTGCTGCAATGAATGCAATCTCTGTGGTGTAAATTAGAGTGCAGATAGGCTGTGTAGATTATTTAGGCATTTTGGTCCTAATGAAAGACCCGGTAATTACAGCCATTAACGCTTCTGAGCGGCGGCTGCAAATCCACTCTCACCCACAGCTTTAGGAAGCGCCAGACAGGCAGCAACCCCCTTTCCCCGAAACACCTGGCTGCCGAGGAGAAACTCGAAACTTTCCTCTTCAGCCGGAGCTGACACGTCCTTAAGGCTGGGAAAGCATCAGGGCGGGGGAAGCGCCGGGACCGGCTGATGGAGGCGGGGCCGGGGGACGGGCGGGAGATGGCAGCTCCGCCCGGTCGGGGGCCCTAATCTCCCCTCGACCCCCCCAAAACCGCGGGTTTGGCCTGCGGGAGGGCGGCTGATAAAGGCATCTCAGGCTGCCTTACAGTTCGCTGTCGGGACTGGCGACATAGAAAGCGGCCTCCTCGGCCGGCTGCCGCTGCGCCTGCAGCGGGGCAACGGTCCGGCTGCATGGACGGGCTCCTCGGCTGCCGGATCCGATAAGCGGAGGGAATGATAAAAATTACAGTGATAACAGTAAAGATCTCTGACTGTCCTTCCTGCGTGCTGCGTGCTGGTCTGTGCACCTGACTGCCTGGAGGGAGGGGGGCGGGGATACCAGACTGAACGGGTCACTGAACCTGACGGGGTGTGTGCCTGTGCCGGTGTGGGAGGCGGGGGGAACGGGGATCCGCGCTCCCTCACCCGCTCTGTGTGCGTGTGCATGCGTGTTGGGGCCCGCGGGGTGCGCGGGGTGCAGCGCTCTTACCTGCTTGCTGTACTTGCTGCTGGCCTGGCAGCTGTACTCGGAGCAATGGTCCGAGCCGATGGAGATGTTGTCGCCAGCACCCACGAAAGTGTTGGCTGGAGGCAGGTCCTGCACGGCCTGGTGCTTTTTGCCAGCGGTGGGGGACTGCGGGTGCAGCTGGACGGTGGGCAGTGGTGAACTCGACTTGTAGTGCCTGGCCAGGTCGGGGCTGCCTGGGCCACCATTGACGGACCGATATCGGCCCATGCTGGGGCTGTCCGAGAGCTTCTCGTTGACGCTGTCATAGCGCTGCCCATTGGGCTTGGAAGCCTCAACGGTAACAATGCTGCTGTAGAGGGGCTGCTTGCCCTTCTTGCCTTTCTTATCCTTCTTGGGCTTCTTGGCCTTGTCGTGCTGCTGAGGGGTGAAGAAATCCTCATGGTCCTTCTTGCCAGCCTCATAGCCGTGCTTGCCCTTGGATCGACAGTAGCGGGCCATGACCACCACCAGGATAAGGAGGATGACGGTCATGATGCCAGCCACCACGCCAATGACTATGCTAAGCCGCTGCTTGCTCAGCTCATAGCTAGGATCACCAGCAATGTCCTGGGCCAGTGGGGTGTGAAGGCTGCGGGCCACCTGGCTCTCCACCACAGTGGCGTTGGACAGGCTCTCATTGACAAAGACATGGAGCAGGGCAGTGGTGGACTGGGGTGGCTGCCCACTGTCATTCACCTGCACAACCAGGCGGTGCAGGCCATAGTGCTTGGGGGCCAACTTGCCCACCAGTGACACCACACCACTGGCCGGGTCTATTTCAAAGAGTTTGAAGGGGTTGCCCCCAACAATGCTGTAGTTGAGGTCAGCGTTGAGACCGGTGTCAGCATCAGTGGCGACCACTGTGGCCACCACAGTGCGCATGTTGCTGGAGGGTGGCAGCACAGTGTAGGAGCTGTTGCTGGGGAAGGTGACAGTGGGTGCATTGTCGTTCTCATCCATCACAAAGAGGGACACGGTAGCAGTGGCAGAGCGTGGTGGTTCACCTCCGTCCACTGCCTTCACCTTAAAGGTGTAGCTGGTCTGCTGCTCACGGTCAAAAGAGACAGTTGAGAAAATGGTTCCAGTGTCATTCTCGATGGAGAAGATGCCAGCCGCCTGGTCGTGGTCTCCAGGCTGGATGGAGAGGCTGAGCTCGGCGTTGCGGCCCTTGTCAAAATCCATCACGGTCACCATGCCCACAGGGCTGTTGGGCTGCAGGTTTTCCTTCACATAGAAGGTGAACACATCCTGCATGAAGCGGGGCTCATTGTCATTGCGGTCCGACACTCGCACCACCACTGTGGTGGAGCCCTGCAGGGATGGCACCCCCTTGTCCCGGGCCGTCACCTGAAATTCATAGGTGTCACGTTGCTCACGGTCCAGCACTGCCTGTACCGACACATCCCCGGAGTCAGGGTCAATGCTGAAGATGCTGCCCGGTGACTCTGAGGAGAGGGGCAAGGCCTCCAGGGAGTAGGTGATCTCAGCATTCTTGCCACTGTCCGCATCTGTGGCGACCACTGTGGCCACCCTCTCACCAGGCAAGTTGTTCTCTGGAAAGGAGACCTCCAGCACGGCCTGGCTGAACATGGGAGGGTTGTCATTAGTGTCCCCGACCCGCACCAGCAAGGAGTTGTTGCTGGACAAGCTGGGGCTGCCTGAGTCCACGGCCACAATCACCACGTTGTAGTCACGGACAGCTTCATAATCCAGAGGGGCCGAGGTGTGGAGGAAATATTTGCGCTTATTCTGTGGCTCCCCTTCACCCTCACTGGCCGGCTTGAGCTGGAAGGGCACGTCGCCCACCACAGTGCAGGTAACCACACCATTTTCACCTTGGTCCCGGTCTGACACCTGCACCAAGGCGATAGGGGTGTCCACCAGCACATCCTCGGCCACGCTAGCCACCCCGTCCCGAAGCGGGATGCGCCCGATTTTCCGGATGTCGATGGTGGGGACATTGTCATTCTCATCCCGGATGTTCAGCACGACAGTGGCCTTGTCTGTCTTGGGGGGCTGGCCCCGGTCTCGGGCCATGACAGTGAAGCGAAGCTGATTCACCTCCTCCCGGTCGATGCGGTGCAAGACGCTGAGCCAGCCCGAGGTCTCGTCCAGCCGCAGTAAGCGCCTGACGGACTCAGTGGCCGCCCCGAAGACATACTCGATCTGCCCGTTCACTCCCACGTCCAGGTCGGTGGCTCGCAGCTGCAGGATCGGGGTCCCAGGGCTGCTGTTCTCCGCCAGGTCCGCCTCATAGACACTCTTCTCGAAGCGGGGGCTGTTGTCGTTCACGTCGGTGATCAGCACCCTCAGGATCGCCTGCGAGGACCGTGCCGGGTCGCCGCCGTCGCGCACGCGGAGGCTGAGCTCGTAGGAGTCCCGCTGCTCTCGGTCCAGCGCCCCCTTGACGATCAGCTGCGGCTGCTTCTCCCCGTCCAGGGTGTCGGCCACCTGCAGCTCGAAGACGCTGCTGCGGGCTGCCGCCTCCGCCTCCTGCCGCCGCTTGCT
>VXBT01004545.1:224011-257932 GCA_013400235.1 Oriolus oriolus
CCCGCACCCCGCTCGTTCGAGCGAGGAGAGAGTAGAATTACCCCCGCACCCTCTCTCCGCCTCCCCGGCACCGTAGACTCCCGGTCCCGCGGCCTGTGCGGCCACAGCTTCGCGGGTGTCGGTAGGAACAAGCCCAGCTGTTTCAGGCGGGGGAGGTTTGTCCCTCTCGGGCAAATCTGTTGCGCAGTGTAACTCCCCCCCTCTCCCGGCTGCCCCCCCTCTCCGATGCACACAGACGCCCACACGCGCTCAGACACGACACGGCATTTGTCCTCCTGATCTGGTGAGATCAAGTGGGAAGAGGGATCACAAATGTAATCGTCTGTAATAAATAAAATAGCCCGAGATGCTGGTGATATACAGAGGGGAAATAGGAGCTTGTGTCCTTAAAGGGAACATCTGATAAGGCCACCGAAGTGGCATCTTGCGTGTGGGAAGGAATCCGTCTTGCTGACAATCGCAGCCTGCTGTACGTGGGGAAATCCTAAAGCAGCCTGGGAGCTTCCCCGGCTCTCTGCATCCCCCAAGCTCCCGATGCTCTGCAGTGGGGCTTTGTTGTCGTTGTTGTAGTTGTTGATTGGAAAGACAGGGGTCATCGTTAAAATATGCAGATATAATTAATGGCTGGTTTATCTTCATGTGTTGGCTGAGCCCGGCTTCTGCCGCCGGCAGCCGAACTCGCGTCCGCAGTTGGCGCTTTCAGCCCACGACAATTTGGTTTTCACAGTTTAGGAATGTCTGTGGCTCTCACTGGAAAATTACTTCTGGGATCTGCAGTGGGAATCCGTCTCTGGTTAAAGAGAGACAGATTATATACATATCCATGCCACTCTATACATTAACAAATACATGCTGCATACTATTTGCGCTCACAAATGAAAAAGAAGCTTCAGAAGGGAAAAGAAAATCATATTGGCTTGAAAGTAACGTATTCATAATAATATGTGGAAAAGGTTAAATACGGTAAACACGACAGAAAATTCGAAAGCAGGGTAAAAACAAGGACAGAACTCCCACATGAAGCAGTTAAAGCCATTTGACGGAAAGGAGAAACTAACTCAAGAACTCCACCAAGGGACAAGCAGCTGAAATGACACCACAAGCAGCACGGAGCCCGCGGTGACCTTTCATCTCTCTAAAGTGTCTTGCTGATCTGGTGCAATTCTGTTGTGACCTCTTCACTCCCTTCCCTGCCACAACTGCCCTCTGGCCGCCTCGGAGCTCTCTGAGTTCCTTGCCGTGAATATACTGCGAGGCCAGCTGAGTTACAGGGAGTGCTGACACTTGGCCAGTGTCTTTCACAGCTTTGCAAATATGCTTGCTGTGTAGTAGCATGTAATAGGCAGCAGTGATTAAATTATTCATTGCAGCAACAGCCTTTCTGACGGACGTTAAAACTTGAGAGTTTAAATAAGAAAACCACAGATTTACTTTTAAGCAGATAAAACCCACATCTGTGCATATTTAACTGAATGCTAGCTAAGCATGAAACCAGTTACTTTGTTTAAATCCTCTCTCTTTTACTCTCTTTGAGAATTTTGAGCTAGATAATGCACCATAAAAGTTACTGACAGAGCAGAATTAATCTGTGTTGGATAACAGTGGTTAAATCTCTCATGATTATAATTGTTCATTCTTAAAGTCATATCCGAAGTCTGTTCAAAATGAAAGGTTCTTGCATAGGCATGATTCCATCAGCATGTCTGAGTTCTCACATTTATAAAGAATGATGAAAATTAATATGTAGCCAAAGAGGTAATGATTATGTTTACTAAGATTTTTGCAGTGTATGTATATTCCTTACAAATCACAATTAATAATACTGAGATTTTCTTTTCTTTCTTTCTTTTCTTTTCTTTCTTTTTCTTTCTTTCTCTTTCTTTCTTTCTTTCTTTCTTTCTTTCTTTCTTTCTTTCTTTCTTTCTTTCTTTCTTTTTCTTTCCTTTTCTTTCTTTCTTTTTCTTTCCTTTTCTTTCTTTCTTTCTTTTTCTTTCTTTCTTTCTTTAGAATTTGTCATGGAAGGCCTTTTACAGACTGGTTTTTTTCCCAGATGTTGACAAAATGTCTAACTACTCATAATCATGCAGAAATGACAGACAGAATATGCTTCAAATCAGAGGGAAAAATTAATGAAAGGTCTTTAAAAATCATATAAATTTTTATGAGAGGAGGCAGATTTTTGTTAAATTTATGTTTCATATGTGACTGCTAACTTTCCTGGATTTGCAGGGATATAAATGAGTGCTGCACTCAGCCCCACTATTTTACAGATTTATTTTTAAATTAAACTATTGTTCATTTTCTCTAAATGCAAAGTAAACTATAGAAAAAAATTAGTATAAGCTTGAATGAATTCCTATAAAAATAGAGGGAAATTGTGAGTTATTAGTATATATTCTACAAAAAGAGATACAATGAGACATTCAGGAGAGATAATTAAAGCTGGACTTAATTTAAATGAAATGTGTGAAACCAGGTAGCACTGCCAAAGAAAGAAAATTGTGTTCATTATCACTGAAAATATTAAATGTGTACAGTTGATATGTATATAGATTCAATAACAGAGAACAGCAAAGTTACTTTGGGAAATAATGTAGGGATTTTTTTTATGTACTGTTTCCGAGGTGGATATCAGTAGTGAGCACACTGAAGGTCTCAAAGTGCTTTGTAAATTATCCCTATGAGATAAAAAGAAGTGCAATGACCTGTTCAGTCACCCACGCAAACCACTAAAAAATGACTCCTTCCAGATTAGGTTCATTATACCATAGTTTTGCATTTCTTTATGTTCTTTTAATATATTCTGGATTCACCTCAAGATTTGTCTTTAAATATGTGGCAATCATTTCTGCTTTATTTGGTGGATTGCTGGAAAGTCAAAGAACTCATTCTGAAGCCTTTAAAACAGGTTTGTATTCCAGAGAAGTACACATACAAAGAAAACCTTGTGTCATGAAATTTGATGGATAGCAGTAAAATATACTAAACTGTTAGAGATATATTGAAACACAGATATTTTCAAGCTTGTGCTCTCACTTACTTCTGTCAGATATCCTTTATATACCAAAGTGAGTACACAGACTTTGTAAAACCATTTTGCCTTAACATACCCTTGAAGACTTCTTGACCTAATGTGATTTTTCCATTCTATACATTTTTTATTGGATTTTTTTAAGGTGCTGCAAATAATTTTTCTGTGAATTAAAATTTTCTTTCATTTTTAAATGAAAATCACAAGAGCAGAAAAATCTTTTGTCTAATATTCTTAGTGTATCCTGTGCAGCTTTAATTTATTTTTAATATAATTCAGGAGAGTATGAAAGATCTGGCGTGTCTTCATGATTGTACTGTGTCAACCACCTGCTGAGCAGAAGATAAAATACCTGAGCAAGATGGCAACTCTGAGAAGTTCTGAAGAAGAACCTTTGATATTATAATTCAAACACTGTCATGGATAATTGAATGCTGTGCAGCTCTATTTCTGTAGGTTAATGCCAATATATGTTATTGACTATATCTAAAATGAAATTTGTAAATCTACACATATAATCACTTATTTGGGAGCTTTAATGTTTCTGTCTGCTTCATCAAAACAATTACTGCTCTCTGGCTGAAAAAAAGAATAATAGTTGTACAGAACAACTAGGGTATAGAACACTGTTGTTCTATATTAGGGAAGTAAATATGGTGGCAAGGAAAGTAATTTAGAATGGGATCAAGCTGTTGACTGCTTATTGGACAGGCTATTTGGCTTTGTTCTGCAATGTTTAAAACTGCTTTACTAGGTATTTTATAGTGTTAGGCTTGTCATTTCTTTTCATATGAAAAGTGCAACATTAGAATCCTTAGATGTCATGTTGTTATAAGCCTTATTCAGCTGTACAGTGCAGAAGCAAAGTTTTTCCTTAATTCATTGTTTGACCTTATCAGAGACATGACTATTCACTGAAAATACTAAGTGCTATTCACCTGCTACCATCAACTGTTAATGGTGAGCAAGAGAAAGTATGAATAAGTGGAGTCCCTTGTGCCTTTCCCTGAACTAGGTTAAAACACAAACATATATATCCATGCCTATACTGCACAGGTCTGGTGAACAGCTTTGGCATTGAGCAGAAATGGCAATTAGAAGTTGAAGAAGGCCCTGGTTCCATCATGCTAAAATAGGATCCTTTTAGAACCAATAGAAGTAGCCAAATATATTTGAGGCTGTTATGTGCTGGTACATACCTGATCAGCTTTGCTTCTAAAATGTTTTGCTCTGCTATCTTAACTCTCCGAAATAAGAATGAAGGGGTTGTAGCCACCCTTCCTATGAGGAAGATTACATAGCCTGGCATTGAAATCATCTGTTCTCCTGCTGTCTCACTTGCACTTTTTGCCATGCCCAGCCAGCCATACTTTTATGTCTGCTTTAGCTGTTTTGGAAAGTTTCTTGGTGATCATCCTTTGTATAATTACATTTTTAGTGTCCTTTATAAGAGTAATAAGTACTGTGCAGAGTGGATTTTTATGACCTACAATATATCTAGAGCAAGAGAGCTACTGATAAGTTTCTACATTTTTCATCTTCTGATAGAAACCTGACATATCTTCTAGTTCATTCATTCTGTGAGATGATTAAAAAGTTGCTCTTCAACAAACTAAACCTCATCCAGGGCTCAGTAGGAAGTAAGTGCAATCTAAGCACATTAAAGAACAGACAGGGCAAGCCAAAGTATACCTCTTTTTTTCCCTCTTAAGATCGTGGGGAAAAGAGAAAAGCAGCCTAATACTGTGATAAAACTGCAGCCTTCAGCAGCTGGCTATGGGTAAGGATATAGAACCTAATCCAAAGCATACAGAAGTCGATGGAAGCACTTTGACTAAATAAGCTTTGCATTAGACACCTAGTGAGTAAATGTTGTTTAAAGCATTCATGTAGATCTTAAGCAGATGAGTGAAGAAGAAAATTATGTGCATTTGAATTGAAATAAATGCCATTAAAACTCTTGGTGTAAATGTTATTTTGCTGACCCCAGAGATCATGTCTATGACTCAGAATAAACTGGCATTCTTGGGCACTGGGTCCTATCCTCCGTTAGTGCAAGGACTCATGTTGCATGACAAGTCTATCTTCAAAATATGTGTTTGTATCTATTTGTAAAATTCTTATGTTGATACTAATCTTAAAGTTCCTTACATTATAAACATCTGCAGGCTCTTTTTACCCATTCATGTGTTTACAGAGCGAATTTCTCTCATCTTAGGGTTCGGTTTTTTTCTGCAATATAATACAAGATTTTTCAGTTTCCTTTTGTGAACTAAGTTCTACATTCCTGTCATCATGCTGATGAACTTCCCTTTCACCTCCACTACATTTTTAATGATGTTTTCAGCAAATCCTTGTTTAATATGGAGGACAGGAATTGTTTATGATTTTCATCATAAAGATGTACTCTACCTCGTGGTAGTGTCAAACATCTCTTTCTTTAACCCAGAAATATCTTGTTTAATGCTCTGTATTAACATTTTTCATAGCTATATCATGTTTTGATGACTAGTAGTCCTTCTTTAGTAGATTGGCTGCATCTTTTTTTTTCTCTGTCATTTTCAGCTGATAAACTCACAGTTTATTGCTGAAAATCTAGTTACATTGCTCTTTGTACTATTAAATTTAATCCTGTTTCTATTATAGAAGTCATCAGGGTCATCTGATTCTTCTTGTTTGTTTTTATCATTTCGATGGTTCTCAGACTTGTTTTGCCAGCAAGTTTCAGCAGAATGCTATGAGGTTTTATGATCTTGTATTTAACTTAAATATCAAAGAGTTCTGTTGCAAGACAACCCCTAAAGAACGCCTTAGCAGCTTCCATCTAATGATGCAAACACCTAACACAACCTGTTGTCCTCTCCTGATTAGCCAATTCTTTGTCTTCTCAGTCTTAAATAATTCTATTCATATCAGATTGTGTCAAAAACTGTTTTGAAGTCTAGACTTCTTGCCTTGAATAGAAGATAAATTAATAAAGATGTCGATATATGATAGTATCTTCTCTCGAATATATTTGGATAGATTGTATTAAGTTTAATTTGTACTTCTGTTCTCTGCACTTCTGTACTTCTTTTATCAAGAATAGTGTGGCCAGCAGACCAGGGAAGTGATTGTCCCCCTGTACTTGTCACTGGTGAGGCCACACCTTGAGTGCTGTGTCCAGTTCTGGGACCCTCAGTACAAGAAAGACATTGGGGTGCTGGAGCATGTCCAGAGAAGGGCAGCAGAGCTGGTGAAGGGTCTGGAGGGTAAGTCTTGTGAGGAGTGGCTGAGAGAGAGCACAGGACTGGGATTGTTTAGCCTGGAGAAAAGGAGGCTCAGAGGGGACCTTACTGCTCTCTACAACTGCCTGAAAAATTCTATCTAGGTGGGGTTCAGCCTCTTCTCCCAGGCAGCCAGCAACAGGACAAGAGGACATACAGTCAAGCTGTGCCAGCAGAGGTTCAGGTGGGACATCAGAAAGGGTTGGACGTTGGAATGGACTGCCCAGGAACATGGAGGAGTCACCATTCATGGAGTTATTCAAGAAATGGCTGGATGTGACACTTAGAGCTATGCTCTAGTTGACAAGGTGGTAATCAGTCAAAAGTTGGACTTGATGGTCTCAGAGGTCTTTTCCAACCCAAATGATTCTGTGATTCTGTTCAATTCCTCGTTCTTGGCTTCAAAATTTATTTTGAAACTTTTCATTCTAAACCCATTAAAAAATCATATTGACACATTATTTATTTCCTCTCTTCTCTTTCACTTTTGAAATGTAGGCAGGCCATTTCCTATTTTCCATAAATTATCATTCTGATATCCTTACTAAAAATCCTTGTTCTAGACTCCAGATATATGTACTTATTTCTTCAGAACTCTGCAGTGAAAGTTATCTGGACTATTGGCTTAGAATATTTTGTAGTATTTGAATTAATTTCATTTCAGATGTGATAATTCTTTTCTATGGCTTTGCTTTCATTGATCATTTTGTTAATTTCGATATCACAATCCTTGTTGGGACCTGAAGCAATGTACACAATTTGTTTGGGCATCTCTAGGTAAATAATTGCAATTTGACTTATTTTTGTGTTTGTTGTACATTCTTCAAAACTAGAGGCAATGCTTTATTAGCAATTTTTGAATAAAATCTAAGGGTTTACATCTGGCACTTCATTAAAGAGTACATTCTGAACATATTTGGCTACTTTGCCACTGCATGTTTTTTGTCTGTCTTGTCTATGTATTACCTATATATCATCTACATCATCATCTGAAAATTCATTATTTTGCATGTCTGAATGCTTTATATTAGAAGAAGGGCAATAAAAGTGAAGTAAATCACTCCAGAACAAAGAAAGCTATACCTGACCAGAAGGAACCTTGCACTTTCAAAGAGCTGGATATTACACAGATAGAATAAAAAACAGGTAAAAAGACTCTGAAAATATGGATTTGGCACTTACAAGAGCAGAGCCATCCAGAACGTCAATAGTCAATCCAAATGACAAATGATACTACAGGTTGCCAGATGTTGTCAAGCTGAATATGCAGATAGTGTATATTTTTATATATATCTATAAAGTCCTTGATGAACAAATAAAATCCCCATACTAGAACAAATCATTCCATGAAAATTCTTGTATCAAGTACCTTAGAGAAGTTTAGAGAGATGGATCAGAATGAGAAGATTAGAAATAGAATAATAGGGAGGTGAAGATAGGAAGTGATTTGGGTTTTTTTTTTTAATTTTGTGAACAAATAAAATAAAAATTTTATAAGGGACAAATGAGAAAAAACAGATTTCAGAAAGCTGATGTAGTTCCAATTTTAATGCATCAACACAGCTGGGTGAAGCTACTTCTTAAGTTATTAGTATTTTATTTATTAATTTTTGTTTTTCTTTTAAAAATATTTTAGCATTTTTGTACTAAATGTCTGGGTTTTTTTTCTCAACGGGGACTGCATGACTCATTGTGTAACTTAAGGAGGGTATATTTAATTTATTGCAGTTCCAAAAAGTTTATGAACACAAAGTATTGAGAAGAAAACTTTTTTTAGTTTTTATCTTGTGTCATCCTTGGAAGAAGTTATTAACTTAAGTTGGCATTATTACTCCTCTGAAAGTTATAAGTAAGAATGATAACTATTATGACTTCATGACACTTCAAATAATATATCCCTTTTTTTTGGTTGCTTATTACTTTACTGAGCTTTAGCATATAACTTCTTTACAAGTCCAAAGCTATATTTAAATTTTTGAAAAAAGTCAGACTGATTCAATGATATCTGATAATGAAGCTAGATTTTTTTTACCCATGATGAAATTTATAGGCAATCTTATTTAAATATTTTCAGCATTTTTATACCTTTCACTATAAACTGGAGCCTTCAAGAGGCTAGCTTTCGGGAGTTTTTTGTCTGAATATTAAAATTTATTCATCCAAGTTTGTTGAAATTGCAATGCACTGAAATACTGTATTTGCATAAGAGTGGTAAGGACTTTACATTTTTAGAGAATAAATTCCTCAAATATTTTATTCACCTTCTATGTAGCCCAATATGTGGTTAACTAATATTCTATTGACAATTTCATCTCTTTGTCCAGAAACTACAATACTCTGGTATTATGTGACCTCTCTTCTAGGACATAACAACACGAGCAGGAAGCTGCCATGTTTGAACACGGATGAACCACAGATCTGAACAGAGAGAGAAGGATGAAGAAATGCTATGGACTGTTCCAGGTATCAGTGATGTCAAAAAATAGCTGTGAAATTTGCTATAAAATCGTCCTGTACATTCTCTCTCTAAACAATGGTAACATTGTATATATTTAGTTCAAATTGCAAAGGTTTATTCAGCAGATCAAAATTATACGGTCCAACCATGTAACTATCACTAATAGAACATATGACTTAACTTTTGTTGTTTTTTCAGTTTGTTTATTTTGGTTTTGGCTGGGAAATGACCTAGCAAAAAAAAAAAAACCACAAAAACTAATATCAAGAACACTATTCATATTGCCAGATGTGACCACTGTACTCAATACAGTCCTCAGAAGTTAGAAAATATCAGAATAATACTTTCAGCATACCCTTAATTCAGTGATTACAATCTAATTACATGTTCATGTATTCTTTCTGCACTGAATTTCAATTTGGAATTAAATAAAATAAATAAATGAAAGAAAGAAAGAAAGAAAGAAAGAAAGAAAGAAAATGCAAATGAAGAAATTCAAATGAATTAAAAAATTGAATACATTAATACTTATTTTTATTTAATTACACAGGAGAAATGTATAAGATTGCACTTAATAAGAAACTTTTTTTTTTTTATGTTCATTATTTGTCTCATGGCCTTACAGCACACTGTTAGAACAGCATCCTGGACGCAGAATTATTAAATGGAAATTTTTATGATGTATATCACTGCATTGTGTAAAAAATTTTAAAAATTTATTTAATTTGTGAAAAATTGTATTATACTGTGGGCTATCATGATTCCAGTATTAAAAATGGGAAGGTACTACAGAGATTCTGGTAAAAAATATCCATAGATCCAGTATATCTAATTTGAGTCTTTAAGATCCATATTTTTGAGTAGTATTTAGAATTATATACTTCTACATATCCAAGCCAAACTCTCCCTAACTTAAGATGTGTCTGGAAATTTTCACTCTTCAGCAAAACAGTCTCATGATTTCAGATAAGAACTCAGATATGGTGAAATCATGATCAAAATGTTTTGTTCTGTGATATCATGGGGTAATTCTATGCTGGAAGTAAGTGTCAGTCTCCAGCTTTAAAATAAAACATTCTAACACTGTGACACATTGGGTTTTGCCTTGATTTAACATCAGAGAAGGTCAGTTCTGTACAATGAAGCAAGTAGGGATCTTGAGAGGAAAAATACAGCTCTAATGAAAGATAATGTGAGACTTCACTGGTACGGGTACGTGTACAGGAACTAAGATTATACCCATAGCTTCATTCAATAATTTCCTAACTATGAAATGAACATTTAATTTTTTGACGCTAAAAATACCCTTTTAGTGTAATTCTGTGGCATATAGTAATTTCTGTTGCAGACAGAGGACAGCAAAGACCCCTATCTCTACAAAAGGAAATTTACTTAGGTGTGCAACACTTTGGAGAAGAAGGAACTGGGGTGTGGGGAAGAACTCTTGAATAAGCATAAGTGGGAGATACACAGATGGTAGAAGTTCCCAAATGTTCTATGATTCTCTCTGGGCATCTTTTGCTATATAAGTGTGATAACATTTGTTAGAAGGCATGATTAAGGCTTTGTAGGCTTCACAGATGGAATGTAATTTAGTGGAAAGACTTGAAAGAAAGAAGATTCAGACATGAAATGTATTCCATGAAAGGAAGGGGTCAGGTCCAGAGAGGCAACACAGATACAATAACTAAATATTGTTCTGTAAACTTATCTGTGAAAGAAAAGACATGAATAAGTTCCCTTCACCCAGGGATATCTCTGCTTTTCTCAAACGAATATATAACATAAAACATATTAGCAGTTCAGAAAACTTACTTGAAGTAATATATTCAATGAAATAGCCTATTAGGTTACAGCAAAACTTCCACCCTTTCAACTTACAGCAAGCCTCATATCTACTATGCTGTATATGTCTGGTAGGAAGAAAGCACCTTGATGGCATAAGTCAGTAAACTTCAGAATGGAAATGAACTTCTGTTTCACTTGACTTCCACTTGAAGGAAATGGAAGAAAGTCATACCAGAAAAATTAATTTATCTAGACTCCATTTCAGAGATTCCTGTATAACATATGCTTGTATGTGTATATTTGAATATATTTCTGTATGGATGTGGTCACCCAATTATAGCAAGGAAATATTTGACAAATAGTTGCTGCTGTAAAATTTCATAAACTGCAAGACTTGTCAATAGGACATCAGAATTATTTATCAGCAATACAGAGAATACAGTCAATTTTCTCAGATTCATCAATAGAAGGAGTAAATAATTTATTTTGATTTGTTTCTCCTGTTATATGTACTTTAAAAGCAGAAATAGCTTTTAGAAAATAGTTTTGGTTTTAATAAGCAAAAAGGATTAGATGACGACTAAAACAGTGTAGAAGAATGCAGACATCACTACCGACCCCCATTCATGCTGGAAATTTAAGGTGTGAGATGAAGAACAGCCCATGTAGTAGTGCTTTCTCACTACACATGTGCTCTCAACAAACCACCATTCAAGGCTGCTGTAACTTTAACTTGCTAATTCAAAAAAAAAAAAAAAAGAACTCTGGGCCAAAGTGAGGACTAATCGATCATGGAATACTGTTTTAAAAATCATATTTTTCTCTCCATAAAGGGAAAACAAAAACTTCTAAATATTCAGCTTGTGCCTTATAATTACAACAGTAAGATTTCTGTAAGATTAGTGATTCCTCATTAAATAATTCTGTTAGTGATTCTTTATTCATCTGGTTATAAGCTGGGCAGAGACAAAAATATTCCCATCTTGTGGCTGGGTTTTTTGAACTTGAGATATACTTTTGAAGAAAAGAACAACATACCTTTTTAAAACAAAGGGCATATTTCCATTTTAAAGAAGAATGTCAGAGAGCCGAACTCTCACTTTAGATGTACAAGTATATTGTGGCCAAAATCTCACTAGCTGGTAGCCTGTTCTTGATAAGGTGTTTAGTTTTAGTGGCTAGTTTTTCTTCAGTGTTTTGTTTCCCAGAGCTGTCTCTCCTTTATAAAAATATTTATGTGCCAATTTAAGGCATTCTAAAGTCAATCAGTTGCAAATGTAAGCTTGTATTATGGGACTTTCCTTTACTTTAGTGTGGTTAATGAATATGTTCCCATGACTTTTAAAAGGACTGGTGCCTCAGCACATTTTCAAAATTATGCCATTTGAAGACATTTCCATTTATAATGCAGCTTAAATCTCATTTCCCTCAATATGTGCCCTCACTTAGTCTATTTTAAGGCTTCTCTGGAAAAAAATTATATCTCAGCTGCTGCTCCTGCTCTTAATGCTTTCCTAGTCTCAGTAAGTGCAGAAACCAACTGATGCCTCACTCTGATATTCATACAGAGACAATATGCAGACACTGCACTATCCTCCATTCCTGGCTGAAGAGCTCTGTCCTACCATTTCATATTATCTACATGCACAGCTGCTGCTTCGTGTGCCTGCTAAAGCTTCATGCCTCTCTGTAGTCTCTGTGACTTCACATTTTCCCTGTAGGAACTTAGAGTAAGACTGGTAAAGACTCCCTTAATTGCAAGCTACTGCAGATCCTAATTGGGAAAAAAAAGCGCGTCACCTGAAATAGGAGTGCAGACACAGTCCTGGATGAGTGGAAAAAGGAAAAATAGAAGGGGTTATAAAGAAGGGGAGAAAAGAGGTGGAAGTTGTGCTATTTGATTATGTCCTTAACTTGCTGAGTCAGCAGGAGCCAAGAGCTCTGCAGGGGCACACTTAGCCTTCACATTTCTCCATAGAAACCCCATCTGGCCAACTAAATTGCCAGCAATTGAGAAGCCATGCAGGAAGCTGTATCCAGCTATTCTCATTCAGTGTGAAGGTTACTGCGTTGTGGAGGTAGTGGTAGAGAAAATAAGGAAAATATTGCAAGATTATGCCTCTCACATAAGATAAAGGAAAGCGTCAGATATGGATCAAATTTGGGCTGTTCACTGTTGTAGTTCTTAGAGAAATAAAGAATTAGACATTAAAAAAAAAATGTAGCTTCTGTTTTAGAAGGACCCGGCATCAGGCAAGTTTGTAAAGAAAAATCATCCTGGAGAAAAATGCTGAAGGAAATTCAATAACCATATTTTACTATAGGATTTGTGTTTGAATTTCAAAATCAAAAGCTTTTACTTGTATCTTTCTATCAGGTTATTGGAAAGAAATTTCTTGGAGCCCTACTTGGCCTTTGCAAGGACGTCTAAATTCAACCTCCATTTAAAAGGACTAGAAAAATTAAATGCCATTTCTGGGCCTCTTAACATGCAATGTTCATTCAGATGCAAATACTTAATAACATATAAACCAGAGACAAATATACCAACACTGCATAAAAAAATGCAGTAAGTTATATGGGGAAAGCTCCAGAAGAATGCATCAGCCACTGGTTTATGTGCTGTAAAACAGCAATTGCACTTTAGCCCTTTAGTTCAGTGTTTCCCAATGAGTAGGGCTTCTCTCACTAGAGAGATACGCCAATATTAAATGTGAAGCACAGAACAGAGTACAGTCCAATGAATGTATTAACTGAGGCTCTGTGCCCAGAGTGGTATTTCTGGCAGTGGCAAACTGAAGGAAAGAAGATGGTCAAGTACAGCAGTGTAAAAAAAAGAGAAGTGGCAGAGAAAAAGACAATGTAGTGCCCAGGAAAGCTTGGTACCTGTGATTTGTCTCTCTGCTCACAGTAAAATAGGTTAAATAAGCCAACATCCCTTGTAATAGAACTCATTTTCCTGATGCTAGCTGTAGCTTGGTGTTGGCACATTGTATTATCCTGGAGAGCTGAGTTACACTTAGGTGACTAGGTCTCTTGCTAGTGTTTTATTGATCAGGTCTTCACGTGGTCTAAGCAGTTTACAAGGGCATCAGTATTCAGCTTCCAGTACAGAATGAGTGATCATTCAGATTCAAAATTATCAGTCCTTTGTGTTTTATGTGAAGTATTTGAGTTTCAGGAGGAGAACTTCAATTTTAATTTCAGATTAATTTTTTCTTTCACTGATTAAACCTAGTTTTCTATAAGCCTTGCAAAGCTTTGACAACTGGGCATTAAAAAGTTTCCCAGGAGCAAATTAGCTAGTTGTTTATAAGAACACTTACTATCCCGTGAGTTTTATAAATCATCGGTTCCCAGCCAATAAGTCTGGAGATATGTGTCACATCACCAGTGAAGCAGAGAGCAGAACAGAAACTAATAAACTTCCCTCAAGAATAACACAATATACTTGATTCTATTAATGAGCAGTTGAAGCTAGATGTCAACTTTTTGTACTACCTTACATCTATTAAACTGGTACTTGGGGCGGATTTCTACTAGCCTCAGTTAATTTTAAAATTTTAAAATGGTTTACATAAAGCTTTTCTTTTTTTTCCCAGAAAGGCTAAAGAAATGGACAATTAACTACATCCTTCCTAGCAGTGTAGAAATACCAATGAATGTTAAGTCAAGTTACAGTGAGTACTGAAGAAAGTGTTACAGAGCCTGACTTGCTCCTAAAACCAAGCAGCAAAAGTAGATTTATTATGCTTCTTCTAAAAATTGTGCTCTCTTATAAATCAGATTTTAACACAGAAAGTATTTCTGTAATTCTCTGCAATGATCATATATTAAGGATATATGTTTATAAAAATACCCTCCCCCCATGGCTGTAGTAGTAATCTTACTATATTTCTGTCCAGAAATGGTAACAAATACCAATGTAGGCACATTCAGTCTGTGAATTTTGCTATTTTGTACTTGCAAAGACTATCTACCAAAAAACCGTTCTTAATCCACTAGAATCACTGTCCTTTAAGTACTGAATTTGAATATATATGGTTGCTTTGCCTTTTTGCAAGGTAGTAACTGTGAGACACTATGCATATTTGAAAGAGTGTTTCAATCCAGAGCACCTTTAGGTTACCTTCTGCAGTCTTCAGGACATGTCAGAATGGATTTTAACAGCCACAGTTAGGTTTTCTGTTGCTGCCTTCTGGCAGTTTAACATAGTGCTCTTTTATTGCAAAGATGGTTTCCTCACAAAATTTTTGGTGGCAAGATGGGATCAATCATGTGACTTCTGAGCAAAGCCCTAACCACAATGCAGAACCTTTTCATTCTTTCCATGCCACTGGGAGTTTGCAGGCTATTCTGATGAGCTGTGGAGGGCTTCCTAGGGAAATCTAATGCAGACTGACTTTTTCCCAAGCTTCAATTCTTCTTGCTTTCCAAAGGATAGTGGGAACAAGCTTGCTCTCCTGTGGACTTCATTTCTATTCCTAATTCATCAACAGATGGCAGTAGAAAACTCCCTACTTTTCCATCATAAGACCAAAGGCCTTACAAATGACCCTAATAATGTCAAAGGAAGAAAAAACATCCAAATCATTGCTGTATAAGTCTTATATATAAAAAAAAAGTACTCTAAACTTTTCAGAGTAGTGTGAAATTCTCCCAAGGATTAATTTTATGCTGAGCCTGAATGACCAGAAGCAGCTACTGCTTCAGGAATAACTGTCTTTCCTGTTACTTTCTGTTTTTAAAGGATTCTTTTATAGATGGACTTTATTTTTCTAGTTGTGAAAGAATATATTGAATATAGATTATAGCAAATAATTTGCTTTCCCCACAGATAGATTTCTGTGATGAAAAATCTGTTCTCTTATACCAGTAAAGACTTTTTCAAATGTTATCACTGCAGCGACAGAACAAGTAATTTAATCAGTAAGTTTTTGAGACATGCCTCACCAGATTTTGTCATTTCATTAATTCCTCCCCCTTCAAATCAAGTAGACGGTATAATAAACTTAGTGAATTCTTTATATAGATCGAAACATTAAGATGCATGGAATATACAGTAGTTTCTTATTCCATTTTTTAAAAGATGCTGATATCTTGGCATTGCCAATCAAGGAAAAAGGATTACCATAAAAATTTTTAGAGGCATTTTTTTCTGTAATGTATAATAGTGGGTGTCTGATATATGTAAAACTCATAATATATAATTCTCTTTTAGCCTCAAGGTACATGAATAAGGCCTAGAGTTCCTGATTTCTATTCCCACCTCTTTCACTAACTTATCTTAATAACCCTTTGCAGTTCACAATTTTCCAGCATGCTACTTACGGTGAAAGAAACTTATTTCAAATGGAAGGAAGAGAGGAGGAAGAAATGTCTCTTTCAAGAACTGCTGGAAGGAGTGGCTTAGCGTCCTAAACATAACGGAAATGTCTGAATTTGCTGAGCCAATTATTTAAATTGAGGTAGGTTTGAGCGAAATCTTCTTTGAGATGTGAGCACTGATTTCCCTTCAATTCAGGGAGTGGATCTTGTTAGAGTAAGCTTTGAACACTGACCATGTGTTGTCTGTGTGAGGGTGCTACTGAGCCCTAGTGCAGTTGGCAAAGGAGAGTGTATGTCCTAGAAGCAGTGCAGAGCATTCTGCTTCCGCACACTGTTCTGCAGCAATGTTGGGGGAAAGCCAGCATTGTGCAAAAGCCATGAAGACTGAAACCTCATTTTTAAAGTGTTTTTACTTTTTGCTTTCTCACCATTATTTCTCATTTGGTTTGGGTTTTTTTTGTTGTTGTTGTTGTTGTTTGTTTTCTTTTTTTTTCCCTCTCTTCTAAGGAAAACTTGCCACAAGATAATATGTTTTGGTCCCATTATCAGAAATATTTATTGATTTGTACTCCTCCCCTCATCTGTTTTTACTATCTAAATATTGTAAAGTTTTCCTATAACTAGGGAAAGGAGATAAATAATGTAGTAAGTACTCAAATTATTTAAAACATATTTTGGTAGTATTTTTGTTATATAACTAGTTTCAGGTTGTTGTCAGTTTCATATGAAAAATGTTGAAAAAAAAAATGGAAGTAAAACTAATTCTTTGGCTATAGGTGTAAATAGTGGTGTGAGCCTGCTACTATCTTATTCCTATGAAAAATACAACCTGTATTATAAAAATGAGGTTTTAGTTCAGGTATGTCTCTTTGAGTGAGGACATTGATAACAAGCTCGTCATGTGTTAGCTAAAAGTAAATATAAAACAATAATAAAAATACAAATATAATAGAAGATATAATTTAAGAGATATGTACTCATACATAGAAATAGTTGCAGAATCTTCATTGAGTCCTATAATGATGCTTTTAATATATTATTATGTGCATTTATTTCCAGTGGACCTTGGATATTAAATATATACCTTGATTTTTTTAAGAAATTCATTCCATGAATGAGCTGTGTATTCAGACTCTTCAGTCTATGTCCTCCAGCTCCCTATGCTGTAAATAAAAAAAAAATTAGCGATTGAAAAGCTCATCATGCCCTCAATAGGGTTTTCTCATGGTAGTGTTAGTATTTGGAAGATAGTAGCTTCCTTTGTAAATAACTTTGAGATATGTTTTAATAAAATGTTATACAATATTATATGTGTGACACTGACAGTGTGAAGTTTTTATGTTCTGAACTGAAAAAAATTAAACAATCCACCAACAAGTGCATCTGCACTGGGAGCATGTTCTGGATGAGTGTTGAACTGCTACACCTTTAAATTTACATATTTTTTTTGAGGAACTACCAGTGTTTGTGCACAGCATAGAGCAGGCCAGAACGCAGCAAGCCCTGTCTTCTTATGTGAACCCTGCTGTATTGCTTCAGGCACAGGACTGGATATTCTAAATATGAATGATTTCAGTGAATAGAACAGCTAGTAAAAGGGTTTCTGGCCTGGACTAAGTGCCTCACTAATGGTAGCTGTATTGTTTCTGGAATGGCCAGTGATCTACATTGCTGTGATCATCCATCCCCAAAGGTCTTACGGTGCCTGAGGAAGGCTAAGACCCTGTTTATTCCACAAATGGTAATTTTATGAAATTGTAGGAAGTGTGTGTGTTGTATGGCTGGCAGTGTGATGTGAGAACTGTTGGGCAGCGAAGGTCTGGCTTTGCAGCAGAGGGCTCTGTGTGTACCATGCATGTGCATGTGCACGTCTGACTCTGGTGGTGCAGGTGTGCAGACAGACCTGTTGCGGTCTTATTCATACTGCCTAAAGGTTTACTTTGGAGTAAATTATCCCCACCTGAAGTTTCCCTGAGAGAAAATTAGCTGTGACTGTTCAAAAGAGAGCCCAGGAACAAACTGACATACAAGCAGTGTGAACAGTCGATGAACTGCAGAGTGAAATGAAATGGAGTGCTAAGTTGTGTGACAGCATGCAAAGGTGACTTAGATCAATGTCGCTTGTCAGCTGTACCTGTATGGCAGTGAAGTCCTGAGGAGATATACCCTGAAACACCATTCTCATATCTTGAGTTAACTCTGCGAAGATTCCTGCACAAAGACATGCATACCATAACTGGTTATTTTTTTCCTGTGTGCCTTCTCATTTTTGAAGACATTTTGGTGTCAATGTCTTTCACTTCTCGTATATTTACTCAGTTTTTTATGCTAAAAATACTTTACTTTTCAATTTTCAATGCAATTTTGATACAACGCAGAAAAATTAAATTACAATTTACTTCGATTGTGAATTATTATTTCCAGAAGGTGGCTTTATTTTCAAAGACCACTCTTTCTGTGTATAATAAATTTCAAAGTGACTATTTTCATTATCTTTACTGTATTTTTAACTTCCTGGTTAATTTTTTTCACAGTTTTTATCCCCAAGTCCTACTTTTGTCTAGCTTTAACCAGTTATCAGAAAATTATATTTCTCTCTTTACCTTCCCCTTATCCAAACTTCTGTAAGACATTTTATTTCAGTAAAAGTATCTTCAATAAGAGTGGTAAATTTTACCAGTATTCATCTTGGATTGTATAATTTGTAGTTGTCTTTTAAACAGAAGTACTTTCCTCATTCACTTTGTAGAGATTAGTCAGAAAAAAAAATTAACTTTTGGGCACATGCAATTGTAAACTGTGAACCTTCTTTCTTTGTCAAGTTCTTTAACCATAAGAAATTGTATGTCTGTAACGAATCTGAAGTATTTCTGTGTTTTGGAAATTCCTGTTATTTCAAACTCTACTTTCTTAAAATACTGTTGAAAGAATATGCCTAGCAGTAGAATATGAATTTTCAGACAGTGGAATAAAGTGTTCATGATCAGATTCATACTGGACAATCAAAGCGAACTTTAAAGCTGAAATTAAACCCCTACATTCAAAACAACACTTCAGAATGTCTCTATTAACAATAATTCACAATGGAGAAACTCTTATTTTGGATTACTGAGTCTCTGTTATACTATCTAAGAGGGAGAAGGAGAGCTTTGGCCAGGTGAACAGGCAGGAGAGAATCCAACTGCTAAACTTCCAAACTGCCCTCTTTTCAAATTTGTTTTTTAGTTCAGTGTATCTCCGGTATGAAATGATCTCAAAATTCAGACCATATGCAAAATGTTTTGTCTGCTATGCTACAGAAATTGCATGCTCTTGTTTAGGTCAGGAAATACCTGCATGCATGGCTGAACAGCCTTTATAGGAAGTATAGGTCTGAGATGAAGTTTTAATATCGCTGGATTAGTTGAACCCTTTTCTGGATTTCTGGGTAATTTGCTGTGCAAAACAAGACAACTAGCCACTGTTCAAGAAAGAAAATTTTGTTCTGCTCACTAGGTTGTCTCAAGAGATAAGAGTGCTCTGATTGAACAGGACACCCAACATCTCAAAAAAGGACCAAGAGCTCAAACTCAAAGTTGTACCCAGTGTTTCTTTGTTTGATAGCTTTAGAGCGATTTTTGTGTGGCCTGTGTTTAATTTTTTATTTTAAAGAGGTGTTAAACATTTTTAAAAAATTGTGATGTAGCAGGAATTTCCTTTTATGTACTGGGACTCCTAAAACTGATACTCATGGTTGAATGTGGTTTTGCAATACATTCTATTTTTGGTGTCTTTTATGTAAAGAACTGCAGTCAAGAATGGAATTATAACACCCTTCTACTGGAACATGGAAACACAGCCATCTGGCATGTATGTGTTTCATCATTTGCCAATTTTTTGCTACAGCCTATTTTAGTAGTTGGGAGAACCTTCTTTTACTTGGTGTTTTTGTCAGAGGGAAAAATATGCAGAAAGGCATACAGTCTATATCTGTAAGATCTGTAATATCTCCTTTTCACAATCTACAGCATGTGGAATGATTTGGTAAAGATTCAAAATTGCCTATGCCTACAGATTATTATATAAATATGAAATTTTTATAGAATTGCTGAATTTGTTGTCACCTGAATGATTTAATCAATTTCCCAGTACATGTTTTTCCACTGGATTTTTAAAATGAAAAAAATTTCCTGTCTCTCAGTATTTAGTCATTATCTGTATAACCATGTTTTTAATGGAAATACGAACAAGAAGCAATTCAGTTGGGTCAAGAAGAATCATACTATATTGCAATTGGATTTGGACAGATAGTAAAGAGTTATTCTTTCTTCTTCTCCAAGAGGGCTTCTTCTTTTTTTTTTTTAATGGAGCAAAAACTTAATATGCATTTTATAGTTCACTTTCATGAAAAAAACACCACTCTGGAGTACTTTTAAATATATTTCTAGTTATTCTATTTACATTTATTAGAGAAATTGAAATTTTTATCTGTTAATTTATTACCCAGCTGGGCCACAACTCGGTAAATGGAAACAGGAATTCCTCCTATTTAAGCACTCCAGGGGTATGTCTGTGGTTCCAGGAAGCCTTAATCAGCTCTGGTCCACCCTGGCACTAGATTTGTGAGGATTGTTAGTGACATCTACCAACAACAAATTAAAGTCTTATTTCTCATTCATACTTTGATTCACCAACTCCAGGCAGATGAAGATGATCCAATTGATTTTACATCTTTGCCTCCTAGAATGAGAAGGAGTTAAAGAATGTGCAATATCCACTAAATTTTGCATATTCTTGTATTCCTTTAAGTCTCCCTTACTGCAATGCATAGGCACCTCACTGAACTAAAAATCTAGCTCTGACATAGGGCCTGTTAAAAAAGTCTCTAAGTAACTCTCAAAAGTAAGAAAGGCAAGGCAAAGTAAGGTCAGGAATACTTCAGAACAGGTATGAAAAATGTACCAGCCTTTGAACTGTTGCTCAGAAATTAGCTCCAGTACACACTTTTAGTAAGCTTTAAGTACTACATACTTTGTGACTCTGGTCACATGAGCTATTATTTTCCTTCTGTTCTGAAGCTGTATTGGAACTCACCATCTTTTCTGCATGTCACATGCAGGAAATGGTAACACAGAGCTATAATCAGGCAATTTTTGAATCTTCCATTCCCTTGGCAGGGAACAGATATCTGCTTCTTACTAGAAGTAAAGCCGTGAAACTTTGAGAAGCGAATTGTGGATAAGAATGCTGAAAAAGTCCAAAAAAGTGTCAAAAAATCTGGTGTGTGAAAGCTCATCTGTATCATATCTGCATTCTCTGTGTACTTAACTTCCTTTGACCCTTAATAGGGTGAGGAGTTTGGAGTGCTGTTTAGCTGCCTTCCTTTTGTCATCTGTGCCAGTAGATAGGAAATTAAATCTAAGAATTAGCCATAAAATAGATTATAGTCCAAAGAGTCCTTTCAGGAAACAGCAGTCAGACAAATAGAAAATTAGTCAATTCTGCTGGTATCATGTGGGTCAAGGACTGGCACCCCATTATAGAAAGTCAGTACCTTCTGAGGCCCAGAAACGAGTTTTAAAAAGATGAGATGCTAGAGTTGATAAGGCTTTTTGGAACACAGAAATTCTTGACAATCTTTCATTTTGCCTTCAGTATTGTGCAACACTGGTAATTTTAGCAACATCTGATAGTCTCTGTAGTTAGGAGTACCTAAATATGTTCATTACAAGCAACGTTTGTCAGACATGAAGGCTTTTGCTGTTTCAAACTGTATAAGTATGTATTTCTTTAAGCTGTAATACTACCATCAGTGCTTAACTTCTTGGTCACCCCACAAAATTCATGAAGTCATTCAGGTCTGAATTGGCAATTTGTGATGTTGCTGAAATACCCACTGAATCATCATGAATCGTCACTGAAAAAAGTTCAGCTACTGGGGAATACAGGAAGAAAATACTTTTTAGCACCAGAATAGAGTGTGCAATTTTGTTTTCATTTATTCTCTACTGAGGATTTTTTGTTCTGTATATACTACTACTAAAATAATATCAGTATCAATTCTATAGCACCATATCGATCACCAACTGGGCAGTCTTAATGCCTTTGAGACAAACCAGCTCAGCAAGTCTGGGAAGTTATTTAAATTACATGTCATCAGAGGCTTTATAAGGATAAGTGAAACTGCCATTTTCTGATACCAGTGGCAGCAGGTAAGTCTCTTGAGACTGTTTGAAAGATTTGTCAAAAATGTGTTCCCTCAAAGAGTAAAAAAAAAAACTTTCACAGGAATTCCATAGGTGAATTACATAAGAACAGCATTTTTCTTGTAGCTTACAGTGTCATGTGAGATACCTGTGTATCTCTAACAGCAGCAGTTACCATATTAGTATTAAAACATAAAAATCACATATTGAGTCAATCACACATTTAATACAGTCTTTATTTCCACTCTTGTGCTACCCTTTCCTCCTTTTTTCTCCTTCTCCTGATCACTTATACTGATCACTTATACTGATATAACTGTAAAAGTTATGATGTGCTTCAAAAAATTATTGTGACATTTATTTTCGTTCTTTTGTTAATGTTTCATAATTTCTCTTACTAAATCAATAACCCTAAGCCTAAGGAGGTGATTATAATATCTGGAACCACTGTATAAAAAAATAAGGACTAACAATAAGACTTTGATAGCTATAAGGTTTACTGTACCAAAGTTCTGTTTTCAATTTTCAAAATACTGTTTTCCATGTGCTTTTGTGTTTGCTTGTATGCAAGACACATGCTGCACTTTGCAATCAAGAGAATAAAGGAAAATCAAAGAAATGCCCACCTTAGTGTGGTTAAAAAATACTACACGTATCACCCACTGCATTTCTGATTGACAGTTCTTGAAACTAAGATTGACAACATGTAGGATGTAATGAGTGGGAAGACGACTGGAGTGTTCAGCTTATAAAAGAGAGGTCTGCCTTCACAATAGCACTAGAAGTTGTTACAGTCATCTGTTACTGCATTTGAAGAAGCATATGATAAACAGTGTCTAAAAAATCCCAAAATGATGTAAATGCCTACTTTTTAAAATTATGGATTGTATTTATGGATCCCCACACTCACCAAATTGCTTTCTCAGGGCACTGCTGTACTAATGATATTTTTCTTAAGAAGTTAACAGACAAAGAACAGGGTAAAGACGGATAGTAGTGGCCAGTGAATGGACAGTAACTTGAGACTATGCTCACAGTACTGTGTAAAAACAGTCAAGGAATGAGAGTTTCTGAGAACTGTGATTTTCTGAGTTTCTGAGGTCAAGTGAAAAGGACAAGCTCATTTCCACACTGGTTGGAGATAGCCAGTCTTGCGCAGCTCTACCTAATCCACACTACCTAGTGCTTGATTCTGTCTTTTAGCTAAACCTTGAAGGCCCTGGGAGATCATCTTTAATTTACAGGTCTGGGGGATAGTGGCAGGTGGATTTCCCCCATCTTCACCAAGATTTAAATGCCAGAACTATTATGAAAATTATCTTGCAGCTTCCTAGAGTAGCAATTTATTTTAGGAAACTCAGAGGATCCTGTTATTGGAAGTTTTGAGGTGTGACATGGATTTGTGATGAGCAACTGTGTGATTAGTTTGTGAGGACCATATTCTAGGACTGTGTAAAATATATGGAGAGAAAATCAGTGGAAATGTGACAGAGTTTTATCTGCATAGACTTTTGAGATTTGCTCGTGAAGAAAACTGTCTCTAGAAGCCTATGCAGGCCTTGTCTTCAAAAGAGGTATTTGGAGAAGCCTAAAGCATAACTAGGGAAAGAATTACCAAATAAGCAGGTGTAGATGAACAGAGGTCTAGTGCTTAAGCAACGTTCCTCTTTCATTTATTAGGACAGATGGAACTGTAGATGCCAGGAGTCAGGAGAGGGCTCTTTCCCCATAGTGCACAGAGTAAATTAGAATTGACTTGTAGGCTAGCAACAATGATAATGCACAAGCCTAAAAAAAAGTCACATCATGACTCAAAGCCACGGAGTTCTGTGTTCTCACACCTCTATCCCACTCTCTTTTTCAGGTAGAGAAATATGCCAGTATGTATCAGTCCTGTATTTAGAGTGGATTACTTTACAGGACTCTTATGGATTCTAGAGTTCTATACCATTTATGGTCAATTTTCTAGTAGACCATTCTGTATCCATCTGCAAAGAGGGTAAATCAATGGTTCTACAGAAGCTCCTTGCTTCCAAACTTGCTAGCAGTTATATAGGCAGCAAATGTAGGCAGTATGAATGCTGAACAGCCTCATAATTCCTGGTGTGGGCACAAAGCCAGGATCACAATCTGGCTCTTCAAGACTTGACACATTCTCAGAACACTGTAATACAGTATTGTTATTTATAGAATTTTGGACCTGTTTGAACTTTCCTACTTTTATATCAGAGGATAAAACCTGAAGATATCTTCTATAATCTATAAGACATGGTGCATCTTTCTGCAAACTCTGATAATAATTAGAGAGTAAAAATTACTCTAGACCTTTCAGATTCCTGTGCTATAGCAATGTCATTTTATCCTATGTATTTTGCTGGTTCTCAGCACTAAAGGAAACTAATTTGATTAGTATCTCAGGATTTCTTTTCTATTTCTTTTTATTATACAGAGCCAATATGTCCCTAAATTTAGATATAACAGAGAAAATGGCGTAAAATCAAAGAGAGGGTATAGTTAAAAAAATGCTAGAATAGTATTTGTGCTTATTTTGGTGTGAAATTGGTTCTTGGGAATTAAAGGATTAATTTCCCATACATAACAGAAATTTAATTGGAACAATTGTCCTGACACTTTTTAGAATAGTAAAACACGGTTTACTCCAAGTTGTGGCAGTGATTATCACACCTTATGTAAGACTGGACTGTGATGTCTTTGTGTTGCACAGGACTTTAAAAGCCGTATTTTGCATGTGAATTTTTTTTTAAATATGGTGAAACAGGCAATTGAAAAGATTCTGAAGAACACTTGCATGCACATGGGTCCTGGAAAAGCTTGTAGGCAGTGTGTACCTGTTTCTACTTGCTGGCAAGAAACAAATATATTTATAAAACAAGCTTGCTGTTGTTCATTACTGAAATAAACATGCAGGCTTAGGAAACATGGCTCTAACTCCTGTTTCTGTCTTGTTTGACTTGAATTAAATTTGACAAGATGTTCAGGCATTGGGGCAAGCAGACAACAGAGAGGAAGACATGAGCTGAGACTGATTGTCCTTTGGTCACCATTCTCAAGAGGACTCGTAATGTTTAGTGGAAGCACAGCACAAAGGATGATTCTGCCTTCAAGGCACCAGCTGGCCATTACCATTTGCTATACCACAGTATAATTTTAGTGGGGGTAAGTGAATTTGAAACTTTTACACCTTGCTGTCTTGAGTGCAGCAGCAGAAACAGGGTGCATGGAAGGAACACTTCACGTCCTTTACTCCCTAGCCAGCAATTCAAGGAAAGAGGTTTCAGTCCTTATTTATCTCTGAAGAAAGGCTTTTGAAGGAAAAAAGGATTCTCTTTGCCAACTTTATCAGTTGGTTTAATGAACACAATTACTATTCTCCATAACTTTTGCCCTCGTCTTATACTGCAGAGTCCAGAGAAAGAAAGGGGAGAAAGGTTATCTCCTTTATTTACTTTTCCTTATTCATACAGGTAAGCAGCATATAACCTCAGTTTATTAAAAGTGTTCTCAGCTAACTCCATACATCTTTCTTCCAGGTATGAAAGATACATTTACACTTTTTCACAATAACAGGGATTAATGAAGACGTGTAATATGTAAATACTAATGTACTCACAGAAAAGGCAAACCCTTAAATTCATGGCCATTCCCTTTAATGTGGGCCAATGCAGGGAACAAGGGAACACATGAAACCATTTTCCTCTAAGCAGACTACTTATCTTGCTCACTTACCTGAGAGCAGACAGATGCAGAAAGATATTATTAACACAGAGCAAAACAAACTGTTAAGCAGACATAGGGAAGAAGCTGATCATGGCAGAGCCATGATTCTGTTTCTCCTTTGGAATGGTGCTGTGTGTACACAGGTTGGTTTTAAGCTTGTGCTCTAATCCCAGATTTATTATAAAAAGCTGTATTTTATAGATTCCATCCAAAACAATCTCCTAAAAAGCTACTATATTGACTGTTGGACATGTTTACATATTGGGGGGTGGGGGCATTTGTCAGGTATTTACTAACACGTAATGAAGATTTATACCTTAGCTGAGAATGGGCTAGATTCCATCATTTTTCATTTTCTGACATTCTAGCATTTGGGAATTTTTAAACAGGTGATTAATTTTTGCAAAGGAAGAATACTATTGATAATCAGAGTTGGATAAAGCCCATCAAAACATGTCAATCCTGCACAGATTGTAACAAAATTTATGCTTAAGGAATATTTTAATATGCTAGTGCTTGGTAACTTTGGAGAATGTCTCCATTTATCAGTGCAGTGACCCCTCAGATAAACTCAGAAATGGTATAAAATTTCAACAATTTTTAAAATTATTGCTCAGATACATGCATATTGAATAAGACTGCTATTTGGTAGACTTAATAATGTCTGTTTTATAACTTTAAAATTTTGTCTTTCATTCTGTTTCCTAACTCAGTGAAATATAAGTGATTAAGGACTATGTCCCGTTTTCCATTGCCTTATGCATTAGTGCTATTTTTTAATCTGATGAAAGATGAAAGAATTACAAAAATTCAGTCATAGTACCGTCATAGGCTGCTGAAAAAGTAGCTATCCAAAATCCATTTAAATATGCATAAAATCATTCTCCTTTTTTCCTAGGACTGCGTTATTCCTTCTTTCCCTCTGTTCTTGTATGCCTAACTTCTCACTGTACGATATGATTTTGGTATACTTGATCTGAAAGATAACCTAATCTTCTGCTTCAAATTACTTGCTTGGTTCTAAAAATATCTTTGAAAAAAAATCAGTGAATTTTT
Source organism: Oriolus oriolus (assembly GCA_013400235.1). Lineage (NCBI taxonomy): Eukaryota > Metazoa > Chordata > Aves > Passeriformes > Corvidae > Oriolus > Oriolus oriolus. Next base: position 250,862 of record VXBT01004545.1, read on the forward strand.
GAATGGTGTTGGTTCTGCTGAAATCTTATCAAGGAGACCTGACGTCCTACCTAATTTCTAAACAGCTGTTCTGTATGTCTGGATCGTTTTACAGCCTAAGTTTGTAGGTATCGAAAGGATTAGTTGACACCTTCACTGCTTTCACACATTTTAGTGGTATTTATTTTGGGGACATAATTATTTATTTCATACGTATGTCTCTACCTGACTAGGACACAGCAGAATAAACACTGAGATCTATAAGGGCATTCTGAAAAAACAGCCATGATCCTGATCTTTTAGCTTCTAGCATAGTTCAGCTTCTTCACCATCACTCTCTGTTTTTAGCATTTTTTAGAGAAATTTGAAAGTTTCCTTTTTTTGTTTTAATCATCTAAAGGCAGAAAAAATATTCTTCTAAATTCTGGGAAGCCACCTTTTCTTCTCTACTGAACTGTAAATAAACATGATACTGAAAGAAAGAGAGGCTATTAGACTCCAAATGGCTAAAAAGAATCTTAGCAAATAGTTCCTTTCTTTTTTCCCGTTGTTGACATAATATAGTACAAATATGTACTACAATTAATAGCATATAGGCTTTTTTTTTTTTCAGTTTTAATCCTCCTGAGACAGGAGCCTAGCTCCTTCTCCAAGTGTCAGGTTTCTTGTCCTTTCAGCCATTTCAGTATTCTCTTAAGACATAAATTTAATTCCCTTGCTCTTAAAGCAGACACAGAACACACCTCTGCGAATTCCTAGGAAGGTGCTCTAATATGAAGTATTAGGCAATAGGTAAAAAGGCACTGCTGCATCTCTTTTGAAAGAGCCACCTTTAGGGATCCATCTTAGAAGAAGCCGAGACAGTTTAGGTCCTGAGCAGAAAGAATTGCCTAATGGAAAAAACCAAATAGACACTTATCTTAGATATAGTGAGTTACGCAATGGAGGGGGTTTAAAGTTAATATAGGTGTGATGGGGATTTTCGGAAATGCCACCCCTTCTTCACTGATAAACTAGAGATTTTAAACTTTGCTTTCTGAGAACTAAATTCTTCCTCACCTCTCCCACAGAGATAACCACCTAAAATTTACATCTATCAGTTTAAAACAGTCATCTTGACCTCCAGCCTCTTTTAAAATTTTCTTTGTTCCTACTTTATTTCCTTTTGAAACTAATTTGAACTTGAATTTTGAGAACAACGATCTTTTCTAGTTTCATCACCACAGGATAAAGGCCTTAATAATAACATAACAAATAGTTTCCTAATTTTCTTTAAAATAGCAGGAAATATTTCAGTATTCTACAAGTATTCTGCAATACCAGACACTTTTCTGTTGTTAATATGCTTTTCTTAAGACAAAGAGTAGTAAGTTCAGCTGTCTTTCATTTGAAATCAAAACCAGTTCTTATCTAGGAGAAGGAAAAAGTAGCATTTCCTAAAACTTATCAGTATCCATACTTAAAATACCTCGAAGATTAGTAAAAAACAGTCAGTTTTTTTAAAAAATAGCATATGCCATTTAAGTGCATTTTGGTAGACAAAAGTACCATTGACTAGATCAAATGTTGGCAAAAGCTCCATGAAGTTTGAATAATTTTTCCCCTCAGCAGTCAGTATTTCACTCAGCACTAATCTGTAGTGAGCAAAAGAAAATTGCTCCAACATTTATGGTTATCAGTTCTCCATGGAACAGGAAAGAAAAAGGATGTAATTTGTGCCGTTATTTGCTTTTCAGCATAAGAAAAAAAAAATCATGGTCTCATTTAAAGCTGAAGTCTGGGCTTTCCTTCTCTGTTTTATATTCTCTAGTGACTTTTTGCTATTATGCCTCATGTGTAAGTGCAAAGGAACATCTTATATTCAGGTACACCTCCTACATGGATGGTATACACACACTGAACAATTTCATAGGGAATTTACTTGATTTTTTCCTTTGTTTTTCTTCTTTAAGTATTAATAAGTTCATCTTTTATAAATAGAGTCTACAACTGCTCTCTAAATATTGGAAAGGATTACATTTACTGTGTAAAAGTATAGACTTTCAAAATCACTACGTCCCCTGAACCAGTTAGAGATTGTCATTTTCTTCAAAGTAGCTGGCTACTTTTTTGTTTGTTATGAATAAATTGCTTTCAGTAGATTGTCCTATTTTCTGCTGTTCCAGCACTGACAACCCTGGACAAATTCTTTCTTCTTTCAGTCATCTTAAAACTCAATGAGACCTCTATTTATGGCTTGAGTTTAGGAATATGAATTATGTGCTAACAGGCTTATAATGTGAGAAAGCTTACTGTTTGACTTCTTAAAAAGACAAAAGGAATTTGTTGTTTTCAATAGGTTTCCAGCAGCCTTAGAAGACAGCACTTTGTTTATCTAATTCTATGCATAAAAATCTTTCCAAAAATGGGAATATTACCTGAGCAGTATTCTTCATAATCTTAAATCAAGAAATAATAGCACATTTCTTTATGGCAGAACAGACAATTGAATGGCACTGTCTGATTCTGCTGTGATGTTATCTCTTTTTAGGTCATTATCTTGAGCAAGAGCTTTGCTGCTTTATCAGCTGCAATTTAAAATACAGGTGCTTTTAATGTTCTTTCAAAGGCTTAGCTGATAATATCAAGCAAAGTGAATTTGAGGTTTAGTACAAATAATTCCTCTTACCTGAACAATCATTCTTTGAAAGATGCAAATCAAAATGAGAGTTAGAAATTATGTTCACAATGTACCAGTGTTCAGTTTTATAGTTATGTTACTCCAGGATAAAACTGATATTTTTCTCTTAGTACCATTGCAGTTTCACTGATGGTACCATTAGTAACGTACAAAAACATGACACTGACTAGAGAAGAAGAAAGACACTAATTCAGGGACTCATACTATTTTGAATGTGCAAAAAACCCCAGCATTGTGAGATTGTGCCTATAGTACAAAGCAGATATATGTGTGGCAGATAATATTTTTGGCAGCACTTCATAGCCTTCATGGGAGCATCTTGGCCAGGCCAACTGCCCCATGTTCACACCACTGTCATTCAGCAGGGCAGCTCTTACTCTTTTCAGCTCCAAAAGATGTTGTACCATGGGATACTATCTGAGTCTTTCTACTTCGAAAACACAAACTATTGCAGCATCCCTCATGCTCTGGGATTGAGTGATCATCTGTGGGGCATTCATAAGTTTTACCTTCACATATCTCATGTCCTATATTTTAAAATGAAGCTGGATGATTTCATTGCAAGATATCAGAAATGAAGGAAAAAAGCAGATATTTTCTTAGACTACTGGAATTACATCTTTTGACTTTGACATGGCATTTCTTTAATTGTCCTAGGAAAGTAGCTTAAACTAATTTTTTTAGTAACAGCGTAACTGGAAATCTTGAAATATAAGCTGCAGAGGAGTCCCAGCTGCTACTGAAATGAGATCTGTTTTGAACATGTGAAGTATGAGATAATACAAAGCATTCTGAAATTCATGCAATGAGTATCAGATTTGATTACCCAAAATTTATAGATGTTTCTTAAATGTTGTGTTTCTTTTCACTAGCTGACATCTGTTCCTAACCTTCCATTTCCTCATATAGGTGTTGTGAATCAACTAAAATATAATTGTGAAATGTTCAATTAATTCAGAAAATCCAATAAGTAAATAAATAATTCTCTTTTTGTAAAAAAAATAAGCAAAAAACCCCTATTGGTCTGCAGTAAATATTTTTTTAGATCATTCACTTGAGAGACAAAAGTGAGCTAAATTCAGGCTGCTTATTGAAAAGCCTCCCTGTTTAATGTGTTACAATCTCTGTTCCCTGATTCTAGTTTTCCTTCTTAGCAGTTTCCAGTCAGACCAGTACAATTCTCTACTAGGCTGGGTTAGGATGAAGTCAGTTTTTTCATATAGGTATGGTGCTGTGTTTTAGTTTTGTGTCCAAAACTGTGTTGATTAATACACCACTGTTTTAGCAAATGCTGATTACTGCTTACAGAATGTCAAGAACGTCTCTGTTTCTCACTCTGCCCTGCCCAGAGAGTGGACTGAGGGTGGGAAAGAGACTGGAAAAGGACAAAATCAGGGCAGCTGACCCCAGCTAACCAAAGGAATATTGATGACATATGACATTGTGCTCAGCAATAAAACTAGCTTGTGGGGGAGTAGTTTTGCAAAGATAGCTGGAGGACTGCCTGGGAATTTATCAGCTGATGGGAGGTGTTAAATGACTTTAGACCACTTGTGTGTTTGTTTTTCTTTTCTTCAATTATTAAATTGTCTTTATCATGATCCATGAGGCTTTTGTCATTTTTTGCCCTTCTGATTCTCTCCCATATCCTGCTGGGGTGGAAGAGTGAGAGGGCAACTGGGTGTGGACTTTGCTGTTGGCCAGCAAGGGGTCAGCTTACTGTGAATTCTAAGTCATTTGTTTCTGACTCTATTTTAATAATTCTGTAAGGGTTTGTAGGAGTCTAATGTCTTCTCCAGGCCAAATCCCCCACATATTTGAATCAAAGGTGTTAATCTTCCCTAATTTCTTTTTATCAGTGATGTGTATGGTACAGGAGAAGCAGATTCTCATCTTTTAATTCAAGCACTGGGGCTTAATCCAGAGCAGACGAGAGAAGGAAAAATCCCCCTGTTCCCTTCTACCTCTGAGCTGGATGTTAATTTCCTGCATATTTTGGTGTATGCACAGCCTGATCACACTTGGAACTGTGATAAGAGCATATTTATTGAGGAGAAAATAGTCAGAAACTTATTAGGTAAACACTTTCAAGTACTCAGCAGTATGAAGAGTGATGCTTGCATGCTTATGACTTTTCCAGACTTGGCAGAATTTGTTTTCAGATCTATATCTTTGCCTAAAGCCTCATACCTCCTCCCAAATTTCCAAGTGGCCTGGCTGCTTTCAACTTCTGTGTATTTCCTGCTTATGCTTGAGTAATGACAGGAGTCCCTCGTTCATTCATGGACATGTTTTGCCCCCCTTGCAGGGGATTTGCCTGCCAGCCCAGTCAGAAACCTCTTCCATTCTCTTCCCTCCATTTCTAAGGTCCCCTTCTTTGCCTGCTGGTGAGAGGGTGGGGGATCCATTGCTTCTTGTGAAGTGGGTGGCTGGAGCTTTTGTCTAAGGCATGGTAGAGTGCAGTTCCTCCAGTAAATCTCTTCCCAGAGTCCCTAATACCTCTCAGTCTTCCCACTTCGTCTCTCATCTCTGCCACTAGGCTGAGCACACTGTCGACCTGATGGCATCTCACACAGCTGATCTCTCTGCTGCCCTCAGAGAGCAGGCTCTGGCACACCCTGCAGCCTGAGACCTGGATCCTTGTGATTGCTCCATCTGGGTCACCACATCCTTTGTGGTGTGTGTAGAGAAAGAAGCGTTTGTCTGAGTGAACACCACACCTGAGCTCTCTCAACAAGGGGGATTACCACCAACTGAGCTAATTGCTTGAGCTGACAAATACATAATTATTATTTTCAAAAAAAACAAAAAAAAAACTTGCCTCCCTTTATTTCCTCAGGAAATTTTGGATCAAAATGTAATTTTTTAGCAGACTAATAAGTATCATAAAATATCTTAAGCTAGGAAGTAGCTAAAATCATCAATTCTGGATAATGTTAGTAATCCTGTCGGTTTTGAAAAGGACTTCTTATGAAATATACTCAACTAATGTTGCAATAACTATCACTCCAGAGACCCCTCTGAAGGCACTGAGCTTCACCAGTTCAAGCACAGTAGCGAAGACTTATGCCTGACAACTTGCATCATCCATTCTGAATTTAAATTTTTCTGCCTCTCCTGCTCTTACAAGCGTAGATTATTATCTAATTTTCTATTATGTAAGAAACCAAAATTACTGTTCTGTTCAAGAGTCAAGGATATCTTCCTTGTCTGAGAAATACTGAGGTGTCAAGGATCATGCAGCTTCCTAAGGGTGAGCACAAATATTCAACTATGGATATTTTTCAGTCTCCTTACACTTTTTATTGCACAGACAGGTAAACAGAAAATACAGATTTTAAAATGCTCAGCACTGAATTAAATGTGCTCCTCATGAATAATGGATTTTAGAGTTAGATCCATGAAGAAAGTGTGGGGCAGCAATGCTAAATTTCAGTGTCCTATATACAGATATAGGAGTTAAAGGATTAATTGATTAAGATTCTTTAAATGATAGTGTCTTAGTAGTGCCAATAACAGTCACAAAATATTTCCAACATAAAAAAACATTATATTATGGATAGAAAAAGTAATTTCTACAAATACATAACAAACTTAAGTTTTAGTCTTGCAAAGAGAGCCACTATGTGGATCCGTATTCCCATTAAAAAATTAATAACAAAATCTGGTGAAAAGTGTGAAAAATTATTGTTACATCTATTTACTATTTCAACACAGTACAAAAATCTCCTTCATAGTCTCATTACATAGTGATTAAAGGATGAAAATAGAATTTCATTTGCAAGGTATTAGTTTACAATGAATTTTTGTAGTTGTCAGGGCAAAACTATAATTACATAGAAATTAATTTTTCTCTTCAGGATATTAAGTGACAATGTGTGCATTTGGATGGAAAGGATGGGAATAAGTTCTAAAACCAATGCTCTGAACAACAAGGAGCCGCAACTCAATATATGTAAAAAATAATGAAACCAAGCTGAATAGTGTAAACTTCAGTGAGAAAGTCATCTCTTGAGATGCAATCTTCTTGCAAAGCTCTTGAATGATTAATGGAAATGGTATTTCACTTGTGGTTGTTTTTTGAAGTGGGTCAAGAACACATATGTTTATAACACACACAGAAATGATGTTAAATTTTAAAGCTATGAGAAATTCACAGGAGCCAGACATATTTAGGATTAAAACTTTGACTATGTCCACAGTACATTCCCCCTGTGCCTTCATAATTGCAATGTTGTTAAGGCTTGAAATCAGTGCTTTTATGTTACAAGTTAAAGATTAATTGGAAGCCTTATCTTTGAATTTTCTTTCTTTCTTGGGTTAAAGGCAAATCATTAAAACATTAATGCATTTCTTTTTCCTATATTGATTTCCTTTTATTAATAGAAATAAGGAAAAGGGGAAGGGGAAGG